>CM038797.1:110012500-110416413 GCA_021764765.1 Vicia sativa
ATATTAATGGATATATCTATTAATATATTTAAGCGATTCCGGATCAGTCCGGTAAAATATTATTAGGATCCGATATTTAATTCCCGAAATTATTTTAATTAATTGAGTTAATAATATTATTAGATATTAAGGTGTTAATTAATTAATTAAGTTAAGTGTGAGGATAATTATGTTGAATTAGGTTTGCATAGCTTACACTAGTGGGAAAAATACCATTACAAATCATTTCTCCTCATTTTCCTTCCATTCAAAATACCAAAACCAAACATGGAAACTTGGCTTACTAGTAGAAACAACATAAAACCATTTTTCCTTCTTTTCCTTCCATTCTTGAAAACACAAAACAAAATAAAACTTGAGAGGAAAGAGGTTTGGGAGAAGAACAAGAGGAAGAAGAGGAAGATCATGAGCAAAGCTTGAGGTTGGGTCGTAGGATCATCAGAATCATCAAACACTTGAGTGAGGGTTTGATTTCCATTACATATAGTTAGAGTTTGGTAGATTTAGTTTGAATTAGGGGAAAAGTGATAGTTGTTTTATAGAGTTTGGTTGAGTGATTATTGAATATATTTAGAAGTTGATTTAAATTATGAGATTATAGGTATGATGTGTATTATGGATTTGTATATACATTTATAAGATGGAAATAGAAATGGAAATGGAAAAAACTTACATGATAAAACTAAACAGGAGAAAAAAAAATATGAAGCGTGAAGCAGAGAGTAAAATTAGAAATTTGGAGCGAAGAGATGATGGAGGATTAAACAAGTTGAGCGCCCACCCCTAGTTAGAATTACGCCTCCCTCCTAAGGGCGTTATAGGTGAGACGTCCCTCTTGTGGAGGAGTGAAAATGAAATTTGTTGTTTACGTATTTTGAGTTTTACATTTTACATCAGCTATGTTATAATTTTTAGTTTACATGCAATTGATTCAATTTCCTTAATTCCACCTAGTAACATTTATACTAATAAAAATATAATTAGGACACAAGTTAGCCGATTATATTTAGAACTTGGATTATGTTAGATTTTCCGATTTTGGTAAATTCGGCAATGAACAAGTTACTTTCAATTCAACGAAAATTAGCGTGCTAGCTATGTTCGGCGTGTAGAGCGTAGTGGTGAAAATTGAATTTTAGAAATTCAGTTTTTCTGTGACGACCAAATAAAAATTTGGTAAAATTGAATTGGATTATGTTTTAGTAGATTTAAAACCGTATGGACAATTTGTTTTCGGCGTTGTGATTAGATTATCTGGGTTATTAGGATGGTTTCATGACGATTATTGATGTTTGACTATTTTCCATTTTAGAATTTGGTGAATTAATTGATAATGATACGGTGTAGATAAACATTATGTTTACGTGATTATGTTTATTAATGAATACTTGTTGATATCTGATCACGATGATATATGTCTTTGTACATGATGATGTGATGATCATATTGAAATTATAATAAATGCTTCAATTTGTAAATGCATGATTTTGATGGTGGCAAGTATTAGTGATGTTTATAGCATAAATATGATGCGATGATATATTTATCTTGATGTGGATAAATTGTGGCGATGTGGGCTTTATGCCAATTTTGATGGCTGCGATGATGTTTTGTGTTGTGTTGTTTTTATCGAGTCACATACATTGCATTGGCGGTGGGCTTTTTATATGGCGGCGAGGCTTTTATGCTGTGACGGCTTTTATGTCAAGTGTTCCTAATCATGGACCGTGGGTACCACATGCATAACATAGTGTCTCAATGGAGTCGGTTATGTTTATGTTTGAGTTTTTGGCGTTGGGTTTAATTGATGGATGATGTTGGTTGCGATGATATATTATGCTTGGTTTGATGATGATCTTTATAATTTTATGATAACTCGATGAATATAAATGATGAGTATTCGATGGTTTAACTTTAATGAAATGCTTAATGCAATTATGATGTGATGATGTTTGTGATGCGGGCTTTTATGCCAAAAGCGGCGATGGGCTTTAGACAATTTGTGATGATTTCAATTATATCGTTTATGTTATTAGTGTTGTTTGATGTTGTTGTTTATGATTTAAAGTATGGACTTAGTGGCGATGTGAACTTGTGATGATTCTTGTGTTGATGGAAGTATGTGTTGTTGTGAAGAGTTATAACAATAAAGTGTAGTTTATACACATTAGAATGTGATAAAATGATGAGTTTTGGATATGCGTTGAGTGCACTTATTAATCAATCCTTTATAATTCGAAACTATATATATATTATATATATATATATATATATATATATAATATCATGCCTTTAATTATATGTTTTGGATTATCTCACCCTTTACTTGTTTAGCATTACTTTTATATTGGTAACGTGTGGGTTATGAAGATGGAGTATATATATTAGTCAGTCGGTGTCGCTCGATCGTAGCACTCAGGGGAATTATTATGTTGTCTTGTTGTTCTTTTGTTTGTTTTCCTTTGTAAATAAGAATCATAATTTATAAAAACATCCACTTGGATGGGAAGTTTAATAAAGGAGATGTTGGTTTTATGAATTAATTCATGATTTACGCGAGGCTATATGTCGAAAGATTTATACTTTAAATTGAATTATTTTAAGTGATTTGGTTTTGAAATTGTGGCCTCGATTATTTAATTTATGAAATTTTAAATTACTCTGATTTGTGCATATTAAACTTTAGGTAATATTGGGGTTTACACATAAAGTTGTAGAATTGAATTCTCTTCAAAATGGTATGGTGGAAATTTCGATAAAGTATGTAAGTTATGCTTAGTCAAATTACATTGACTTTTGTCTAGAAAACCCTAATTTAGAAACTTTGACTTGATCGGATCTTGACTTTTCTTGAGGAATCATAATCACCCTTGATCAAATGATGAATATACTTCAAAATATTGGTGACCAAAAAAAATTATGAAGTTTGACTTTATATTGACCACAGTTGACTTTTGTCAATCTGACTTATTTTCAACTATCGAGCAATTGGTGAGCAAACTTGACTTGTAAGGCTTAAAACTTGACATGGTGATTCCTTGGTGCATGTGTTGAGGTATGGTGACCACTTGAAGCATTGGAAGTCCATCTTGACTTGAGAATGGCAAAACCCTAGCTTGGATTGATTGCTTAGGAAGAGTTTATCAGTCAACCCTTAGGAATCCTTGAGTATGGATATGTATGAAAATGTCTTGTGGGAGGAAAATTTTGGGAATTATAAAGACATGTCTAAATTCAAGACAACAAAGACGCCTACACATCCTACTTGCGTTCTAGAGAAGGACAAAGTAAGTGGTAAGACTGATTAGAAGATGTACATAGTTATGATATGTTCTCTATTATATTTGCCTGCTTTTAGACCTGATATTTTATTCCGTATGCAGCATGTGCTCGCTTCCAACGGATCCTATATAATGTACCAATTGTATTAAAGAGGATTATTAGGTATCTAAAAGGCACTACTAACCTTGTTTGTGTTATAGATAATCAAGTGAATACAAGTGTCATACGGTGAACTGACTTTGTAGGATTTTTGTATCCAAATGTGCGGATAGCAAAGTATACCGACTTTTATTTTTATCCAATTAAGGAAGGTAAAAAGTAACGAAAAAGACCCGTTAGATTAAAGTTTGGGAGAATGGTTATGAAAGGAAGGTATTAGCACCCACTTTCATGAATTATCTCGGGCTTTTAGTTGCTCTAGATCACTTTTTAAAATTACTTTACGTGTGTTTGACAAAGATGTTTTGAAAAAAAGGCATTTAACTTTGACTTTGTAATGACTCATATAGGTGTATGTAAAGTGTTGAAATATTTTTGTTTTGAAAATTGAACTTTGAAAAAAGTGTGTGGTGTGAAAAGCATTTGGTGAGCAAAAACAACTAAAGACTTATACCCACTTTCGATTAGTGGTTTTGTTGTACTTCTACGTTCCTTTAGAATAGTCTAGCCATACCATTAGTTAGTAGTAGCTCCATTACGTTGGATATAGCGGGACATTCGAAGGGACATTGGATGGTCGTAAAGCAACTTGTGGAAGTATCCCTGGCACATTCGAAGGACTATCATCATTTTACGTGGCGTGATCGAAATTCGAGATCATGTATTCGGGCGACATCGTGGGTCTTATGATCTTTGTATCGAAGGACTATGATGATTTGTTTGGAAAACAGCAGTGCTAGAATACCTCTCGTTCGGACATGACCATTTTGAATTCGCAAGGCAGGAAATTACCTAAAGAGTGCGTGTGTGAAGAAGTGTGTTGATTTGAATATATTATCTTGAAAATTAGTGGGCTATATTCAATTTTAGTCTTGCCATACTTCGCCTAATTACTAGCAATTGATAGGTCACGGAAATTAAAATGCGGAATATGAGAATCACGGAAGGTAAATCCTACGCTATTACATGGCTTTGAAGGCGAGATACATAATTTAAAATCACAGAGAAATAAAATCCTAAATTAAACTATTACATCCCATATACGATTACATTATTAGAAAAAATAGAATGATAAAGGGAAAAATAAATGAATCAGACAACTTTGTGCAAACGAACAAAAATCGAAAATATGATGAAATCGAAATAAGAAAATATTAGGAAAAATGCAAATTTTAAATTGGAAAAAAATACATCTTGGAAATAATGTAAATATACTAAGATAATTTTTGGGATTTTTAGATGCAATTTAATAATTAAAAATGAATTTACAATGATTTAAATAAAATTATAAATAAAATAAATATGCATGCAAAATGTGTTTTTAATTTATTAAATTAAATAAAGATTTTTAGAAAATAAATGCAAAGGAAAATTATTTTGGTGTTATTTTAATCACGAATAAAAATTATGACAAAAATTAAAATAGATGCAAAATATTAAATAAATAAGAAAAATAGAAAAAGTTTGAAGTTTGGAAAAGGAAAATAGGGGTGCAAGTAGGATTCGAACCCGGCCATGGGGAGTATCTTTACACGAAGCGTCTTAACAAGGGACATTGGCGTTTGGTGTTGGAGAAAGCAAAATCAAAAGAATATGAGCGATGACTCGTCACGTTATATTCAAACGATGGTCGTGGGCCCGATTATTTTGAATGGCGAATCAAGCCATTATGCCACGCCGCCCATGCGAATCGGCCGAGTCAGCAGCCTTGAGCCACAACTCAGTCGTCTTCTCGGCGACTATGATTTTAGAACACCAAAACCACGAAATTTCAAAGCAAAAAAGGTCACATCACCTATTTGAACCCCAGGTTCAATGGGATTGTCGTTTTAGTGAATCGGCTATGCAGGCAGTTGAAACTCGTTTAGAAACCCTAAGAATGGCAAAAACCGATTCTAACGTCCAAACCTTGAGCGATTGCGGATCTCATCCATGGAACCTCATGTCACATTGCAAGCATTGAATTGATTTACCGAGGATAATAAATGCAAAAATCACAAAATTTTGAATATATGTAGCATGTATATGCATCGATTGAATGGTTTGATCAATGATAAGTGTATACTTACTCGAACTTACCCACAGGAACAATGGAATGGTTCTTGAAAATTTGAAAAATTTGGTTAAAATTCGATTTTAAAGTTTTGAGAAATTTTGTGAGGTTGTTCCTGGGCTAGGGTTTACGTCCTCACAGCTTGTACACCTTCTGGTATTTATAGAAGCAATTGGGATGGCAAACAAAAAAGATTGGACATTGATTGTGCAAATATTTTCCATTAAAAACAAATCAAATTTTGGAAAAATTTGATTTTCCTTCCATGTAAAGGCTTAGCACGAATTGGCAATTGTTGTGGGCTTTCTTGGACATTAAGGAAGAATATAAAATCGATACTTTTGGAAAAAATACTTAATTTTCATATTTTATATAATTTATTTTGAATTAAATATTATAAAATTCAAATATAAATCACAAAATAAAAGTACAATACCAACATTTATGGGTCAAGAATATTGTCATGAACAAGTTTGGATCAAAGATTATAAACCCATTTGGAAAATTTTGCATTTACAAAATGTCCTTTTGTGCAATTGTCCAATTACTTGACAAATAATGTATCTTGCTCAATTTTCCACATTTTGAGTGTTCTTGGACTTTTGGAAGTTCTAAAGTCCTCTAACCAACCTTTTGGTCTTATCTCAAATGGAGTTACCATGCTCAATATCTTCAAAACAAAAGTTGACTTTTGTTGACTTTAATGACTGTAATGTTTTTGAGCTATACCTCTCAAATGAAGCATTTTGGACATTCTTGTGAGACATGAAGTTGTAGAAATTTAATTTCCTTCAAAACAAGAGGTGGTGGAAAACTTTTAGAAAGTATGAGAAAGTTATGATCGATCAAAGTCTTGTTGACTTTCTAGAAACCACTAATTTAGAAGTTTGACTTTTGAGCAAATCTTGAGTTTTCTTGATGAATCATGATCAACCCTTGATCAAATGATGAATATAACTTCAAAATAAGGATGTTGACCTAAAATTATGAAGTTTGTATATGTTGACCACGATTTGACTTTTGTCATCTGTTGATTTGACCATACAGGCAATTATCGAAACTTGACTTGTGAGGCTTGAAACTTGACATGGAGAATCTTTGAAGCATATGAGGAGGCATGAAGGCCATTGGAGATGTTGGAAGTTCATCTTGACTTGAAAGATACCAACCACTAGTTTGGGTTGATTGTCTAGGAGAGTTTATCGATCGACTCTTGAGGAATCCTTGAGCATAGATGTATAAATCTCTTGAGTAGATGGAGGCAAATTTTGGGGTATGACAGCTGCCTATTATTCAATCTTCTTGTCTTTGGAGGGTTAGATTGACAACATCTTTTGTGACACAGGTAGAAGATGATTGAACACTCAGCTACTGAAAATTTGCTTTCATTTGTTGGTGGATGATCGGGAATGGGCTACGGATGTCATTTGGATACTTGGGGGATGAGTAAATGCGCTAGACTCGAGAATGTTGATAGGAGAATTGCGGAGATGGGCTTAGATGCCATGGAAAGATCGATCTTTGGGGAGTGTGCATCGTTAGGCTCTGTAGTCGTTTACGGAAGGATCATGGAGATGGGATTAAGATGCCATACGGAGGTAGTCATCACGTTAGACTTCGTGCTCATTGTTTGAATGAAGTTACTGGTTTGCATTGATTTTTAACCATATATGCGGCATTAAATAGCCTTGATAAGTAGTCGGAGATGGGCTTAGATGCCATCGAGCGGCCAGGTCGTCGCTGACTACATGGTATTGTGACAATCGGGGATAGAATAAATCTTCGTCTTGATTACTCTGAGGGAATTGTAGTTGGCAAAGTGGGATATTTTCCACAATGTGCATCGGTGTTGATCCATTTACTGTTGTCGGAGATAACAGAGGTGGTCTTCGGATAGTTTTCCGTCGAGATTGGGGCTTAATCTGGACAATTTGTACCCCAAAATTTACCCTCTTCATTTTTTATAAATAATTGGCTAACACTTAATTAATAGGTGCATCATACATATCATTCATGCATTGATCATGGGTTCGAGATTTTCAATCGTATGAATACGAACAATTTTGAAGAAGGGCTTGTTTCTCAAAGTTGAATATTTGAGGTTACATCAATTGAGGCGTCATTTCAATATCAAGCGTGTCAGAAGCTTGATTATTATCTCATGATTTTGGTATTACGATGCCTCATCGGTGGATCTTGATTACAATTTCAAGCTTCTGATGTGTTGTGGTCGGATATTTGAACCGAAATGATTCTATGGTGAGTTGTGAAGCATTGGTATTTGGCTTATCGATCTGCGATTTATCGGACAATCAGAACAAGCGGATAAAATGATATTTGGCGTGTATCGAAAGTCAATAAAAAGTCAAAGTTTGACGGAGAATTTGGTCAAAATTATTGTCAAAAGTCGACATTTGAGAAAATGCGATCATTTGTTGAGAAAAATCGGAAGAATCGGGTGAAAATAGGGTTTCTTGCATCTTAAGTAATTTTAGACTTAGAAAAATTTCTAAGTTTAAGGTACTTTGTGTTCACGACCCACGTTGCGCATCAGTATCTCACCGTCTGTGGTCAAGTTTGTGAATTGATAGTCGTTGGAAAGAGCGCATTTCGTACTTGACTTTGTCACTGTGAAGATTTTCCGAAATGCCCATTTCGAGTTATTCAGATTGAAATTTGAAGTTCATAACTTTTGAAGTTTTACACTTAGTAAAATTTTGAGTGTTTTTAACATGTTCAAGCGCTCGACTTCGGAGGCAATTTACACGTGTTTCGAGGCATCGATTCGAATTAAGTTCAACATCAAAGTTGTTCATTTAATGGCAATCTACAATTTTGCTGAAGAAATCAAATTCATTCGGGAAACGGATAAAAAATTACGGAGCTCGGAAATTACGATTTATCATTCTTCAATTTTCAACACTTAGAAAAAATTTGAAGTGTTTGATTCTATGCTTTTGCTGACAGCTTCAGGGTCGATTTTATCATAGTTCGTGGCTCCGAATCGGAAAATTGTCAACTGGAAAGTTGTTCATCTCACGGCAATCTGAAACTTTTCTGAAGAAGTCGAATTCATTTGGTACTCAAATCGGAAGCTATAAAGCTCGGAAAATAAGAACTCATTATATTTGTTAAATTCGAGTATTTTTGTGCACATGTTCAGGGCTGTTTTCGTCAATGATTCGGTCGCCGCACGAAGAAATTCCAAACACGAAAGTTTGAGTTCGTAATTCCATCTACAAGTTCCGTTTAGAAACTTTTTCGTTTCGGACCTTCGAGCTGGAAGAAACGGAACGCCGTAAGTGACAGCATGAAGTTGTTAAAATGCAAGACAGCACATGTAATTTTTTGCCATGGTCAAGACGCATTTCATCGAACAGTTTTTGTGCGTATGTTAGGAGCTGTTTCCCCGTTGATTCGATCGCCGCACGAAAAAACTTCGAACACGAAAGATGAAGTTTGCCGTGTCCTCTATAAGTTCGGTTTAGAAACTTTTTCGTTTCGGACGTCGGAGTTGGGAGATACGAGTCGCCTTAAGTGAAGGCGTGAAGTTGGAAATTGCCGCATGACATGCACCAATACTTGCCCAGCCAGCCAAGCATTTCACCGAACACTTGCGTAGCAATTTTCAAACACTTTTTTCTCCGTGAATTAGGCTTCGTTCGAATTTTCGTCGAACTACAAAGTTGTTATATTACACGCACTCTTTCCAACGATACCGGATTTTTATCGTTTGATCGAGTATCGAGAGAATTAAGGATCTTTAAAGTGGTGCACATGGGTTAATTTAAGACTTTGACACTTAGAGAAATTTTTTGTAAATATTCAAAACAGTTTGTGTCGGCATGACTTCGAAGCTAATTACGGCGAGCTTGTGATCATTTTTTCGTCGGGCACTCAACATCAAAGTTACTCTGCTACATGCCTTCTTTCCAACGACTCCGAGTTTGCGCCATTTCGTCGAGTATTGAAGAAGTTATAAGACTTTAAAGTCATGAAAAAAGACATTCGGTAAACTCTTGCCGTCATTGCCGTTATTTAGTAATTATGATTTTTAAACTTTGGGGCCGATTTTAAGTATGCTACAGGTCTCGATTCGAAAAACTCCGAACACGGAAATTATTCACGGAAGTTTGTTCTCCGACTTTGATTTTTGGACTTCTCTCAGAAGAGTTTTATATTTCGACTTATCGAGTGTACGAAGGAGGTGCATGACTTTTCGAAATTATATGTGGGAATTGTAATGATTGAAGCCAGCAAGGGAGTGCATGACGTTTTTCTTTCATTCTTATCCATTTTTTTTCAAAACAAGAGAAAAAGAGAGTTACAGTATTGCAACAAACTAACAACAGAAGAACTCATTGACAGCATCTTTTTTTGATCCCCCTAACCACCCTCTCGTCCATCATTTTTCTTGGATTCTCTCTCAATTTTCACACAGTACCATAGTTAACAAACTGACCATCCTTCTCTTTTTTTCATGACAGCAACATTCTCTTCACTCTCTCAACCTTCACTCTTCTGCCTTCATGCTATACCATAACCTCTCATCATTTTCGTCCTAAACAAAAAAACAGTAACAGAAAATACACCATCACCATTTTTCTCATCATAACCATAACTAACAACAACCATCATTTTCTAACAAAACTCACACTTTCACCAATCTTGCAACACTCATTTTTCTTTAACCACACTCTGCTCTCCCTCATTGCTTCGCCGAAATTACCACAACACCATAACAGAATCACAAACTGTAGCTTACCATTTATTCCTCCTCTCTCTTTCTCTAACAACCAATGTTCTCCACCATTCACCATCCATAACCATTTTCTTCCTCTCTACATCCATAACAGGATTCTAACAGAAAGAATAACAAAACTGACACCATCTTCTTCCAACCCATCACAAAACAGTTCGCATACTCATCCTCTCATTTTTTTCGGTGATAACTCCACAGACCCTCTATCTCTGCTCTCGAACCAAGAATCAAAGAGAAACTGTTACATTTTTCGAGAACAGAATCCACTCACTTCTCTGACCACCGCAACAATCATTTTTCTTGCATCGGTTACGATCTTCAAGATATTCTCATCATCATCTTCGTATCAAAGATTTCCGCATCAATACTTTTCGTGGTTTGCTTCGATCATCAACATATCGTATACTTCGTTAAAGTTTTCTGCGAGTTCATCGCTTAATTGAGACTGTAACAAGAAACAACAGCAAACCAGATTCGGTCACGACTCGCTACTCATCCTTCGCTCTACCGTCTCTCTCTCCGCTGTACATCTTCCACCGCCATCACTTTCCGGCGTCGTCCGCAAGGATCCAGTCGCGCTACAGAATATTTCTTTCTACAACTTGCAGGTTTCGAGTCGTAAGATTACGATAGGTTTGGCCGAGCTTTCGAAAAAGTCAAGGCAAGATTCAGACTCGGTGGTCAAAATCGAATAGGACAGTGGTGTTGTTGTTTCGATTCTGGCTGATAGCACTGTCGCTGCCGGCGGAGGTCTACCGGAGAAGATGGCTAGTTCCGGCGAAGCTTCGTCCTCGCAGTGCTGTCACAGTCCGGTTAGTCATGCTTACCCCATGTTGATCAATCAAAACTCGCCACGTGTCTATTCATTTTAATTAAAAAAAATCTGAACATTTAAATATAGATGACCAATTGATTTCATGTTGCATACCACATAAGTTGCAGCGTGACATACATGAAAGGGCTGAATAAAAAATATATTTGTTTTGTTTCTTTTGGAGAAATATGGACTTAGTCTAGGATTAGTTTAGGACTTAGCAAAAAAATACAAAAAGCATTGGACTTATACCAAAAAAAATACAAACTGGACTCAAACAAAAATGGACTGGACTTAGTGTTACTAGCTCGCACCCCCCTGCATTTTAGGCCTAGCAGCGATTAACACATAGTTTAGTTCATTCTGAACATTCTGTTTCACACCCCCCTGTTTCATATACCATAATACTAACATTTAGTTCAATTTAGCTCCCGATTTCGATTATTTTGACATGTAAAAAATCCATAAAAAACATATTCTGACATTTTAGGATATTAGAACATTTTTGACATCTTTTAACATTTTTTTAATTCATTTTTAATAACATGATTAAAAGTATGTTTCCTCATGCCACTTGAAATTTTACGTGTGCATTTCTATACTTGGTTTTGGGTCTAACTCCTTCTTGCAGGTATTTTGCATTTGTACACCCGTGTGCATTTCTATACTTGTTTTTGGGTCTAACGCCTTCTTGCGGTGTTTTGTGTTTGTACACCACGTGTACATCCTTTGTTTGCTTTTTGGTCTAACTCCTTGCAGACGTTGTTGCTTCACATGCGCTGGCGCGCATCCTCTTCTTTGATGCCTCGAGCTATTCTCACCGTTTACTCTCATTGCATGGCTGCAGTACTTGAAGTTTTCGGATATTTCATAGCTTGCGTTGCTCTTCGGATTTAATATCCGTCGGGTATTTATTCTACACCATTTATCGCGTTCTCTTACAGCTTTCCTAGATATCATGAGAAGTAGGGCTTTACAGCTTTCTTTTGCCATGAGAAGTAGGAATAGAGATGCATGAAGGGGCTTCCGTAGCTGGAGCATGTTCGGGAACCCTCGGTTTATTTAAAGACCCGTTTAGGGTAATCTACTTGTGATCTGTGCATATTTGCTTGTTTGTTTCTTGCAGGTTCCCTTGGTTAGGTTTGGTTCTTTAGCCTAGACTTTAGGATTCACATCCTTTGCATGTTAACATAGGTAGAGATTCCCTCATCCTAAACCATAGGTCTAACCTTTTTCTTTGCTAGTTTCTTTTTGCATGTTGCATTGTGAATAAAACTAAAACTTGCTTTTCTTTTCTTTTCAAACTCAAAACACTTAATAATGGTTTAAACTCCTTTCTCAAGGTAAAAACAACCAACCTACACCAACTCTTTTTCGCCTTTGCGCGCTCTCTTTCTTTTTGTGTTTAAAACCTTTTCACAAGTAAAAAACATAAAACACACCAAAACAAGTGGTAACTACGGTTTCTGACTTTCCCATTGCACGCGGGAATACGTAGGCATCTTGTCACGGGGCTCGACCGAGCGAACTTTGTAAATACTTCCTTCTTTTCCCCGTGTTTTCTTTATTTTCTTTTCTTTCACATGCATTCTATTTGAGCATAGAGATTTAGCAATTAAACAGTAAATAGATTTAAACACACCCATTAGATAGAAAGTAGAAGTGGATACCGTAGAGTACTACGTGTGAGGTGCTAATACCTTTCCTTCGTAATAGATTCCCTTACCCTATCTCGGCCGCAAGGCCGTGCCTTATCCTTTTAGGTTTTCGCGCGTTTGCCTTTCTCCTTTACGAGATAAAAAGCGTTCGATGGCGACTTCATTGATACTGATTATCGGATGATGTTCACCGGTTGTTTCACCGATCGGAGGACAACTAGGGCGGTCTTTGGATAGTTTTCCGTCGAGATTCGGGCTTAATCCGGACGGTCGTCGGAGGACAACCAAGGGCGGTCTTTCGAGATAGTTTTCCGTCGATTCGGGGCTTAATCTGGACTGTCGTCGGAGGACAACCAAGGCGGTCTTTCGATAGTTTCCGTCGATTGGGGCTTAATCTGGACTGTTTCGTCGGTAGCATTACATTTTGGAAAACAAGAGGAACTTTGATAGAATATTGGTTAGTTTTATGCAAAGTATGATGCATGACAGTGTATATGAATGACATATGCATGAATTATGACTTTATGAGAAATGTATGAATGATAGATGTTGGGGTATTTCAAAACATATCCATCTTGAAGAAGATGCGGATGCTCTGTTTGAAGATTTACTCTACGCTTGCAGGGATTGAGTAGGTGAGAACCACGCTTTGAAGAGAAGAAAGATATCACGGATTCCTCCGATGTACTATCTGACCAAGTCTTGGGCCTAGATATTGTTGAGGAAGATAGAGATTTGAGAGGCTCGTTGTTGGAGATCTCATATATAGACCCTGCTGAGGAGAATCGGGGAGGCGATCCGTTGGGGACCTTGTATGTAGATCCCTTGAGGAAATTTAGGAGGTGCTCAGGGATTCGAGTGTAGATCTCGCTAGAGAGCAATTGATAGTTCTGGGAGACCGAGCTGGGAAGTCAGGATCCGTTGTGATCTTTGGGGAGATGAAGATGTAGTTTCCTCCAGGTCTTATCTGACCAAGTCTCGAGTCTGGATACCTTGGGGAAAAAAGGAAGGAGAGAGATGTGGGATAAATATCTTGGTCGGGGACGAAATGTTACTTCTTGGAGACTGATGTAATCCGGCTTAGTTGACTGGGATCACGGCTCGGGGACCAACATATACTCCTCTGGGGAGGTTTGTGGTGAGTGACACCTTTGTGGGGATCATGCTCTGTAGGGAACGCTTTGGTGACTTTCGTCGTCCCATTCACAGGCATAGTAAGTACTTTTTCTATGTTCACTTTTTGTATGTTTGTGATTAGATTCTTATTGTCAAATGCGTATAGTCATTCAAAGCAAACGTTGGGCTTATTGCAAATAACAACAACAGGAATTGTAAAGAGAAAGAAGCTATGCGTTTATTTGAAAGGTGGCGTATGGCCAAGTAGTTTGTACACAAGAAAGGTAAAAGCTATGCGAAACAATCTCGTTAAGTTCAACTATGCTAGTACTCATATATTTCGACTATCTCATCTCCTTTTGGTAGAAAGTGAGTAGTGATCTTAGCCATTTGAACCTTGAATCTTGATAGTAGTAGGCGGTGATCTAGAAGAGACATAGTTATGCGCTTAAATCCCTAACTTTGCCTAGACCGCCCTTTCGGGTTTCATCTAAGGATACCCTTTTTGCCCAAGCCGCCTTTTCGGGGTTTTCGACTTGCGGTGTACATGTTTTGTATATATCCTTTATTTTTACCGAACCTTTTGGTTACTTGGATGCCTTATTTTGCCTAGGCGATCGACTATGGTCTCTTTTTATGTAGTATTTTTGACTATGTCGCGTTCTGGTGTGGGAAGTCTTCACCATCCATGGTGCTAAGTATCATAGCTCCCGAAAAATACTGTCTTGACTAACGGTCCCTCGAGGTGGAGTCCATTTGCCCCAGGATCACCTTGTGGAAGAATGATGCGCTTGACTACTAAGTCACCAACTTGGTAGACTCGGTGCTTGACCTTCTTGTTAAATGCTCGATCATTCGCTTCGATAGATCATCCATGGCAAATGGACGCGAGTCGTTCTCATCAATCAAATTAATTTGGTCAAGTGATCTGAACAATCGTCTTCACCTAACTCTGCGTCTTGGAGGACTCGGTTGAGGGTATCGAACCTCGATGGGTAAGGCGGCTTCCATACCGTATACAAGAGAGAAGGGTTGCCTGTTGATGTTCGTCTTTGTAGTGCGATAACCATGAAGAGAAAATGGTAACATTTCATGCCAATCTTTGTAAGTCCATCATCTTGTATAATCTTCTTAATGTTCTTATTACGGCTTCCACTGCCGTTCATCTTAGCCGATATGGAGAAAATTGTGATGCTTGATCTTGAATGCGTGCGGAGTTCGTTGATCATCTTATTGTTGAGATTGGAACCATTATCGTGATAATCCTTTCGGAGTGCCATACAAGCGGATAAGATTATGCTTGATGAATCGAGCCACTACATTCTTGGTAGATGCATCGAGGCGCTTCTACCCACTTGGTGAAATAATCTATACCCACAAGGATGAAACGATGTCCATTGGGCGTGGGCTTAATTTCTCCAATCATGTCAATCCCACGTACAAAGGCCAAGGAGTGTTAGAACATTGAGTCTGGAGTACGTGCACTTTTGTGCATAAATCGGCACTTGTGACAAGATCGAGCATAGCGGTGACAATCGCTTCCATAGTGGACCAATAGTAACCCGTTCTCAAAATCTTCTTAGCCATGGTGTGTCCAGGTGGGTACCAAATGCGCCGTGTAACTCTTCCATGATACGCATTCTTTGTTTTGGTCTCTAATGAGTAAGCACAAGTCGTGGTTGCGCTTGTATAAGATGTCGTTCTTTGAGGAAAATTTGGATGCAAATCTTCTCATGAACTTCTTATCATTGTGGATGCCCTGCAGGATATTCACGAGTCTCAAGATACCTCTTCACGTCATAGTACCAAGGTTTTCTCTGCGTCAAGCTCATATAATCTGTTGGTTCGTCAACTTCTCAATGATGATCGGGAGCCTCGTTGTCCCATCGACCTTGAACATAGATGACATAGTAGCCAACGCGTCTGTTGATTCTCTTCTCGTGGAATATGATCAAAGGTAATCTCTTGTAGGGGATCAAGCTCGAACATGCTCTCGATCGGAATGAGATTCGGATGCTTCGTATCCCCTTATCTGGTGATCACTAAAGCGAGTCTCCATCACTTGTAAGAACTTGATTCTTAAGTCAATAGCGACTTTAAGACCCATGATGCACGCCGATTCGCCATATTGTTAGTGCAACTAAAACATAATCTGGCGGTGAAAGGCGATGTCACTTTAGATGTAATGATGGCGCCAATGCCATTGCCAAGTCGTTTGAGGCTCCATCAAAACCATAGTCCATCGATCCTTGTTCAAGTCCTTCGTCGGGCTTGGTTCTTGCTAATAGGTAACTAGTAAAACATCTTAAATGCATAATTGATAGTCATCCACGGCTGATGATGGTACACTTTGGCTTGAGAAGTACCAAATGTCATATTCGGTCTCATTTGCCATCTTGCATTCTTCAGTTTTCTCAAAGAGTATGATATCTTTCGGATGTCATTGATCCGGCCAAAGCGATGCAAGTTTTCCAATCTTGTTTCTAAACTTTGCTTAGTATATGGTTTCGAGATCGTATTTACTCCTTGATCTTCGAAAGCATGATGAGAGGTCTTCTAGGCAACATGATCTTTTCCTTGAGTAAAGCGAGCAACTCCCTAACTTGCCAAGCGATTGCAAGTTTCTCCAATGTAGTTCAATCGGCCCAAGAAACCTCGACTTCCTTCTCCGTGGGGGGCATTTCTTGAATAGCTTTAACCTTGTAGTCAACCTCACTTCCAACAAATCCTAGGAGTTTTCGGATCGACTCAAAGTGCAGGTTCATTCAGGCATGTACTTCAACCTATCAACTTTTGTAGATGATCAAGATGTTCTTCTTGACCGTGACCTAGCTATCATGTCGAAGACGTAGACCTCTATCTCGTGATGAATCATGTCATGAAATAATGTTACCATAGCATGCGATAAGTGGCGCTGCGTTCTTCGGTCGAGCAGCATAACCTTATAGTAGAAAGTGCCCCATGTAACGCAGTAGTCTTCTCCATGTCTTGAGCCATTTTGATACGATTGTAACCGAGAAACCATCCATGAAGGAGAAAACCTTATCGGCGGTGTTGTCAACGAACATCAATATGAGGAAGTGGAAATCATCTTTCGGACTCGCTTTGTTCGGATCTCGTAATCCACACATTCGTACTTTACCATCCTTCTTGAGCACAGGCACCACATTAGCAACCCACTGTGGATAAGAAGTAACGGCTAAGAAACTGCATTGAGCGCTTCATAACTTCGGCTTTGATTTTCTCGACATCTCGGAATGCGTCGAACCATCTGTTTCAACGGGAAAACCTCTTTATCGGCAATCGGTGTACCACGATATCAATGTCCAACCTCGGCATGTCTTATTATGAGGCAAAACCTCAATATAGTCTCGTAGCATCTGAACCAATTTTTCTTTAACATTGTTCTCAAGACCCGCTCTATCTTGATCTCTTTTACGTCTTCGCTAGTACCCAAATTCACAACCTCAACTTGCTCTTGGTGGTATAACTCGTTCTTCTTGTTGTAGCGATGCAGCAAGTTCTCTCGCACTTCACAATCTTCCTCACTTTCGTCTTGACTTGGTAGATCGGATTATTGAAGTCATATTTAGCACTAGCATATTATTAACGAGATTCGAATGATTCTGCGATGTACCACGTGGTGTGTGTAAGAAACACATAGCTTTTTGAAGGGTGATAAATTAAAAGAAAGAAAACAATCAATTGAATGCAAAGTCCAACGATTTATTGAATGAAAATCAAGCGACAGATAATAACCTCACAAACGAGCCATGATGCCGGGTAAGGCACTAGGCTTTCAAAGTTTATTGTTCAAAACATAAAGAAATCTGGCAAAACAAAACAAGAGCAATTACTCGACTAAAGGAGATTGGTATGGCGTCTTGGTCTTCCAATTCTTTGAGCCTTTATCTGAGTTGGAAAGATCCACTTGCGATGTCGAGTCGTTGTCTTCTATAGCATGGATTCCACTGGGTGATGCGGAAAGGAAGTTGGCGGCACGTTAGCGTATCATCTTCGACCCTTGATGGTGAAGCCTAAACCGGTCTTGTCAAATTTGAAAGGAAGATCGGGCTGACCCCAAGCATGCTACCTCCTTGACTTGAGCATCTTTTGGTGAAGCCATCCTGGAACTTTAGCAACTTTAGGAGTGACAGGAGAGTCAACATGCATGACTGGGATTGTTTCAAAAGCTTGACAGGAGTCTCGAAATTCACCCTCCATCTCAAGGTATCGGAATGTGAGATGGTGACCATATACTCTTACGCACCACATATGACAACCTTCCCTTTCACCGGTACTTCATCGATGTAAGGTAGAGGTGTGACTGCCCATGTATCCAGGCGTCCAAGTAGGCAAAGTGCGGGACGAATGTCCATGACAAAGTGGAGTCAAAAGTCCGGGAACCGACTTTAACATGAGTGAGCTCTCAAATCTGTGCGCTTAGAACCATCAAAAGCTCTCATAATAATGTCCTTGGTCTCGAGAACCAACCCTTCGACATCAGCCGATCAAAAGCGTCTTGGAAGGATATTGAGGCGAACCGTATCCACCAAAACATGAGATAACGTAGTGCCTTGCATTCGGCTGAGATGTGCAAGGCTTTGTTGTGTTTCTTTCCGGTCAAATCGACATCGAGCCTAGCCATTGTTGGCGGCCGAGCTAGCAATACAAACGAATTGATCGGTGGTAGTGTCTTGCGGTACATGAGCATTCTTGAAACTTCACCAAGGCGTTAGCATGAGCCTTGGAGCACAAAGCGAAGCAAGCATGGAAATTTTGGATGAGTTTGTCCCACTGTTCCACAACATTGTAGTCACTCTTCTTGATAATCTTAATTTCCTCCATTTCTCGTTTGGAGGTGTCTTGATAACTTCCTTTGGTACTACGGTTGAGCGGATGAGCCCTTTTTTTCCTCTAGCTTGGAGAATGGGTTGAATATAATGGAATCACGAAAGAGTCGCAGTGTCTTTTGGAGAGATATCGGAGAGAATACCCTTCCGGTTGGGTCACCTTACTTGATCCGTGATGTTGTCAATGTCGGAATGGTAGCTTCAATTGTAAGATCTTCAATGGTCATAGGGTCTTGCTTGACGCCATGATAGTAAACATTAGCTCCATAGTTCCAAGGGATAGCTTTGTCATAGGAATATGGGAACCGGTCTTGGAGAAGTGATAATGAGAGGTGCCATATAGGCGCAGGATCGCAGAGGAAATCCTTATTGTGTTAACATCGGCATAGTCTTCGGAAATCGTCACCCCATCCGGTCGCCTTAACATCTTCAATAGGAATCTTGTAACTATCGAGACGAGTGTACTTCACCATGTAATCATATTTTCCACTTGGATGCCCCAGGTATCCCACCAGATGTCAGTTTAGTTCGCATTGTCAATCTTGACTTAGACATTTCTTCACGACACGCACGGTGGTTTCGAAATAGTATCTCATGGTTATCCATCATGCGAACCGTCTTCTCAACCAAGCACAACCATCGGTGCGGATGGGCACTGACAATTCTCGGGCATCTGGATTGACCGCTTGCAACAAATTCTTCTTACGGTCATCGAGGAATGGTCAAGTCATCTATGTTGAAAACATAAGTATAAATCGCCAATGCATTGGAACTCTTGTCATGGTTAGGCATAGGCGCGTTGATCACATTTGAGTCTCAGCGGGAGGATCAAACTCAATGCTTAGCTTGATCATATCACGAATCTTGTTCTTGAGCCCAACAATCATCAGTACTATGTCACGGGCTATTGGGTGGTAAGCACACTTAGCATTTGGATTGTATCTCGGAGAGGAAGTGTTGACATTACGAGGAGGATCCCTCGAGGTTATCGACTGCGTTCAACATGTGTTGCAAGGCTTGCGACAAAGCATGTTGATCTTCATAAAGCGTCTTCGGGCGTTACGGCTCCAGGCGTTGTCTGTTGAGGTTGTCTTGATGTAGGATTGGAGATCACAACTACCCCCACAGATTGAGCACGGTCGGTCTTGCCTCGGCTTTCCTGACCATACACAGCATTGACTTCTTTCTTAGCACCAAAAGATTTCTTCGCAGCGTTTGAAGATGTCTCTATTTGAATCTTTCACTCTTGATACCGCTTGATATGCTCGCTGTCAATATCACTCGATGAATCCGTGAAGAGTTTCAATCGGATGATTGAAGAATGGGTCGGTCGGTGTCCCCGTAAACATATCAACTATCTCCATTGGACAAGGGTGGTTGAACTCACCGCTAAATCTCTCCACCGGCATACTCTTTGAACTTCGTCACGACCCCAGACATGCTTTGTAGTTGCATGCGGTGGGTGTCAACTCGACATTGTACTCATCTTGTCTGTAGAAAGCATCACTAAATCACTCCAAGTACGGATACGGTCATTTCAGTGATAGTACCATTCCAATGGTTCGGACAAACTCTCTTGAAAATAGTGCATCCTGACTACATCATCGATGTGGGATTGATCTTACGGACATAGGACTTCAAATGACTTTGGGCAAGACATGCCATCATACTTAGCAAAAGTAGGAACTTTGAACTTGGGAGGAATCACAACACAGGGACAAGGCTTAGATCATCAAAATTTAGGGACATCTTGAGTTTTCACAACATTGAGACGGTCTTCAAGTTGCTTGTACTTGTCATCTTCATTAGAGTATTGGCCATCATCATAGTTCTTCTCAAGCTCGGTTGCCTTCACCATCACCCTTGTTACTTTCCTCGGTATGGACACTTCCTTGGAGAGCTCAATCTGGTGACCACCTTAGGACCACCTTTGTAGCGTCGCCCATGTTGAGGAGACCAACAACCTTCTTCTTGTTGATGAGCTTCTTCAAATCTTCTTGGCCTTGGACCAAGGTGAACATCTGTTGGGCCAGCATTACGAGCTTGAAGATCTTTGTGATCACATTCAAGAGCCATTTACGCTAAAATAAATAGCGAGCAAATGAGAAAACCAATCTCCAATGTACAGTGATGCAATGTTATGCTATGCTATGCAATGTTTATCAATGATGCAATGTTTTCAAGGACCTTAGAGATTTAAATTTGTTAAACAAGCAATGAACAAACATTTATTAGTACTCTTTCTATCATTCTTTTCTTTTTAAGTACAAGAGATAGTTCAAAACAATAAAAGAAAACATAAACATCCTAAAGCTCTAAGTCTCCCATGGGCTTCCTCTTGGTGCCGATGTAGCGTTGATGTTTCGCTCCTCGTGAAGTAGCTTGGTCAACTCTAGCACTTTCTTCTCGCTTGCGTCTTGAGCTTCAAAGGTATCCTCTCTTCTTTAAGTGAATCGGGATCTCTTCAAGTCTTCAAAATCGGTAGGCATGTCGGGATGGAAGCGCGTCACCTATACGAGTTCCATAATTACTCATAAGTGAATGGCATCATGAGGTTTGAGCTCGAGCTCTCACCCATTTGAGGTAAGGTTCCCAAGGAATGGAGTTGGTGCCCCAAAGTCTTGGTATCGATCTTCTTTACCATGCCCCAAGCATGTATGAACCTTCGTCGGTAATCGGAGATCGTGGTTGTAGTCGAACACTATATCTTGAGAAGCATATCATGTGGACCATCTCTTGGTGAAACCAAAGACGTAGAGCTAGAGAAGGGTTGTAAATAATACCTCCCTTATACCAAGGAGTGGTACATTAGAATTCTCCACAACACTCAATGAATGTGAAGTCCTTTTGAGAGAAAAGACTCCAACGGATATCTGAATGGGAGAGTGACATTAGCCTTTGAGACCATCTCAACCTTTGTTCATTCTTCAAAACTGATGGAGGAAGGTGCGAAATAAACCACCTTGAAAGTAACGGTATACAACACATGAGAGTTCCTTGTCGCTTAGTAGTACAGTGTGGAGAATGTAGGATGTCTCAAGTAAAGTAGGCTGGATTGCGGGTAAGGAACAACTTGATGGCATTGATATCGATGGCGATCCGAGTTAGGAAATAGAACCAAACCATAAATTAGCAAGGCCACAATGTTTTCAAATGCATGGAAACTCATAACTTTGAGGAGTTCTCGGGCTTTCTTGATTAAGAACTTGGAAAGTAAACCCTTAACTCCACTTCTAGTTTCCCAATTGGCTTCGATATCGAGCGCTTAAGATGTAAGGCGATGCAATGTCTTCGTACTTAGGAACCTTTTCTAAACGGTGAATGGCATTTGATCAAGAATAGGTATCCCAGTAGCTTAGAGAACTCTTCAAGGTAGGAACCAAGCGATAATCTGGAAATGTGAAGCAATGGTGTTTGGATCAAAGAACTGGAATAGGACATGCATCATATCTTCTTCAAAACGGAGATAACCAAATCAAGTAGATAACCATGTCTTTTGATCAATGAGCATGGTGGGAATTTCAAACCAATTCTTTTGAGGGTATACCCATGAAGTTGATTCGGATAGTCTTTCTAGAAGCCATGATTCCTACAAAGCGAGCAAAGATAAATCCCTAGGTCCTTGAAATAGTTAGAAATGATATGCAATGCGAATGATGTCATGGTGTCATGTTTAGCACACAACAATTCACACAATGAGCCTAGGTTTAAGGCTTGCATGAGGTATGGGGATTACCCTACCAAAAGTTTGACTTGGTTCATCATCCTATAATAGTAACGGGTTCTAGGAATCTCATATCACGGATCTTTCTCGTGGCGCTTATTTCATCGACGGCCAGTGGTCGATCGAAAATGTCCCAAAGTCGATCTCAATGAGCGTAGCATCAGTATCAACCAACCTCGGTCTACACAAAGCCGACCATCTCACTACCTTCTTATGGCTAAGATGGGTCAATTAAGGTTCTAAAAGTTTAGTTAGCGCTTTATGACACCAGAAGCCAAATACTATCTTTAACTTGGGAATGAAGAGTATCGGGACAACCAAAGTGTCACGCTAACGTAGCCATCATGTTGACCGTTTAGTTATCGTCTAGCGGTCGCGATGATCTAATGCCACTTACCTAAAACCGGATCCGGTGTAGGATCCAACAATATAATACCCAAGCAACCCTTAAAGATAAAGCATACAAGTCAAACAAAAGCGTAAAAATGATCTAGAAATCCTAAGGCAATTCTCTTTTATGGTGAGTCCCAGTAGTGCTTGATTATGTCTGATGAACTGACTTTGTAGGATTTTTGTATCCAAATGTGCGGATAGCAAGTCGCCACCGACTTTTATTTTATCCAATTAAGGAAGGTAAAAGTAAGAAAAAGACCCGTTAGATTACGAGTTCGGAGAATGGTTATGAAAAGGAAGGTATTAGCACCCTTTTCATCCGTAGTTATCTGGACTTTTAGTTGCTCTAGATCACTTTTTAAAATTGCTTTCGTGTGTTTGACAAAGATGTTTTGAAAAAAGGCATTTCGCTTTGACTTTGTAATGACTCATGTAGGAGTGTATACAAAGTGTTGGAAATGTTTTTGTTTTGAAAAGAATTTGAACTTTGAAAAAGTGTGTGGTGTGAAAAGCATTTGGTAGAGCAAGCAACTAAAGACTTATTTACCCACTCGAATTGGTCGTTTGTTGTACTTCTCGTTCCTTTAGAATAGCGCTAGCCATACCATTAGTTAGTAGGTAGCTCCATTCGTTGGATGTAAGCGGGACATTCGAAGGGACATCGGATGGTCATAGAAAGCAACTTGTAGGAAGTATCCTAGCACATTCGAAGGGACTATCATCATTTTCGTAGGCGACAATCGAGGTCAAGATCATGTATTCGGAGGCGACATCGTGGGTCTTATGATCTTTGTATCGAAGGGACTATGATGATTTGTTTGGAAGGCAGCGGTGCTAGAATACCTCTACGTTCGAGGACATGACCATTTTGAATTAAAGGCAGCGAGAGAATTACCCTAAAGTGCGTGTGTGAAAGAAGTGTGTTGATTTCGAATATGTTATCTTGAAAATTAGTGGGCTATGTTCAATTTTAGTCTTGCCATACACGCCTAATTACTAGCAATTGATAGGGTGCGGAAATTAAAATGCGGAATGTAAAGATGCGGAAAGGTAAATCCTACGCTATTACATGGCTTTGGGGCAGATACATAATTTAAAATGCGGAAAATAAAATCCTAAATTAAACTATTACATCCCATATCATTACATTATTGGAAAAAAATAGAATGATAAAGGAAAAATAAATGAATCGAGACAACTGTGAAACGAACAAGAAATCGGAAAATATGATGAAATCGAAATAAGAGAAAATGTTAGGAAAAATGCAAATTTTAAATTGGAAAAAATATGACATGCTGGAAATAATGTAAATATACTAAGATAATTTTTTGGGATTTTTTAGATGCAATTTTAATAATTAAAAATGAATTTACAATGATTTAAATGCAAAATTATAAATAAAAATAAATATGCATGCAAAAATGTGTTTTTTAATTTATTAAATTAAATAAAGATTTTTAGAAAATAAATGCAAAAGGAAAATTATTTTTGGTGTTATTTTAATGCAGAATAAAAATTATGACAAGAAATTAAAATAGATGCAAAAATATTAAATAAATAAGAAAAATAGAAAAAAGTTTGAAGTTTGGAAAAGAAAAAGGAAGAACCGGGTGCAAGCAGGATTCGAACCCAGGCCATGGGAGAGTATCTTTGCACAGGAAACGTCTTAACCACTGGGACACTTGGCGTTTGGTGTTGGAGAAAGCAAAATCAAAAGAATATGAACGATGACTCGTCCTGATTATATTCCAAACACAGTCAGCGTGCGTGGGCCCCAGTTATTTTGAATGAGCGAATCAACGCAAGCCATTATGCCACGCCAGCCCATGCCGGAGTCAGCCAGGTCAACGACGCCGGAGCCCTAGCTCCGGTCATCTTCTCCGGCGACTATGATTTTAGAACCTGCAAAACACGAAATTTCAAAGCAAAAGAAAGGTCCTGTCCACCTATTTCGACCCTTCCGAGTTCAATGGGATTGTCCGTTTCGACTGAATCGGCCTGTACAGGCCGGTTCGAAGCTTCTACGTTTAGAAACCCTAAGAATGGCAAAACACGATTCTAACGTCCAAACCTTCGAACGATTGCCCAGATCTCATCCATGGAACCTCATGATCACATTGCAAGCATTAGAATTGATTTACACACGCAGGATAATAAAATGCAAAAATCACAAAATTTTGAATATGTAGGCATGTATATGCATCGATTCTGAATGGTTTGATCAATGATAAGAGTGTATACTTACTCAAACTTACCTCCTGGAGACAATGGAATGGTTCTTGAAGGCTGAAAGAGGCTGGATTTAAAATTCGATTTTTTAAAGTTTTGAGAAATTTTTTGACAGCATGAGGGTTGTTCCTTGGGCTAGGGTTTCGTCCTCTGGCTTGTACACACTGCTGGGTATTTATAGAAGCAATTGGGATGGCAAAAGCAAGCAAAAAAGATTGGACATTGATTGTGCAAATATTTTCCATTTAAAACAAATCAAATTTTGGAAAAAATTTGATTTTCCTTCCATGTAAAGGCTTAGCACGAATTTGGCAATTGTTGTGGGCTTTCTTGGACATTAAGGAAGATATAAAATCAGCCCTTTTGGAAAAAATACTTAATTTTCATATTTTATATAATTTATTTTTGAATTAAATGTTATAAAATTCAAATATAAATCACAAAAATAGAAAATTACCAATGCCAAGCATTTATGGGTCAAGAATATTGTCATGAACAAGTTTGGATCAAAAGATTATAGGCCCATTTGGAAAATTTTGCATTTTGACCAAAATGTCCTTTTGTGCAATTGTCCAAAATTGCCCAACTTCTGAATAGTGTATCTTGCTCAATTTTCCACATTTTTGAGTGTTCTTGGACTTTTTGGAAAGTTCTAAGAGTCCTCTAACCAACCTTTTTGGTCTCATCTCAAATGGAGTTACCATGCTCAATATATCTTCAAAACAAAAAGTTGACTTTTGTTGACTTTGAAAATGACACTGTAATGTTTTGAGCTATACCTCTCAAATGAAGCATTTTTGGACATTCTTGTGAGACATGAAGTTGTAGAAATTGAATTTCCTTCAAAACAAGAGGTGGTGGAAAATTTTTGAGAAAGTATGAGAAAGTTATGATCGATCAAAGTTACATTGACTTTTCACTAGAAACCTAATTTAGAAAGTTTGACTTTTGAGCAAATCTTGAGTTTTCTTGATGAATCATGATCAACCCTTGATCAAATGATGAATATAACTTCAAATTGAGGATGTTGACCAAAATTATGAAGTTTGTTGTATGTTGACCACAGTTGACTTTTGTCAATCTGATTGATTTTCAACCATCGAGCAATTATGCGAGGAAACTTGACTTGTGAGGCTTGAAACTTGACATGGAGAATCTTTGAAGCATATGAGGAGGCATGAAGGCCATTGGAGATGTTGGAAGTTCATCTTGACTTGAAAGATACCAAACCCTAGTTTGGGTTGATTGTCTAGGAGAGAGTTTGTCTGATCAACTCTTGAGGAATCCTTGAGCATAGATGTATGAAATCTCTTGAGTAGATGGAGGGCAAATTTTGGGGTATGACAACAAGTTTATAAGTTATTATGGTGTTGAATATGCTGGAGATTGACAAGAGAGGAAGAACACTTCAGGAAGCTTTTAGTTTCTGGGTAACAACATAATCTCATGTCCCGACAAAAGGCAATCAACAATGGCACTTTCAACTTTCAGAAGCTGAATATATTTCTGCTTCTGGATGCAACATCCAAATTCTCTGGATGAAAAGTCAACTAGAATATTATCAAATATTTGAGAGTAATATTCCTATCTTCAGTGACAATACTTCTACTATTTGTTTATCCAAGAATCCAATTTTGCATTCTATGGCTAAATACATTAAGATTAAGCATCATTTTATAAGCAACTACGTTCAGAAGAGAGTTTTATATTTAAAATTCATAGATATAAACCATCAATGGGATGATATATTTACAAAACTCCTTGCTGAAGATAGGTTCGTGTTCATTCTGGAACATTTAAAAATGGTTTCTTGTCCAGATAGAATCTTAGAATGTTGGCTTTTCATAATGGAACATTAGACTCTGGAGCATGATTATTTTTGTTGCTTTTGGAATATAAGGCTTTTCACGAGTGAAGTCATCATGTATCAGAAGTGTCCAAGGTTATAATCTTCTTGCTAGAATGTTTTTGTCATTTGGAAACTGAAGATTTTACTTTATTAATGAGTTTTCAGGATAGTGAAAGGTTGGTGATTCAAAATAAGACAATTGTCTTTTATGAGCATGCCTAGAACTTTATGTGACTCATTGGGAGAAGAGATATTATTGGAATTAGGTAAAAAATCGTCAAGCTTTACCCCTTGTCAAAATTTTTGCACTTTTCAATATTTTATTAATCATTGCAAAAAATCTATTTAAAACTCACTCACTTCCACTTTACACACTTTCGTTACCATTATCCCACACTTTATTTCTTTTAAGCATAAATTCTATGAAACCAAAAAATCCTTTTAGTTATTGTTCGTGCTTCAACAATGGATTCTCAACAACAATCACTAGCTCAACAAACTATTAAAGGTTCTTCGTCTCTACTACAACAACTACAAGTGAAAGACGAACTTCTTGATCTTCAATGTTCCATTCTTGTGTCTCAGATGACAGTTCTTGTTGAGTCAATCGTGAACTTTGATAATCTCAAAGTCAATGGGTTTGATCTCACCGAAATTATGGAATTTCAAGGATGGGAAACTTTCTTCGATCTTCTTAATGGACCAGTTCTTCCTCATTGGTAAAGCGGTTTTAGATTATGGCTAAGGAATCCATAGAAGAAACTTCAGCAAATGTGATTTGTATAGATGTTTGTATTACTGAAAGATCCATGGTAGAGTTACTTAATCACGGTGGAAGAGGTAAAAATGTTGCAATCTTGATGATAAGAATATCAACAGGTGAATATGGAGATCAATTACTTCAAGAATTTTTCTAAACAAGAAAAGTTCCAAGTATATAAAAAAACTTCAACCTTCTCTGAGAGTTTGGGCTAAGATCATTTTGGGATACATTTGTCAGAAGTCGTCAACCAACATTTTGGACAGTATTAACATTGATGAGAAGAGTATGTCATTCAATCTAGCTTCTGATAATGAGATTAATATTCCTTTTATACTTTTAAGTATTTGAGGGATGATATCAGAAGTTCTAAATCAAATTTCTTTGATGATATTTAGTGGATACTGTAATACGGTGAACTGACTTTGTAGGTTTTGTATCGCAAATATGCGGATAGCAAGAGTCGCCACGGACTTTTCTTTTATCCAATTAAGGGAAGGTAAAAAGTACAGAAAAAGACCTTCGTTAGATTACGAGTAAGGGAGAAGGTTATGAAAAGGGAAGGTATTAGCACCCCTTTTCATCCGTAGTTATCTACGGGCTCTTAGTTGCTCTTAGATCACTTTAAAATTGTGCTTTCTGTGTGTCTGACAAAAATGTTTTGAAAAGGCATTTCGCTTTGACTTTGTAATGATTCATGTAGGAATATATACAAAGTGTTCGGAAATGTTTCGTTTTGAAAAGAGTTTGAACTTTGACAAAAAGTGTGATGTGTCAAAAGTATTTTGATAGAGCAAGCAACTAAAAGTCTTTATTACCTACTCAAAATTGGTCGTTTTCGTGTAATTTTACGTTCCTTTAGAATAGCGCTATCCATACCATTAGTTGGTAGGTAACCTTATTCATTGGATGTAAGCGGGACATTCGAAGGGACATCGGATGGTCATAGAAAGCAACTTGTAAGAAGTATCCTAGCACATTCGAAGGGACTATCATCATTTTTTGTAGGCGACAATCAAAGGTCAAGATCATGTATTCGGAGGCGACATCGTGGGTCTTATGATCTTTGTATCGAAGGGACTATGATGATTTGTTTTGAAGGCAACGGTGCTAGAATACCTTTACGTTCGAGGGACTTGACCATTTGAATTCATAAAGGCAACGAGAGAGAATTACCCTAAGGGGTGCATGTGTGAAAAGAGTGTGTTGATTTCAGATATTTTATCTTGGAGTTAGAAGTGATCTATGTCCAATTTTATCTTGCCATACACGCCTAGTTACTAGCAGTTTATAGGGTGCGGAAATTAAAATGCGGAATGTAAAGATGCGGAAAGATAAATGTCCTCGCTATTACATGGCTTTGGGCGGATACATAATTTAAACTTCGGAAAATAAAAACCTAATTTAAACTATTACATCCATGAGCAATTACATTATAGGAAAAATAAAGCGATAGAAGAAAAATCGTCAAAGCAGGATAACACAGAAAAGATGAGAAATCGGAAAATCGAGAGAAATCGAATAAGAAAGCGTTAGTAAAATGCAAGTTCAACGTCCCGATTTGAATTTTTGAAACTTGATCGGCCATTGCTTATGTCCAACAAAGCGAAAATCAAGCATACATAATATAAATCAGTTCTAAGGCCATGGTTCGATTGGAAATGTCATTCCGAATGCAATGGTAATGGTCTCGAGGTCCAATTTTTCCTATTTTGTGAAACCCTAAAACGGCACAGGAAACCCTAACAATGGTGATACGCGTTTCCGGCCATGGAAATTCAATCAAAGTGCCCAGAAAGCTTGCAATCTCCTACTAATCACAAAAACAAACACAAAACATGTTAATAATGCATGATGATTGAAATACGATTTTGAAAAAAACTTGACAAACCGAATTCTGATTTGCTTGATTCTTGATGTTTTTGAATGATATAAGAGTCTGGATCGACTCTAAAGACCTCAAGGAATGCAATGGACACCTTAGAATCGAGTGAAAATGGTTGGAACTAGGGCTGCAGTTTGCTTGTTTGCCACGGATTTTTGAGTTCTAGGTTAGGGTTCTTGAGCCAATTTTTTCGTTCTCTCTTGATGTGTATGCATTGTACATTTATACTGGATGAATTTGGAGTTAATTTGAGGAAGAATCAATCACTAATCAATGCAAATCAAATTTGATTTTTGTACAAAATCAAATTTTCATATTTTGATTAATTTTCAATCAAATCTTGCCATATCAATCCAATTTTCGAAATTTGCTGGCCTTATTGAGTTGCTTGGGTCTCAAGGAAGAAATAAAAATCAAGTTTGCAATTAATTTTGATTTTATACTTTATTTTTGAATTTAATTTGTATTTAAATGAATAAATTCCAAATTAAATAGAAAAATAAAATAAAAATTCGTGGCATTCGGATTGGATATTCCTAATTGTATAAGGAACAAGTTTGGATGAAGAAAAAGTAGGCCCATTTGCAAAGTTTTTTATTTTTAGAAGTATTTCTCTTTATGCATTTCTTCAAAATTGCCCAACTTGTGAATGGTGTATCTTGCTCAATTTTCCACATTTTTAAGTGTTCTTGGACTTTTTGGAAAGCTCTAAGAGTCCTCTAACCAACCCTTTTGGTCTCATCTAAATTGGAGTTTCCATGCTCAATATATCCTCAAAACAAAATGTTGACTTTTTGTTGACTTTGAAGATGACCTATAATGTTTTAGGTCATACCTCTCAAATGAAGCATTTTTTGGACATTCTTGTGAGACATGAAGTTGTAGAGAATTGAATTTCCTTCAAAACAAGAGGTGATGGAAAACTTTCTGAGAAAGGATGAGAAAGTTATGATCAATCAAAGTTCAGTTGACTTTTCACCTAGAAACCCTAATTTAGAAAGTTTGACTTTTGAGCAAATCTTGAGTTTTCCTGATGAATCATGATCAAACCTTGATCAAATGATGAATGTAACTTCAAAATAAGGATGTTGACCAAAATCATGAAGTTTGTATGTTGACCACAATTGACTTTTGTCCAATACAATGATTTTCAACCATCGAGCAATTATCGAGCAATCTTGACTTGTAAGGCTGAAACTTGACATGGAGAATCTTTGAAGCATATGAGGAGGCATGATGAACATTGGAGATGTTGGAAGTCAATGAGTGAGAATTGCCAAACCCTAGTTTGGGTTGATTGTCTAGGAGAGGGTTTGTTTGCTCAACCTTTGAGGAATCCTTGAGCATGGATGTATGGAATGTCTTGAGAAGATGGAGGGAAAATTTTGGGGTATGACAGCTGCCCCTGTTCAATCTTCTTGTACTGGAAGGGTTAGATTGGCATGCGTGCCTTTCGTGGCTGAAGGTGAAGATGATTGAACACTCAATACACAAATTTGCACCATTGTTGGTGGATGATGCGGGAATGGGCTTACAGATGCCATTTGGAGAAAGTGGAGACTTCGCTGGAGGATGAGTCGTATGCTAGACTCGAGGTTGTGGATAGGAGGAGAATCGTCGGAGATGGGCTAGAGATGCCATCTGGAAAGGTCGATGATGGGGAGTGAGCTGTATGCTAGACTCTGTAGTCGTTTCTGGAAGGAGCATGGAGATGGGCTTAAGATGCCATCCGGAGGGAGTCGTACGTTAGACTTCGTGCTCATATTTGAATGAAGTTATTGATTTGTATTGATTTTTAACCAAATATGCAGCATTCCAAAAGGGAGAAATGTTGACAAGTAGTCGGAGATGGGCTTAAGATGCCATCGAGGCAGAGTCGTCGCCAGACTCTGTAGTTGCTGTTGATAATACGGGAGAGTCAGAATAGATCTTCGTGCTGATCAGGGGATAGTAGTTGACAAAATGTGGATATCGTCCCTGTTGTGCATCGGGTATTGTTCCACTGCCTGTTATCAGAGGATAACATGTGATCGTTCGGATAGGGTTTCCCGTCTAGCTTCGGGTATTAATCCTGGATCCGCTGTTAGAGAACAACAAGAGTGGTCGTTTGGATAGCTTTCCCGTCTGGATTCGGGTCTTTAATCCTGGACCAGTTGTCGGAGGACAACTAGGTGCGGTCTTTCAGATAGTTTTCCCGTCTAGATTCGGGTCTTAATCTTGGACCTGTTTGTGTCAGACATGACTTTTACCTGTTTTGGAGAAAACAAGAGAACTTTGATAGAATATTTGTTAGTTTTATGCGAAGTATGATGCATGACAGTGTATATGAATGACATATGCATGAATTATGACTTTATGAGTAATGTATGAATGATAGATGTTGTGGTATTTCAAAACATATCCATCTTGAAGAAGATGCAGATGTTCTGCTTGGAGATTTCTGACTTCTGTTTGGGGACGGAAACCTTGAGAAGAAAGGAAACTTTGATTTCTCCGGTGCACTATCTGACCAAGTCTTGGGCCTAGATACCATTGAGGAGGGTAGAGATTGAGAAACTCATTGTTGGAGGTCTCATGCATAGACCTTCTTTGGGGAGAGTCAGGAGGGATCATTGGGGATCTTGTATGTAGACCTTGTTGGGAAGAATTAGGAGGCACTCTCGGGATGTTGAGCGCAGATCTCACCGGAGGCGTTTAATGGTTCTTTGGGAGACGGGTTGGGGCCGTTGGAATCTCTGACTGGGGGAATAGAAGATGTAGATTTTCTCCGGTGCACTATCGACCAAGTCTCAAGTTTGGATACATTCTTTGGAGAAAGGGAATTGTTGAGAGATATTCTGCGATGATAAATACCTCGGTGAGGATGAAGTGTTCTTGCTTGAGGCGATGTAACATTGCTCGGTTGAGTGGAATCCTGCTCGTGGATTAATCTATACTCATTTGGGGAGGTTTAGTGAGTGACACCTCTGCGGGGATTACGTTCTGCGGGGGAATGTTTTTGGTGACCTTTGTTGTCATCTCAATTCCTGGAGCCTGTAGTAATTACTTTTGTTCGTTCACTTTTCATATGTTTGTGATTAGATTCTTATTGTCAAATCGTATAGTCATTCAAAACAAGCGTTGGACTTATTGCAAGCGACAATAGTGAAAATTGTAAAGAAAGAATGCGTTTATTTGGAAGGTGGCGTATGGCCAAGTAGTTTATACACAAGAAAAGTAAAAGCTATCGGAAGCAATCTCGTTAAGTTCCAACTATGCTAGTACTCATATATTTCAACTATCTCATCTCCTTCGGTGAAAGTGAGTGAATTGATCTTCGCCATTTGAATCTTGAATGTTGATAGTAGTGCAGGCGGGTGATCGGAAGAGACATAATCGTCGCTTAAATCCCTAACTTTTGCCTAGACCGCCCTTTGGGTTTCGATCTGGGATACCCTTTTTGCCCAAGCCGCTTTTCGGGTTTCGACTTCGGTGTACATCTTTTATATATCCTTAACTTTTGCGAACCCTTTTGGTTCGCGGGATGCCCTTATTTTTGCCTAGGTTAGTCGACTAGCGGGTCTCATTTATCGTAGTATTTTTACTATCTGCGTTCACGGGTGTGGGAAGTCTTCACCATCCATGGTGCTAAGTATCATAGCTCATCAGGAAAATCATCTTGACTACAAATGGTCCCTCGTAGGTGGGAGTCCATTTGCCCCTAGGATCACCTTGTGGAAGAATGATGCGCTTGACCACTAGATCACCGACTTGAAAATATCCCAAAAGTCGATCTTAATGAGTGTAGCATCGAGTATCAACCAACCTCGGTCTCACGAAGTCGTCACCTTCTAATGGCCAAGATGGGTCAATTAGGGTTCTAAAAGTTGAGTTAGTGCTGATGACACCACGTAAAAGCCAAATACTATCCTTAACTTGGAAATGAAGAGTATCAGGACATCCAAAGTGTCACACTAACGTAGCCATCATGTTGACCGTTTTGATATACGTCTAACGGTCGCGACGATTTATTGCTACTTACCTAAAAGGAAACCTGGATCCGGGTGTAGGATCCCCCACAAATATAATACCCAAACAACCCTTAAAGATAAAGCAAGCAAGTCAAATAGAAAACAATAAAAGTGATCTAAAAACCCCTAAGGTATTCTCTCTTTAGGGTGTCTCCCAGTCGTCAGATTACTCGACCGACTTTGAGATTTTTGTATCGCAAATGTGCGGATAGCAAGAGTCGCCACCGACTTTTCTTTTATCCAATTAAGGGAAGGTGAAAAGAACAAGAAAAGACCTTCGTTAGATTCTGAGTAAGGGAGGAGGTTATGAAAAGGGAAGGTATTAGCACCCCTTTCCATCCGTAGTTATCTACGGGCTCTTAGTTGCTCTTAGATCATTTTTTAAAAAAGTGCTTTCTGTGTGTTTGACAAAAATGTTTTGAAAAAAGGCATTTCGCTTTGACTTTGTAATGATTCATGTAGGAATGTATACAAAGTGTTCGGAAATGTTTCGTTTTTGAAAAGAGTTTGTACTTGGACAAAAGTGTGAGGTGTGAAAGTATTTTGTTTTGAGCAAGCAACTAAAAGTCTTATTACCTACTCAGAATTGGTCGTTTTCGTGTTATTTTATGTTCCTTTAGAATAGCGCTATCCATACCATTAGTTGGTAGGTAACCCTATTCGTTGGATGTAGAAGGGACATTCGAAGGGACATCGGGTGGTCATAAAAGGCAACTTGTAGGAATATCCTAGCACATTCGAAGGGACTATCATTATTTTTTGTGGGCGACAATCGAGGGTTAAGATCATGTATTCGTAGGCGACATCGTGGGTCTATGATCTTTGTATCGAAGGGACTATGATGATTTGTTTTGAAGGCAACGGTGCAAGGATACCTCTACGTTCGATGGACTTGACCATTTGAATTCGTAAGGCAACGAGAGAGAATTACCCTAAGGGGTGCACGTGTGAAAAGAGTGTGTTGATTCACTTATTTTTATCTTAAAATTATGAGTGCTCTATGTCCAATTTTATCTTGCCCTACACGCCTAATTACTAGCAGTTTATAGGGTGCAGAAAATAAATGGCGGAAATGTAAAGTGCGGAAAAATAAAGTCCTACGCTATTACATGGCTTTGGGGCAGTTACATAATAAGAGTGCGGAAAATAAAAGTCCTAATTAAACTATTACATCCCATTGGCAATTACATAATTGAAAAAGAAAAGTAAGAAAAATCGTCCGAAACGGTATAACCTTTGAACAGATACAAAATCGGAAATACGAGAAAATTGCAATAAGAAGAAGATGTTAGTAAAAAAGCAATATTTTTGAATGGAGAAAAAGGTTTTATGTTAGTAATGACATTAATATGATAAGATAAATTTTTGGTAATTTTTGAAATTGATTTGATAATTTAAAAAACAATTAAAAGCCATTTAAATGATTAATTAGTAATTAAATTAAATATGCATGCAAAAATAATAATTTTTATATTAAAAATTAAATAAACATTTTTCTGATGATTATGCAAAAAATAAATATTTTTGGAGTTTTCTAGATGCATGATAAAAATATTTGAAGATAAATTAAATAGTATGAAAAAATATTAAAGAAAATAGAAAAAAATAAGTTAGTTTTCAAACTTGCAAAAATATATGGTCCTGGTCAGGCTCGAACCGGTGACCTCTTGGCAACACGTCACGCTCCCTCTGCCTTAACCACTGGGCCAACGCGCACTTGGTGTCATGGAATTGAAACGAAACCGTTTTAAACAAACTTGATTTCTGGGAATTCAAATCACGCGCGAAGAACATCTTCTTCTTCGTTTGAATTTCTGGAAATTTAGCGTCGGCCAAATTCGACGCTAAGGCCCCTGCATAATTCAAAAAACTCCATACAAGCAATATAAATGGATTGTAAGTACATGAATCGATTGCAAATTGAATTCTAAACACACTGGTGGCATTCATTTGGTCCAATTTTTCCATTTTAAGGAAACCCTAAATCGGTTCAGAAAACCCTAGTCATGGTATATTTCGATTCAGGCCATGAAAATGCAATTGGATTGTCCAGAAAGCTTGCAAACTTCAAACTAAACACAAAGAAAACATAAAAAAAAATTTAAAAATGCATGAATGATAGAAATCGAAATTTGAAAAAGTATGAACAAACCAAATCGTGTTTTCTCAATTCTTGATGTTTTTGAGAGATGTAAAGGTCTGGATCGATTCTAAAGACTCCAAGGAATGTGATAGAATGCTCAAAATTGACTGAAACAAGCTAGAACTGTGGCTGCAAGTTACTTAAAAGGCACGATTTTTTTGATTTAGGTTAGGGTTCCTCCAAGCAATTTTTCTGTTCTTGTTCATGTGGTATGCATTGTACATTTATAGTAGATGGATTTTGGGCTGATTTGAAGAACAAATAATGATCAATCAATGCAAAAATTATTTGATTTTGTACAAAATCAAATCTTCCTTATTTGATCCAAATTCTTCAATTTCTTGCCAAATCAATGCAAATTTCGAAATTTGCCAGCTTGTGTGAGTTACTTGGATCTTAAGTGTGAGAGAAAAATCAATTTTGCATTTAATTTTGATTTTATACCTTATTTTTAAATTTAATTTGTTTTTAAATGAATAAAATTCAAATTAAATAGAAAAATAAAGACAAAATTCGTGGCATTGGGCTTGAAGGTTCCAAATAAGATAAGGAACAAGTTTAAACCAAGAAAAACTAGGCCCATTTGAAAATTTTTGGAATTTTACAAGTATTTCTCTTTGTGCATTTCTTCAAAAATGCCCAACTTGCACAAGGTGTGTTTTACTCAATTTTTCACATTTTTGAGTGTTCTTGGACTTTTTAGAAATCTCTAGGTGTCCTCTAAACAACCTCTTTGGTTTCATATCAATTGGAGTTTCCATGCTCAATAAATCTTCAAAACAAAAAGTTGACTTTTTGTTGACTTTGAAAAGGACCTATAATGTTTTGACCCATACCTTCCAAATGAAGCATTTTTTGAACATTCTTGTGAGACATGAAGTTGTAGAGAATTTAATTTCCTTCAAAATGAGAGGTGGTGGAAAAATTTCTGAGAAATTATGAAGAAGTTATGCTCAATCAAAGTTGAGTTGACTTTTCACTAAAAAACCCTAATTTGGAAAGTTTGACTTTTGAGCAAATCTTGAGTTTTCTTGATGAATCATGATCGACCCTTGATCAAATTATGGATGTGACCTCAAAATGAGGATGTTGACCAAAAATCAGGAAGTTTGACTGTATGTTGACCACAATTGACTTTTTGTCTAATACAACTGATTTTCAACCATCTGAGCAATTGTCTGAGGAAATTTGACATGCGAGGCTTGAAACTTGACATGGAGAATCTTTGTAGCATATGAGGAGGCATGATGACCACTGGAGATGTTGGAAGTCCATCTAGATCTGAGAATTTCCAAACCCTAGTTTGGGTTGATTGTCTAGGAGAGGGTTTGTCTGATCACCCCTTAAGAAATCCTTGAGTATGGATGTATGAAATGTCTGGAGGAGCAGGAGGGAAAATTTTGGTGTATGACAACAATGAGCCTAGGTTTAAGGTTTGCAAGAGGTATAGGTGATTACCCTACTAAAAGTTTGAGTTGGTTCATCCTGTCCTATGATAGTAACCGAGTTCTAGGAATCTCATATCATTGATCTTTCTCGTAGGCGTTTATTTCAATACAACTACCAAGTTATCGATCGAAAATATCCCAAAAGTCTGATCTTAATGAGCGTAGCATCGAGTATCGGCCAACCTTAGTCTGCACCAAAGTCGGCCATCTCACTACCTTCTAATGGCCAAGATGGGTCAATTAAGGTTCTAAAAGTTGAGTTAGTGCTGATGACACCACGCAGAAGCCAAATACTATCCTCAACTTGGAAATGAAGTGTATCAGGACATCCAAAGTGTCACACTAACGTAGCCATCATGTTGGCCGTTTCGGTATACGCCTAACGATCGCGATGATTTATTACTATTTACCTAAAAGGAAACCTGGATCCGGGTGTAGGATCCCCCATAAAAATATAATACCCAAGCAACCCTTAAAGATAAAGCAAGCAAGTCAAACAGAAAACAGTAAAGTGATCTAGAAATCCCTAAGGTATTCTCTCTTTAGGGTGTCTCCCCGACAGAGTCGCCAGTTCTATAATACGGTGACTTTGAGATTTTTGTATCGCAAATGTGCGGATAGCAAGAGTCGCCACCGACTTTTCTTTTATCCAATTAAGGGAAGGTGAAAAGAACAGGAAAAGACCTTCGTTAGATTCTGAGTAAGGGAGAAGGTTATGAAAAGGGAAGGTATTAGCACCCCTTTCCGTCCGTAGTTATCTACGAGCTCTTAGTTGCTCTTAGATCATTTTCAAAAGTGCTTTCTATGTGTTTGACAAATGTTTTGAAAAAGGCATTTCGCTTTGGCTTTGCAATGATTCATGTAGGAATGTATACAAAGTGTTCGAAAATGTTTTTGAAAAGAGTTTCAACTTTGACAAAAAAAGTGTGAGGTGTGAAAAGTATTTTGTTTTGAGCAAGCAACTAAAAGTCTTATTACCTACTCAGAATTGGTCGTTTTCGTGTTGTTTTACGTTCCTTTAGAATAGTGCTATCCATACCATTAGTTGGTAGGTAACCCTATTCGTTGGATGTAGAAGGGACATTCGAAGGGACATCGGATGGTCATAGAAGGCAACTTGTAGGAGTATCCTAGCACATTCGAAGGGACTATCATCACTTTTCATAGGCAACAATCGAGGGTCAAGATCATGTATTCATAAGCGACATCGTGGGTCTATGATCTTTGTATCGAAGGGACTATGATGATATGTTTGTAGGCAACGGCGCTAGGATACCTCTATGTTCGAGGGACTTGACCATTTGTATTCGTAAGGCAACGAGAGAATTACCTAAGGGTGCATGTGTGAAAAGAGTGTGTCAATTCGGATATTTTATCTTGAAATTATGAGTGATCTATGTCCAATTTTATCTTGCCATACACGCCTAATTACTAGCAGTTTATAGGGTGCAGAGAGTAAATTGCGGAAATGTAAAGTGCGGAAAGATAAAGTCCTACGCTATTACATGGCTTTGGGGTAGTTACATAATAAGAGTGCGGAAAATAAAAGTCCTAATTAAACTATTACATCCCATAGGCAGTTACATAATATCAAAAAGAAAAACGAGAAAAATCGTCCGAAACGTTACAACCTGTAAACAGATACATAATCGAAAAAACAAAAGAAATTGCATAAGAAGAAAATGTTAGTAAAAGAAATATTTTTGAATGAGGAAAAAAGTTTTTGATTAGTAATGACATTAATATGATAAGAGAAATTTTTGGTAATTTTCGGAATCAATTTGGTAATTTAAAAACAATTAAAAGTCACTTAAACGATTAATTAATAATTAAATAAAATATGCATGCAAAAATATTAATTTTAATGCTAAAAATTAAATAATTATTTTTCTGATAATAATGCAAAAAAGAAATATTTTTGGAGTTTTTTAGATGCATGATAAAAAATATTAAAGATAAATTAAATTAGATGAAAAATATTAAAGAAAATAGAAAAAATAAGTTAGTTTTGCAAACTGTGTCGAACTCGTGACCATCTGGCAACAACTCATGCTCCCTTGCCTTTACCACTGAGCCAACGCGCGTTTGGTGTCATATAAATGAAACGAAGCGTTTTTGAATAGATTTGAATTTTGGGAACCAAGAACACGCGCGAAGATCTTCATCTTCTTCGTTTGAATTTTCAAACACTTAGCGTCGGTCTTGCTCGACGCTAAGGCCCCTGCAAAAAATGAAAATCTAATACAAACAATATAAATGCAATTCAAAGCCATGGTTCGATTGGAAACATCGTTCTGAGCACGATGGTGGTATCGGTTTCGTCCAATTTAACGGATTTAAGGAAGCCCTAAATCGAACCAAGAAACCCTAACTATGGTGAATCATGTTTCAAGCCACGAAAATGCAATTGAACTATCCAGAAAGCTTGCAAACTTTGTTCTAAACACAAAACAAACGTCAAAACATGTTAAAGATGCACGAATAACAGAATTCGAATTTTGAAAAAGTATGAACAAACCAAAACTGGATTTCGTGATTCTTGATGTTTTTGAGAGTTGTAAAGGTCTGGAATCACTCAAGAGGCTTCAAGGAACGTGTTTGGATGATTAGAATTGGCTGAAACCAAGCAAAACTAGGCTGCCAATACCTTGAACACCACGGGTTTTTTGACTTGTATTAGGGTTCTTTTGAGCAATTTTTCTATCCTTTCTCATGTTGTATGCATTGTATATTTATAGTGGATGAATTTAGGTCTGAATTCAAGAGCAAATAATGATCAATTAATGTAAAAAGTATTTGATTTTTGTATGAAATCAAATCTTCCTTTTTTGATCCAATTTCAATCAATTTCTTGCCAAATCAATGTAAATTTCGAAATTTGTCAGCTTGTATGAGTTGCTTGGATCTCAAGAATGAGAGAAAAATCAACTTTGCATTTAATTTTGATTTTATACCTTATTTTTTAATTTAATTTGTTTTTAAATGAATAAAATCCAAATTAAATAGAAAAATAAAGACAAAAATCGTGGCTTTGGGCTTGAAGGTTCCAAATAAGATAAGGAACAAGTTTAAACCAAGAAAAACTAGACCCATTTGCAAAATTTTGGATTTTGACAAGTATTTTTCTTTGTGCACCTCTTCAAAAATGCCCAACTTGTGCAGGGTGTATTTTGCTCAATTTTCCACATTTTTGAGTGTTCTTGGACTTTTTAGAAAGCTCTACGTGTCCTCTAAACAACCTTTTTGGTTTTATCTCAATTGGAGTTTCCATGCTCAATAAAACTTCAAAACAAAAAGTTGACTTTTTGTTGACTTTGAAAAGGACCTATAATGTTTTGACCCATACCTTCCAAATGAAGCATTTTTTGAACATTCTTGTGTGACATGAAGTTGTAGAGAATTGAATTTAATTCAAAATGAGAGGTAGTGGAAAAATTTCTGAGAAAGTATGAAGAAGTTATGCTCAGTCAAAGTTCAGTTGACTTTTCATTGGAAAACCCTAATTTGGAAAGTTTGACTTTTGAGCAAATCTTGAGTTTTCTTGATGAATCATGATCAACCCTTGATCAAATGATGAATGTGACTTCAAAATAAGGATGTTGACCAAAAATCATGAAGTTTGCCTGTATGTTGACCACAATTGACTTTTTGTCCAATACAACTGATTTTCAACCATCTGAGCAATTGTCTGGGGAAACTTGACTTGTAAAGCTTGAAACTTGACATGGAGATTCTTTGAAGCATATGAGGAGGCATGATGACCATTGGAGATGTTGGAAGTTCATCTTGATCTGAGAATTGCCAAACCCTAGTTTGGGTTGATTGTCTAGGAGAGGGTTTGTCTAATCAACCCTTGAGGATCCTTGAGTATGGATGTATGGAATGTCTTGAAAAGTAGGAGGGTAAATTTTGGGGTATGACACAGGTCTACCGGTCCGATTCTTGATAGGTTCCTAGTTCCTGATGCCCAATTACAACCCTAGTTTTCCCTACCAAATCATGCGCCAATCACCATTAAACCAACTAACGATTGGTATAAGTGCTCTATTTATATGAGAAAATTTTGCTCAAAAAGTAAAAACACCCATACATTTTTTAATGATCTAATCAGTTAATCCTATTACTTAATCAATTGTATAATTTATTCATTATTTTTTCTTTAAATTCACTGTTATTAATCGATTAAAAGTCTCCTTAAACAATGGATATGTGTTACAAAAGAGTTAATCTATTAGCCATAATGTGCTAATTGATTATCTAGTGTAAAAATCACTCCTAATTTTTCCAGGAAACCAATAATCATCTAGGTACGTGCATAAACATATTCTCAAGTGTTTTAACAAAAAAAAAGAGAAAAACATCAAAATGTTTGTGTGTGTGTGAGCTGCGTTAATATCTTGTGAGTTACTCTTATACATTTATATATAACTAGTCACTCAGATACATGACCAAGTTAGCTTTCACACTTCCTATCTTTTAGAACCTTAAAGTTTCAAGTTCCTCTGCTTGGTTCATCATAAATTTAATACTTCACATGGAACTCGACTTTTCTACTGATGAGTCTTGATATAATTATTTAATATACACCATCATAAGAGGTTATTGGACTAAAGATCGTTATTGACACTGGATCTTGTTATCATCAAAACCACTAAGCTCATATAACGATTGCAGACAATTCTATATGCAATCATAGCCCCACATACAATTTAAAACTTAAATTTTATAAAAATCAAAATGATATTTAACTCTTATATTTTAGTTAAAAAAATTTATGCAAAGTAATTTAAGAGAATTTATAGACAATATATAGTCTAATTTCCTCCTAAATATATTTCTGAATTTTTTTCCACTTAAGTCATTTTAAAAAATGATCTAGCCTCACCTTAATGAAAATAAATCATATGAAAGAGTTGAAACCAGAGATTTTGATTAATAAGAAAAAGGCGACTAGTAGATTTTGGATGAATTTTGGGATTAAAGAAAATATGCTAGTCCAAAAATCTAAAGTCAAATGGCTTAAGAAAGGAGATTCTAATAGTGGATTATTTCATAATGTTATGAGAGAAAGAAGAATGCACAATCATATTGGGCCTATTCTCACTAATGAAGGTCTTTTGGAGTTAGTGGAGGAAGTCAATGAGGGGGGTTGGAATCATTTTTCAAGCAAATTCTTTGAGGTTGAACCGAAGAATTTTGGGTTAGACGATATTCCTTTTAAAAGTTTGTGTTTGTAGGATAGACTTTTTCTTGATAGCCATTTTCTAGAGGTTGATATTAAGGAAGCGATTTGGGGTTGTGGGAGTTCTAAAATCTCGGGGCCGGACGAATACACTTTTCTTTTCATAAAAAAGTGTTGGTATTTCTGTAAAGGGGATTTTATCGGATACTTTAACTTTTTCCATTATGGTGGAGATCTTTCTAGAGAGGTCACTTCCTTTTTTTTAACCTTGGTCTATAAGTCTCCAAATCTAGTGTCATTGGACAACTTCAGACTGATTTGTCTAGTTGGTTGTATGCATAAGATGATCACTAAGTTATTGGTGAGTAGATTAAAAAAAGTGGTATCCTCGATTGTTTCCACTTGTCAAAGTGATTTTGTCCCAGGGAGCCAATTTCTAGATGGTGTCTTGGTGGAAAATGAAGTGGCAGATTATGCTAGGAAAGAGGGAATATATTATCTTCTTTTCAAGGTGGATTTTGAAAAACCTTTCGATAAGGTTAATTGGAATTTTATTAGATTCATGATGGGGAAGATGGGGTTTGGGTCAATTTGGAGGATATGGATGGAGTTAGTAGTGTTTCAAAGCAAGATGTCGGTCTTAGTTAACGGGAGTCTAACAAAGGAGTTTTCAGCGGAGAAAGGATTAAGGCAAGGAGACCCACATTCACATTTTCTTTTTGTTTTGGTGGCGGAAGGTCTAGAGGGATTGGTAAGGAAATCTCAAGAAATCAGTGACTATTATGAGTTTGTGGTTAATGATAAAAGTTTGATTGATATTCACTCATTTACGGATGACATGTTGTTTTTTGGGGATGGATCATGGAAGCATGTATGGGCTATTAAATCAATTTTGAGGGCTTTTGAGCTTGTTTCGGGTTTAGGTATTAATTATCATAAGCGCAAGTTGATTGGAATTAATATGAACCCTAGTTTTTTGGAAGCCGTTTCCAATGTTTTAGCTTATAAGGTGGAAGGAAGCAACTTCTCTTTTCTTGGGATTCCAATTGATTCTAATCCGAGAAAGTTTGCAACATGGGTTCCTCTTATTAACAAGATGAAGAAACAATTATCGGGTTGGTAGAATCGATTCCTTAATCTTAGGGGTAGGATTACCCTCTTGAAATTGATTCTTTTTTCTTTATCCATATTCATTATGTATTTCTATAAGATGCCAAGGAAGGCTGTCAAGTTAATTACTAGTTTGCAAGGTAGGTTCTTGTGGGGAGGGACAGAGGAAAATAATAAGATGCATTGGGTAAGTTAGAAGAAAGTGTGTCTTCCTCTTGAGTCGGAAGGATTAGGGATCAAAGATATTGGGGATTTCAATATGGAACTTCTAAACAAGTGGAGATGGGGAATTTTGCAAGGTCAAGATTCATTTTGGTTTAACTTATTGAAAGTTAGATATGGAGATATTGCTATGAAAGTTTTTTGTGGTGGGAATGGTTTTATGGCATCCAAGTTTCAATCTTCATGATGGAAAAATATTATGTCTATTCCAAAATATTCTTATAGTGATCCTCTGGCGGTGTATTGTAAGTTCGAGAATGGTAAGGGTAAAGGGTATACTACACCTTTTTGGGAAGCGAGATGGTTAGAAGATTTTTGTTTGAAAGATAGTTTTTCGGATTTGTATACGACTTCTAGATTGAAAATGGTTTCAGTGACTGGCATGGGGGGATGGAGTAATGGTGAGTGGGTTTGGAGCGATTGTGGTATTGCTTGGGAGAAGTTGCAATTGGATTTGAGGACCCTTCAATCTTACTTTATTTCGAAGTTGAATAACCATGTTTTACAAGAGTCCGACATTGATATAATTGAGTGGTTGTTGGTATCAGAAGGTAACTTTTTGGTGTCTTCTTGTTATAATCATTATGCTAGTTTCCGCTTTCCTTTTGGCTTGCGAAATAGATTTGCTGAGGCTTTGGGTTTGGTGTGGAAGTCAGAAGTCCCTTTTAAGATAAAGGCTTTTGGTTGGAGACTTTTTGTGGATATAATTCCAACTAAGAATCTTTTGGTACATAGAGGTATTGCTTTCCCTTTAGATTCTTTAAAGTGTGTTTTATGTGGCGCGGATAATGAAAGTAGGGAACATACTTTTTTTATGTTTATGGTAGAGAAGATTATTTGGAGGGAAATTGTTAGTTGGATTGGTAAACCGGTTAGGTGGAAAGAAGACTGTCTAGCTAATTTCATGGATTGATATATATTTTGTAAAAAAAAGAAGGTTAAAGAGGGTAAATTAAGAATGGTTTGACTTGCAACCTCATGGAACATTTGATTGTTGAGGAATGATATTTGTTTTCGTAACGATACTTGAAACATTAACGATACAATACGGTGTGGAGTATCAAAATATTGGTTTGAAAGTGGTCGCTTATAGGAGATATTACATACTCCAATTGTAACTTTTACGATTTTAACAAAGATCCTTTGTTATATTTATCGTAATCGAAATTGGTTAGTAATTTCTTCTTCTTGTTTTTGTCGGATTTGATTTTCGTTAATTGTCTAAAAAGGTTGAAGAACCCTTAGTTCTTTTTTTCCTCAATAAGAACAAAAGGTTCTCCAACTTTTTTACACAATTAACGAGTATACCCGTTAATTGTGTAAAAAGGTTAGAGAACCATGTTTCTTTTTTAAAGTAATTTTTATATTTTATTAGTATAATTGAACACATATATAATTATTTATTATTGTTTATTATAAAATACAAGATAAAAACATATGTCTTAATGCGATTTGTTGCTTGTATCTCATCTTTATTTTATAATAAAATATTTTCTCTCATTATATTTATTTAATAATTTATATAAATAGCTCTTTTTATTCACTCACATATTTTGTCTTATTTTGCGCCGTTCACAAACTCTAGGTTTTAAAGACGATTCATCTCCGTTTTGAAGATTGCTGGAAATTGAGCCGCGTCAGGTATTTCTTAACCTTTCAATGAAGGTCAATTGTTATTTATCATTGCATCGTTGTTACTATAATACTCGATTTTATAAGATACACAATGAAAACATATGTTTCGATGTAGTTTGATTTGATGTTTTAATCCCACCTTTATCATGAGATGTTATTTTTTTTATATTATTCCGCGTCGCTTATAAATCTCAGGTGTGACATCTTTTAACTTGATTTTTTAGATATTAAGAGGTTGTTGGAGATCGATTCGTGCAATATGATTTTTGAATTTTGCTAATGAAGTTTATATATTTTGAGAAATTAGATTTCACATGTTAGAGTAAAAATAAACCATTAGTACAATTAAAAAACTTTAAGACATGGTAGTTGGTTTGGTCATTGTTTTAATTCATCTACATCCAACAATAAAATAAAACTCAACTCAAATCAATACAAAACTTGATGACTATAGATCCTTCCTTATTTCATTAAATCACAAATATTTTTATTTATATGACTGATTACATTCTTATTTTCCTGAAGAGGTTTTTATTTTTACTTCAATGCATTTTATTCCACTTATTAACTAACCCTAACATTTCCAATTTTCTCAAAGATCCTCTTCATAAATTTTGTTGATATATTGTGGGTATTGTCTTACTTTGACTTAAAAATATTAATTATTATAAGATTAAGATAATAAACGAAAGAATTACTATGTGACATGACATTAACTAAACCTTATAAACCCATGCTATTCTCATATTTTCATTTCATTTTCATATGGTTGCAAACTTAGACGAAAGTGTGATATTTTTTTGAATGCAATTTTTGGTTATTTATTTTCATTCTTCTTCTGCAATGGTTTCACTGTTGGTCGTTAATCGGTAATCTGAGATTCTCTCCTCTCGATTCAGCACCGCTTTCAGTTTCCCTCATGCTTTTGCTATGCTACTCTTGTTCATATTCCAATCCCTTAACCCCTTTCTTCTTCCCATTCAGGTTCTGCTGTTCTCTCAATTTCTCGTTTGGATTTTTTGTTGTTACTGTTTCTTTGTTCTGAATTTCTATTACACAATGCTTATTAGTTTAGGTTTTCTTCTGCATTGTGATTTTCAGTTTATACTCATTGTAGCTATGTTATCTCGAATATGATTTGTATGCACATTACTATTATTAGGTTATGTTTGTATGTTTGGATTGGATTGACTTATTTGAACTTATCTGGTATCTGGTAACGTAAACACTCGCGACAGTGTTTTGTAGAGCTTATGGAACCAATTTATGAATTGTTTTTCAGTGCTTTCCTATATCTGTATTACTACCTCTGTTCCTATATATAAGAGACAATTCATTTTTTAAATTCATTGAATAATCAATGTATTTGGTCAATTTATAGACTAGGTACATTGATTATTCAATGAATCTAAAAATTGAATTGTCTCTTATATATAGGAACGGAGGTAGTACTAGATTTTAGTATATGGTTTTGCATTTTGGTGATTTCGTGCCCCATTTTCAATTTCAGGTTTGTTTTCACATACACAGGGGTTCCGTTAAATGTGCTTATATCCTAGACTTGTATGACAAGAATGCCAGGCTATCCTGTCGCCGATGGTGAACTATGGTATGTTCTCTTTTAGAAAAGGTGTTCCATTCAGAAATTTTCTCGGTGTAGTTTCCCACGGAAGGGAAACAACTGTAGTTTTCTTTTCAGAAAATGCTGCAACGTACCCAATACTAATATATGTTTTCTCCTACAGTAATTTTATAAGCACAGAGCAACAACCTAGCTCTCTAGATGCTTGTGCACAATTATCTGCAGAAGAGAAACTTGCTGCTGAACAGAGTCTTTCAGTTTTTTGCAAGCCTGTAGAGTTCTACAACATTCTTCATCACCGTGCAACAGAAAGCGCAGCGGTATTACGTCTAACTGGCTAAAACTATCTATCCTTGTAAATTATCATATTTGTTTTATTTCATGGGATAAGTTGCACGAGCTACAGACCTGGTTTTATTATCGCTAGAATTATTGTTTCCTTTGATTTTTCCTTTTCTACGTGTTGTTTTCCAACCATTTCTTATATTTTCTATTTACTTCTTATCTGAAGTTACTTAATAACTCCCTTTCATTTTTATCTCCTGGCCTCTTGATTATTGTTTCTCAAGATTTTACGTAAAAAATGTTATTGCATAATGCATTCTAACAGAATGCCTGTCTGTTTTGTAGCCACTTTTCCTTCCGAGATGTTTCGAGTACAGGATACAGGCCAGGGACAAGAAAAGGTAAAAGTCTATCATATATAATCCTCTCTCCCTTGTTTCCTTCCTTTTTGTGAATAGATTCATGTCAATTATATTGTATATCCTCTTGTTGGAGGTCTATGCTACATTCAGTTCAAATAGAGGAATTTATATGTATAATTTCTGTGAAGTTTGGGAGCCATTTTGTGGTGGTTACTATATAACTCTAATTTTCCTTTTTTAAATTGACCTAAGTATTTAATATTATATGTTAATCTTCACAAAAGGTAACCTAAAGCTATAAAGTTTCCATCGTTGTTGGGTCCAAATAAGGGTCAGATCCATTGTGGATTTATTGTAGTCCAGTAGTAGTTCGGTTTTTCAAGAGAGTGATTCATATCTTGAACCAATGCCATCCACTTGAACCTTTGATTTCCTTATGTGATTGATTTCAATAGATTGTACACAGTACCCTGTCTTTGCAAGAAATTGATTTCATAGTTTGGGACAGTACCTTGTCTTTGCAAGAGATTGACACCAATGAAGTCTCTTTTTATCTCTCTCATGCGAGTGCGCCCGCACTCACTCGCGCATACACACTCATTAACGCTCTTAGTTACATAGTTCTATTTGAATGCATTAGGCCCAATAAACTTCATATGCAAGCATTGCATCTCTAACCAAGAGTCCAAGAAAAAAATTATGCTACCTTTAAATAAAATGTGGAGCTCAAGATGTGGGATCTGGTTCAATTACAAGGTTCAGTGGTCTTCACCAATATGTAAACCTAGTTGCATTTTTCCTTGGTAGAAAATATATCCTTTAAAGTAAATCTTAACATCCATGCTGTGTGGAGCATATGATCACCATTCAACTACAACTCAACATCAGTTCATAATCTTGTTACTCTAGTATACAAATAAGAAGTCATTGTTGATTCATCACCCAATATCTCTGTTTTTTTGTGCACACTTAACGTATATAGGCAAATTAGTTCTGGCAGACATACCTAATCCATCCTCAGCAGGGTAGCTGATAATCTTTTTTAGTATGAAGCGACATTTAAGATAATTAATGTTATGTAGACGTTGGGATGCCATTTTTTTAAATTTTTATTTGGGCTGAACTTATTATTTATGTTTTTTGAGATAAGATTGAAGCTATTATAATTTCTAATTCTTTCATTTGAGCCGGTATTTCAATTTGGCTGTCGCCTTATTTTCTCTGATTGTTCTATAGTGTAAATAAAAATATTGAGATGCTGATGAGATATCTCATACAAATGTTTAGGATACAAATAACAGTTTTTCTGTCATGGAGTGATGAAGATACTCAAAACATGTTCCCTTTTTATGTCAGTCTGGCAAAGCGTCATACTAATAATGAAGACACTGATGTAAGAATAGTGCTCTTAAGCTGAACTAGTTTTTGTTCTTTATGCTAACTAATTTTAGTGTATAATTATTAATATCTTATTTAATAAATTTTCTCTTGCATAATACTTTTTGCTTTAACCTACAAAAAACAAAAAGTATTCTACTGTTTATCTACTCAGTCAGATAGTCACCATTCGAGGTTCATCCGGCGTTGATGGGAATAGGATAATCAAAGCAGAATTTAGGCTTTGTGAAGTTAATAAGTTAGCTGCGGAGGCTAATTCTGGCTCACTTTTTCTCTTGTTTTTTACCACTGGTATGCATATGGTTTTGCAATCCAATAGTTATATATATATATATATATATATATATATATATATATATATATATATATATATATATATAGTTTTGCTAAATTCAGTGTTATAACTATTTACTTGCAGAGGGAAACTCAGATTCATCATCTAGAGTCAAAGCAAGCCTGGGGTCTTCAGATCCGACTTCTCATGAATGTGAGATATACTAATTGATAACTTCATATATGCAAAAATATGGTTTGGAAAATTATTTTGTTACCTTATTACTGCCTGAACATCCTCCATATTATTTATTCTGTTTCCTTTTTATTGCCTGAGCAGCCTCCATATTTATTATTTTTACAGTGATTTCTCCTACATACTTTATGAAATTTTATTTGATCTCTGTTTGTTTTCTTTGTTATTTTTTAAGGAGAATCTCTTATCATTCAGACTCATCAGCTTTTTTTCTTAATGAATTTCTTCTTTCAAAAAATGTAAACAGAAATATGATATTTTGACTGCCTTGGCACTCTTGGATATACCCTCCCAAAAAAATATATTGATTTTATTATAGAAATGTGAACTTTCATATAGTTTCATACTGTACTTGACAGCTTTAGGTGAAAAGAACTGCTTATATGGGAAAATTTCTTTTCAATCCATTTACTTTGCTTGGAAAAATTCTCCAAATTTCCGTTGGGGACAACCAGCCGAGATTAAGACTACTCTTGATCTGCTTCCATGTGTTTTGAAGGTATGACATCTATCTATATGCGGCTGATGATCAATATTGTATTTTCCCCGTGCTAGTTAAATGATATGCTACTCATTGGGCACTGCTTTTATTTATAATATTTTATGCTTTTTATCAGATCTTTGAAATTATGATAGATACGTTTTGTTACAAATTTCTTCATGTTGCAGTATGACTTTGTAAATAAGGGTACGACCATCGCAATCCAAGATCTATGGAATTCTGAGATTGTGGTTTGTTCTAGTCTCAATTGTCTTCACCCACTAAGCAAAAATCCCCCCACTCAAACAAGGGGAACTTGTTTTGACTGCTTGTTTGTTTTCTGTTCTTTCCGTAGAGTACATCAAAGAGCGTTGAAATCAGAATCATTGCTGAAGAGATCAAGGCCATGAAGAAATCTCGCAACCGTAGAAATGCATTACCACCACCACCACCATCATCATCATCATCATCATCATCATCCTCATCATCATCAAAATCATCATTATCTCGTGTCATTCGGTAAATTTCATTATGTCATAAGTGTCTGTTGGGGAGTGTTAGATATATAGGGATGTTACTACGAGTCTTGTTATGTAATTTTAGCTTAAGATTTATTATTGTGTACTATTTTTACAGCTGTTAAAGCTTTCTAAGCAAGCTGTCTCATCCCTTAATAATGTGAGAAAACAGTGACTGAAAAAGCCTTTTCCATACTTTGGGGTTATCTCTTAATATGTATAGCGTTGAATTAATGGGGTTTCCACCTGGTTTAATGCCACTGGTTCTGAGTTTTTGTTACATTTTTGTGCTTTCCACAACTTAAAGTTGTAGCATTTTGTTGTTGTTTTGGGTGGGGCAGGGTTTGAGCTTTAATCTAATTCCTATTCATTAAGTTTTGGTGTTTAACTTTTAGCTGCATGTATAATTCAGGTTGAAAGAAGGAAATGTGACATTTAATTACAGGTATAGCATTTTAACTCAGTTGTGATGGGGTATTTTTATCTCTTCTTTGTGGACTGGAAATATGAAATAGAAGATGGATTGGACCGCAATTTCTTAAAATATATTTTCCAACTTCTCTCTTGCCTCCCTTTTACGCCTTTTACAGTTAGATGAAATGCTGATATTTTTGCTCTGTATTATTCTACAATTTTAATGATTCTTGTCTTATAAAAATATTTCAGGTATTACAAAAACAAATTACAGAGAACAGAAGGTAATTAAATGTTGCTTACCGTTTTGAGTTTTTAAGTTTATTTTATTATTTTTGGAGTAACAAATTTATAATTTTTTTCGTTCCAAATTAGTCATCGATGGAAGTTTGCATTTGTTTGAATATTAGCATTGTTAGGAAGATCCTAAAAAAGTCCCACATTGGTTGGAGATAGAGCATTGAAAAAGTTTATATAGAAGGACACTCCCCACCTTACCAATCGGTTTAAACCGGTTTTGTAAGGTTGAGTCAAGTCAAACTCTAATAAGCATCTATATTAGATTATATAATCAACTATATTTATGTTATTTATATCAGCGTAATGGATTACTAAGAATTATTAGGCTGGAGATAAGTTTTTTGTCCGCCTTTTTTTAAAGCAAAATAAGTTAAAATGAAGCAAACGCTCATGACAAAAAAATTCTAAGTTCAAGCAATTATTATTGGTATTGGAAATCTTATCAAAATGAGAAACCAAGTGGTTAGCAATATCCCCAGGATCAGTCCACAAATTGTCATCATGCATAATAGAGGTAATTTGCTGAGTAACATGTCTAATCTTAGCAATCATGTGGAAGTAGTTAGTGTTTCTGTCTCCTTGCACATGCCACTTCACCTTGGTTTTCTCATGCCAATACTCCACGTCCATCTTTAAAACATGCTCTAAGGTAACCTGAGCAACCTTTTCTTGATCTCTAAGATTATTGGAATAGCCATCATATTCAATCCGACCCTGAACCTCAGTAGCCTTTTGCACACCAATATGTATGTTGCCAAAAACAATTTTATTAAGGCTTTTCAAATTGGTGCATGAAACATCCTAATTCCTATGCCTCTCTTGCCAAACATTCTTGACACATTAGCACAGTCAGGACAGAAACTTTACATTTTCAGAAATTTAAAAGAGGTGATGTGTCTAGTATCCTGACCTCAAAGTTCAATAAGATAGGGAAGTGAGATTGCCCGGTAATTGATTGTGAAGTCAATCAGTAAATACTCCAATATGTATTTTCTCTAGCACATAATTTCTCTCACCTAATGTGTCTTTCAACATTGTACCAGACTTGTACCATTTTCCATAACCCAATCTGTTATGCTTCCAGGTTCCCAAAACACAGAATCTCTATTATTGTTCCCTTTGTTTACCATGCTCTATTTTCTGGTGGCTAAGCGAGGTTTCTAGTGATTTTCCTAGTCTGTTATCCAGTGTTAAGAGACGTAATTAACCATTGTCTATTTCAGCTTTATTTTCTAGTCTCTTCTCCCGATAACTCAAGCTTTTTGGGGATAGTTAATTCGTGAGATGTTACAGAGCCTTATCAACTGAAAGTTCAGGAGCTAGTTCATCAATGCTCAGACTCAGATCTCTGTGACGGATAAGATCTTACTGATAGGCTCAATTCAGTACTAAATAGGAAATAGCAAGTACGAGAAGATAAACTGGAAAAGGACTGACTTTTTATTGTAGATTACTAGAGTTCATATGAGATCTAGTAATAGAAAGTAGTACAAGAGTGCAGAAAAGTTCAGAAAAATAGATAGACATCAAAGGTGGCGCTTAGAGAGGCCAAACTCTCCCATGTGGGTAAATCCACTTAGGTTCTGCATACCCTAATTGAGTCAAGGCTCAATCATTTATTACTCATTCCTAGGATTCCTCACCACTCACAGGCTGCCAGCTGTACAACCCATGTGCAGCACTAGCAACAAAATTACTCTCTCTCCAGTCTGTTTTTACGCCTCCTCACATAAACTTTTCCAAACCTACCAACTCTCCCCCCTTCCAAACTATCCTTTTCCTCAAGGATAAGGTCTGGAAATTCAGCCTGCATCTTTTCTGCTAACTCCCAGGAATTTTCAAATTCAGGGAGATTTTTCCACTTCACCAGGACTTCTGCCTTACCCTGCTCATTCCTCCTTATACTAATCACCTCCTCAGGTAATGGCTCTAGCTGCCATTCCTCATTCATGCAAGCTGGTAGTGGCTGAGGTATCACAGAAGGGATTATAGCCTTCTTAAGTAGAGAAACATGGAACACAGGATGTACTTTAGTATCCTCTGGTAATTTCAGCCTGTAAGCTACAACTCCAATCCTTTGGAGCACTTCATAGGGACCATAATATCTAGGACTTAACTTCTGATTCAGCCTCCTTGCCAATTTCTTCATTTTGTAAGGCTGAATTTTGAGGAAAACCATGTCACCTACTTCATATTCCACCTCCCTCCTATGTTTATTAACTTAACTCCTCATCAAGTCTTGGGCTCTTAGTAGTTGATCTTTCAACTCACTAATCCAGAGATTCCTTTCAGCTGTCAGCTTATACACTTCATCTATCCCTGATGGTGTATCTCCTCTAATCAAAATAGGGGGCATTCTCCCATATAAAGCTTCAAAGGGAGTGGTTTTAAGGAAAGTATGGTAATTGGTATTATACCAATATTCTGCCCATGCCAACCACTTCAGCCAGTTTTTAGGTTTCAGTCCTGTCACACACCTTAAATAAGTCTCCAAACACATTGACCACTTGATCGACCATCGGTGAGGGTGATATGTACTTGGTTTGGTACACTGTTTGAACAATTCTGTCCAGAAATTGCTCAAAAAAATCTTGTCTCTATCTGATACAATTGAACTAGGGAAGCCATGGAGCCTAACCACCTCTTTCATAAAAACTTCAGCAATACTTTTTGCAGTGTAAGGATGACTAGTGGGAAGGAAATGGGCATATTTCGTCAATCTATCCACTACCACCAAAACTGTGTCAATTCCTTGCACCTTAGATAAGCCTCCAATAAAGTCCATAGAAATATCAGACCATGTCTGTGAAGGGATTGGTAATGGTTGGATTAAGCCACCAGGGGTTAGTGTTTGATACTTGTTTCTTTGACATACCTCACAAGCTTGCACATAATCTTGGATCTTCTTTCTCATGCCTTCCCAATATACAACCCCAACAATTCTTTTATAAGTCCTCAAGTATCTAGAGTGTCCTCCAATTGCTGTGTCATGGAACTCATTGAGTATCCAAGAAATTCTTGGTGAATTTCTTGGAACTACTATCCTCCTCTCATGATACAGTCTTCCACCCTTTAACTGGAATCCTTGCTGACTTTGAGGATCTGCCAGTAACCCTTGCACTACTTGTTTCAATTTTCCATCCATCTGCACTTCTTCTAAACCTTCCCACACATCACTTTGTACAGTGGTGACGTGAACATACTGCATCTGCCTGGAAAGAGAATTTGCAGCACTGTTATCTTTTCCTGGTTTGTACTTCACCTCAAAATCATATCCCAACAACTTTGACAGCCATTTTTGTTGCTCTTCCCTCATAATCCTTTGTTCTGTAATGTGTTTCAAACTCTTTTGATCTGTGTGAACCTTGAAGTGCCTTCCTAGTAAGTAGGCTCTCCATTTCTGAATTGCTAACGCAACTGCCATGGGCTCTCTTTCATACACAGACTTGTGCTGAGCCTTGACTGAAAGTGTTTGGCTCATAAAAGCAATGGGTCTGCCTTCTTGCATTAGGACAACGCCTATTCCTTTGCCCGATGCATCTGTCTCTAAAACAAACTCCTTCTTGAAATCTGGCATAGCTAGAACAGGCACAGTAGCCATAGCTGATTTCAACTCCTCAAAAGCTGTTTGAGCATCACTACTCCATAAGAAACTATCCTTCTTAAGCAGTTGGGTAAGTGGCCAAACAATCTTGCCATAGTTTCTCACAAACTTCTTGTAGTATCCTGTTCTACCTAAACATCCTCTCAACCCTTTTAGATTTTTAGGAACAGGCCATTTCACCATGTCCTCAACCTTCCTTGGGTCTGCTGCAACTCCATTCCCTGATATCAGATGCCTCAAGTATTCCACCTCTAACTGCCCAAAAAAGCATTTCTTCCTGTTAGCATACAATCTCTGGTCCTGCAACACCTGCAAAATTTCTACCAAGTGCCCCTTATGCTCCTCCTTACTCTTGCTATATATAAGAATGTCATCAAAAAATACCAAACAAAATTTCCTGAGAAAAGGCCTTAAGATCTCATTCATCAATGACTGAAATGTTGAGGGTGCATTTGATAATCCAAATGGCATTACTAGATACTCATAATGCCCTTCATGAGTCCTAAAAGCAGTTTTAGCAATGTCCTCCTCCTTCATTCTGATTTGATGGTATCCTGACTTCAAATCTAACTTGGAAAAGATTACTGCTCCTCCTAGTTCATCCAGCAGCTCCTCAATAACAGGTATTGGAAACTTGTTTGGAATAGTCACCTTATTTAAAGCCCTATAATCAGTGCAGAACCTCCAACCTCCAACCTCCATCCTTCTTCTTCACTAGCAGAACTGGACTAGAAAAAGGGCCGGTGTTGTGTCTAATAATGCCAGCTTGCAACATTTCTCCCACCATCTTTTCTATCTCATTCTTCTGATAAAATGGGTACTTATAGGGCCTGAGGTTGGGTATGGCAGCATCTTGTTTAAGCATAATGGCATAGTCCTACTTTCTGATGGGTGGAAGTCTAGGTGGCAAGTGAAATACTGCTTCAAATTTGCCCAACAATGTCTCCCATTCCTCTGGTTCAGTTGTATTTGCTTCCTCTATAACAGCCATGGACTGCACTAGGAATCCTCTCCTTTCATCATGCAGAGCCTTGATCAAAGCTTTCATAGAAGCCTGCTTTGTGCATAGTACAGGGTCCCCTGTTATCTTGTGTTTCCTACCAGCACACTCCCAGGTTAGACACAACTCACCAAAATTTGCTTCAATATTCCCCAAACTTGCCAACCAATCCATCCCTAACACCACATCAGCACCTCCCAGTTCCATCAAGAAAAAATGCTGTTTGAATTTCTCCCCTTGCATTGTGAACTCTAACCCTTCACGAATTCCTTGGTACTTGACTCTCTCTCCATTTCCTACTTCAATAACATAAGGGGGAGTCTCCTCCAATTTCAATCCCATGGTTTCCACTACTCTTGCATCAATGAAGTTGCTGGTTGCCCCTGAGTCAATCAAGGTCACCAGCTGCCTACCTTGCACCATCACCCACACCTTGAAAGGTTTGTTGGAAGTGAACCCTTGTTGGCTGTGCAAAGACAATTGTAAGGTTTTAAATCCTTCCTCCCTTACTATTGAATCTTCTGTCTGTACTCCCACTCCACCCTCTGTCTCTTCTTCATCACTACTGTCTTCGCACAATTTCAAACTCATGTGCTTAAACTTGCATACGTGCTCCCTATTCCACTTCTCCCCACACTTAAAACATAGTCCCTTTTTACTCCTCTCCTCTAACTCAGCCGGGTTCAATCTCCTACCCTTAAACCTCTCATTTCCCCCTGTACCATTTCTTTCCCCTTCTTTCTTCGATCCCCCAATATCTGCAGGATCTCGAATCTTCAATGGTCCTCCTCTGTCTCTCCATGTGCCTCCCTTCTTGCTGCTCACCTCATTCTTCTCTTCAATCAACAATGCCCTGTCCATTAACTCTGCTAAACTTTGGTTCTCATGGAGCTTAAGTTCAGCTTGAATCTCTTCTTTAAGCCCATTCAAGAAAATGGAGTCCAGCATAATCCTCTCTTCTCTCCTCAAAGGTGCTGCCATCATCTGAAACTTTTCCATATATTCAACCACAGTTCCCTTTTGTCTTAAACTCGGCAAGGGTCCCATCGGGTTATGCAACAACCCTGGTTGGAATCTCCTCATCACAACTACCTTAAATTCCTCCCACGTCTTCAATGGTGCTTGCTCCTCCCACCACTGATACCAATTCAAAGCTTTCTCTTCCATTGCTAAAACGACCGCGTCTAACTTATCCCTCATTCTTACGCCATTGAGGTGGAAGTACCTCTCAACCCGGACCAACCACCCGTAAGCATCATCTCCTTTGAAAATGGGTATTTCTAACCTCCATCTACTTCCCATCAAGCGAGATTCATTTCCTCCATGAAATCGGCGATTTCTGGGTCTGGATTCGCGCGAAACGGTGCTCCTCCTGCTTCCTTCATCTTCTGCATCAGACCTTCCATGAACCCGACCCGGATGCTCTTGAATCAGCTGGCGGATTTGATCCACCGTGACCTGCGGTCGGGATTGTTGCTCCAAAACTAAGTTCCGAATCTGTTCCATCGTATCTTCGAAGCTACCCATACGTCGTTCCATACTGTCAACTCGATTCTCCATGTTGAGTCTTGTAACAACCATTCACCGGAAAAGAAAAAAAACCAAGGCTCTAGATACCAAATTGATAGGCTCAATTCAGTACTAAATAGGAAATAACAAGTACGAGAAGATAAACTGGAAAAGGACTGATTTTTTATTGCAGATTACTAGAGTTCATATGAGATCTAGTAATAGAAAGTAGTACAAGAGTGCAGAAAAGTTCAGAAAAATAGATAGACATCAAAGGTGGCGCTTAGAGAGGCCAAACTCTCCCATGTGGGTAAATTCACTTAGATTCTGCATACCCTAATTGAGTCAGGGCTCAATCATTTATTACTCATTCCTAGGATTCCTCACCACTCACAGTCTGCCAGCTGTACAACCCATGTGCAGCACTAGCAACAAAATTACTCTCTCTCTCCCTCCAGTCTGTTTTTGCGCCTCCTCACGTAAACTTTTCCAAACCTACCACTTACACTGCGAGTATATTTTGCAAACGCATTGAGTATTAGTCTAATTGTCATCTCTCAAATTAATGAGGAGTTTTTACATTTGTATTAAGAATATTAGCTTTAATCTCAGAATATACAACCAATTATATTTTTTTGTTGTTGATGAGAACAGTCAATTACTGATTATCAGGCTAGAGATTAGTACTTAGTTAGCTGGGCTCTGTTATAAACAGTCAGCTATTTATGTTCTTTTACTTTCTTAATTCTTTATATATTGTATATAAATGCTTACTGGCAATTCACCCACATATTAACTGAAAGCTTTGTCAACAGTCTCTGAAAATTTCTCCTGTCCATTCTGTTTGATTAAATGGGGAAGCTATAAGGTGAACACTACTTCTGACCACTGATTTTGAGCTATAATTTTTTTAAATTATTATAGTATATACCAGTTTTCAGTGCTTCTGACACGACCTTTTTTAGGGTCTAAGATGTCACTTGCTCGCATCACATGATCTTTTCAAATTTGAATTTTCGGTCAGTAATCTTCAGAACTCTTGCAATCTTTTTAATCACTGAGCTGTGTTAAGTCATGGCAAAGGTTTCAAGTGTAAATAACTTTGCAGGCATCAGAAGATTGTCTGGCTGTTAATGTGTCTCTGAATTTTGACATATGGAGATTTGAGGTCAGAACAGTTTTTCCTATTTAATTTCTGTAAATCTATTATTGCTTAGTATTGTATTGGTTACAATTTTATTGTTTAGGGATGCTTTATTCTCAGAAATGTTAATCTTACTCTTTCATTAGGGGTTTATGTTTTTTGATTTGTTAAATTCTGGGATTATCAGCCCTGTTTAAACTGAACTTGAAATTGTTGACAACTCTGATCATGTTCATTAATGTCTTTTTTTGAGAGGAGAAAGAACAACCAAGAAGAAAACAGTTTTTTATGGCCATATTATGCACGGTGTGACAAATAAATTATCTTACCAACCATTCTTTGGTATGTTCCGGTGTCAACAAGAACATTTCCTTCTCTCCAAAAATTTTCATTAGGGTCCATGAGGGTGTCAGCTGGCCGAAAACCACCCATCCCTGCTTCTCTCAATAGACTGAGAATGTATTTCTGCCGTGAAACCACAATTTCTTCTTCGATCAAGAAAGTATCTCAAGAGTCCTAAATCCTTGATTTCAAAGTCTCCAACAATTCGAATTTCATTTGTATCATCTTTAGTGAGGACACTATCATCTACCTATCAGAGCAACAAATTTTCCATGAGGGAAACTTTTTGCAAATAAAGTGTGGCCAGCTTGTCCTTGAATACCTCTGAATCTTCATAGACTGAGTGAATCTTTCAAACCAATCGGAGATTGTTTTAGACAATAAAGAGACTTCTTCAACTTGCATACCTTTGATACGAATTTGTCTTCAAAGCATGGAGGACCGGCCATGTGTACTTCTTCTAGATCACCATTGAGGGAGACAGTTTTAACGTCCAACCGATGTAGAAGTCAATCTAGATTAGCAGCAAGTGATAAAAGTACTTTGACAATGTTTAGTTTTACAACATGAGCAAATGTCTCTGAATAGTTTATATCATAGGTCCGAGTGAAACCCTTAGCACCAAGCGAGTGTTAGAGATAATAATAAAATAGATTTTATAAGATTTAGAGTATATCTCCAATCTCCTTGTACAGCTGTCCCACTACAGCTGTCAAGTTTCTTAAGAGTTTCCTATATAATGGAACCTTGTATTCCTCATTCAATATGAAAATCAAATACAAGATCTTTCATCAGATTTTATTCTAACAACATTCTCTCTCTCTAATACCACTTCTAACCGCGAGCCTTATACCTTTCAACTGATTGTCTTAATTATAATTCACAATAAACACCCACTTACATCCCACGTTCTTTTTTTCCATGTGGTTGTGTCATAACACTCCAAGTTTCTTTCTTCTCACGAGCTCTCATCTCCTCATGTATGATTTTCCTTCACTTTGGAACTTTTAGATCTTCTTGTACATTATTTGGAATCTCTATACTAGTCTCTATACTAGAAAATTAAGAGGTGAAAGCAGAAAAGACAAAGACACTGTTGAAGTTGGTATTTGTGTTATTGGTGTTTGTTTAAAGTCCCACATTGTTTAGGTTTCCGGACTGTCGAATGTATATATATGTGAGGGCAACCTCACCCTTTGAGCTAACTTTTAGGGTTGAGATCCAAGCATATTTAACATGGTATCAGAGCCGGGTTAAGAACTACAATGTGGGCATTTGACCCAGATCCACGCTAGGCGTGAGGGTGGGTGTTGAAGTTGGTATTTGTTTAAAGTCCCACATTGTTTAGGTTTCCGGACTGTCGAATGTATATATATGTGAGGGCAACCTCATCCTTTGAGGTAGCTTTTGAGGTTGAGATCCAAGCATATTTAACAGACTCATTTGAATATGACATAAAATTGGACACATGGTGCTTAATGCAAGATCTAATAGGTTTCTTAACGACTGAGGGATTTATATCAAGATAAAAAACACGACTCATAAATAGAAATATACTTGCCTTTCTCTTTTTAGGAGTGTTAAGAAATGTGGTTGGGTCTAACTCAACCCTATATAACCTGCTTGTAGAGGGAGGATTGCCCCCACTTATAAGCACATGTTCAAGCCATATATTGTCCGATGTGGAACTCTTAACACATTTTCTCACGCCTAGGACTGGACATCTGGAGAGTGGAAATAAATGGTAGGTGGTCCGATAGCGGAAACTTGATAGCAGGTGGCCCACTGGATCTTAAACAAGAGTCTGATACCATGCTAAGAAATATGATTGGACCTAACTCAACCCTAGAACCGACTTGTAGGGAGAGGATTGCCCCTACTTATTATAAGCACATGTTCAAGCCATACATTATCCGATGTTGGATTCTTAACAAGGATGTTGATTCTCCTCTTTTCAAAATCATGGCAACATTGAGATCATCACCTTTATGGTTCTTCCTCATAAAAACCTATCATTTCCAAATTCCATTTCTTACTTCAAACCTGTTTTCTTTACATGACTCTACATTTTGTGGCATTTAAGTTGGTTCATCATCATTACCATTTTCAAGGTTCTCATTATTTTCTTTATGAGAAAATGTAGGCATGAATTCATCATGTTCCTTACTCATAGCAACAGTCCTTAGTCATAACAGAAGTAGGTTCAAATAATAAATCATAACCATTCTCTGATGATGCAGCAGGACAAGTCTTAGAAATTTGTGATATAGGAAAATTATTATAAAAATTTACGTCCTTAGTTCCAAACGAATCTTCCTTTAAGTTCCCCTCCCCGTAGATAAGTATCATCAATAAAAGATTTGATTTTAAGGAATGTGCAACATGGATTTTCTCTTTAGCAACCCCATTTTGTTTGAGTATTAGGACATGGACTTTGATGCGCAATTCCATTAAAAAAAACCAACATTGTGATAAAATATTTCTTTCCTTTATCACTTCTAAAAGACTTGAATATTTGTTTGAAGTTGATTTTCCACCATTTAAAATAAATTCTTTAGAGTCTATCGAACATAGGATTTTCCCTTTTATCAAGTACCTAACATACTTTTGCGAAAAAATGCATTCCGTTAGGGTCCTAAACATCATTGTGAATAACAGAAAAGATTGTGATAAGATTAAAAATGACAATATTAGAGAGTGTTGGGGTAGCACCTATAGTAGAAAAGATGGTGGAAAATAAATTTAGGTGGTTTGGACATGTAGAGAAAAGACCTATAAATTCTGTGGTAAGGAGAGTAGATCATATGGAGAGAAGTCAAACAACTAGAGGTAGAGGAAGACCTAGAAAAATTATAAGAGAAGTTATTAAGAAGGACCTCAAGACTAACGATTTGGATAGAAGTATGGCCCTGGATAGAACATTATGGCGAAATGTAGCCGACACTATTTAGTGAGATGAGACTTGGTTGTTGTTGTTGAATAAAGTTGTCTTGGAAAATGGGATCGCCGATGATGTTTTGCAAACTCACATGTTTAACATTTAAACAAAGGCGAATCCTTATCATGAAATACATTAGGAAACAAGTGTTTTAAATAACGAAAATTAGGTTGACCTATTCGCCCCGCCATCATATTCAAAACATAAAAAGATTCAAGGTCTATTGGAAGGTAGATGTGATTCAGGTCTAATGACAAGTGATTGAGTCCTCTATCCTCCTTAATACTGTCAATCATCTTCCCCGAGTTCAAATCTTGAAAGACGTAGTGAGAACAAAAAACTTAGTTAAACAGCTTTTATTCTGGGTTAGTTTACTGACAAACACTATATTACACGATAGGTTTGGAACATGTAGAACATCTTTAAGTGTGAACATTCAACTTTTACATGCAATGACTGAAAGAGTTATTTGCGACTTTTATTTTATGGTTACTTGCACAAGGACTATGTGAAGAAAACACAATAGATTCACTTGTCATGTGATCAGTTGCACCTAAATCCACTATCCAAGTACAATTGAGACTGACAATAAGAAGGGCATAATTACTTTTTTGCGCTATAGAGCAAGAAGGACAATGAGTATCGAGGAGTTTAAACAGTTTATCTAGTTGTTATGCTGTGAGTGAAACCTGACTTGAAGAAGATTGATATTCTTGATCAGACTTACTGGTGTGAGTAAAACCTGAGTTTAAGAAGATTGATGCTCTTGATCAGAGTTACTGGTCTGGAATGCATGAGCTTTGTTACCACCTTTCTTCTTTCAATTCAGAGGCTTGCCATTGAATTTCCCACATGTGTGTTTTCAGTGATCGTACCAAGATTTGTCCGACTTTTTACCTTTGTTGAAGTTCCTAGTGGCCAGAGCCGAGTCTTCAGACTCTAAGCTTCGAGGTACCTTACCTATCAAGATTCATTGTGGTTAGTTGTGTTCAGTTGATGGTTAGTGAGTTGCAACACCTTGTTATATCCATTAACCATATCTTGAACGTAATTAGCCACATATTTAAATTGTGTTAACCACTTAATTTGTTGTTAAAGTTTGATGTCAAAATAACACAATCCTATAAAAATTATGGAACATAAGCCCATTAACAAGTTTCAATTGACCTGAATCATTTATTTATGTTGTGCACCGGTGCACTGCATTTTAAGTGGTGCATCTTAAATGCAACTTATAATTGTTTTTATTGTTCCATATTGAGAATTCCTCTTAGCTGCCAGTTTTGATTTGGGAAAATAATCTTATTGGTCCTTGTTTGGATCTTGGCATATGGTTTCTTATAGGGGTTTCCCGAGCTGAAATGTGAAGTAATAAAATATGAAGGAATTTTGCAAGCAGTCTTTACTTAAAATTTTATTCATTTATTCCTTAAAATAAAGTTTAAATAGGGATTAAAACAACAAAAACATTGAAAGGTAGTTTTAGTGTAAGCATGTGCTTTGTCCATGTTTAGTGGGCTTTTCTTGTCTGGGAATGTGCATTGCAGAAGTCATTCTTGAGTTTTGGGTTCTTGGTTAGCAGTTTGTTGTTCTGTTCTGTCGTCTCTACTCCAATAGCTACAACACTGTTGCTTTGGTACAGAGTAGCTTAATCATGTTGGATGGTGGATTTCATTTGCACTGTATTAATCTTGCACTGTGCATCTTCCTAGAAACATCGAAAGTCTTGACAAAACTGTAAAATTTTTGCATGAATGCATTTGGATATTTGTGTTTTCTCCATAAACTTATTAATTGATTTTTCTACAGCTTGTTGGAGATGGTGTTGATCCAAAATTGCAAACTTTTTTCCTTCAGTAAGCTATTTATTTCCTACACCATTCTGAAATATTTTGGTCCTCATAATTTTCAATATAACTGTTGATGAAGTAAAATGGTCAACTGATAATGTTTATATGCAGTGGCAAGCGAATGACACACATAAGTCCAGAAAATGCATGTTTTGAAGTGGCCCAGGATGTAGACTCACCGACCTTAGCTAATAATGCAGACCCGCTGGCCTTAGCTTTGGAAGCAGACCCGCCGGGCTTAGCTAATAATACAGACCCGCCGGCCATAGCTTTGGAAGCAGACTCGCCGGCCTTAGCAATGGACGAAGACCCGCCGGCCTTAGCAATGGATGTGGACTCATCGGTTTTAGCTATGGATGTGGACTCACCGATCTTAGCTACGGATGTGGACTCACCAATCCTAGCTAAGGATGCGGACCCGACAATCTTAGCTACAGATGCAGACCCGCCAGTATTAGCTACAGATGCAGACCCGCCGGTATTAGATATGGATGCGGACCCGCCGGTCTTAGCTACGGTTGCGGATCCGCCTGTCTTAGCTACTGTTGCAGAACCACCAGTCTTAGCTACGGGTACAGACCCGCCCGTATTAGAAATGGATGCGGACCCACCGCTCTCAGCCGTGAGTGCAGACGCACTGGTCTTAGCTGTGGATGCAGACCCGCCGGTCGTAGCCGTGGTTGCGGACCCGCCTGTCTTAGCCGTGGATGCAGACCCGCCGGTCGTAGCAGTGGTTGCGGACCCGCCTGTCTTAGCCGTGGATGCAGACCCGCCAGTTGTAGCCGTGGATGCAGACCAGCCTGTCCTAGCCGTGGATGCAGACCCGCCTCTCCTTGTTAGGAATGCAGACCCACCAGTCTTAGCTATGGATGCAGACCCACTATTCTCAGAGTCTGAAACTCCTTCAGGAGATAATGGGTTAATAAAGAAGATTGATAGAAATTCTGCAACAATATCAGGTACTTGTTGAGTTTATGTGCTTAAAAGCTTTATGGAAAGGGCTATATAGCCAGTGAAATTCAACACAATTCGGTGCAGTTGTTGGATATGTTACATTTTGGTGACCTCTTCTCCATCTAAAATTTAATATAACAGTGTCCACTACATATGGAAGAAAAATAAGGCTATTTAATATTTTCCAAAACAAAATAATGGCTTTGAATGGTTTTCCTCTGTTTGTTGATTCTTGAATATCCAGCACTCTCTTCTGCAATTAATCATGATATGTCTATGCTGATACCAACTCAAAGCTGTAATATATTTCCCCTTCATAAAAGTTTGTTAATTTCCTTTTTCTCGTAAGACCTAATCGTTAATATGTGTTTTGATCATATGTCAGATGGGAATAGTTGTAGAGTTTGAGCATTATTGGTGGTGCAGTGTAAGTAATGTGTCACATATTGCTATGATATTGCAGGGGATGAAAATGCAAGTATTGTGCTCAATCCCAATCCAAACCGTGTCCCACTAATATCTAAGCATGATCATGGGACTCCTGCAGGGCTACAGATTGGCAATATAGGGAAGTTACCAGTGGAGCATCTTGACCCACAAAAGTAAGTCCTTGATCTTTTTTCTATCCTTTGAAAACAAAAACAGCTTCTTAGATTCTTGTAAATTATTAGATGCATGATTAGAATGGTAATTACAATCCTACAATGTTGCTGAAATGAAATATAGACTCAAACAAAATTAGTTCTCTTAGAATGTGTGGGTTGAGCCTACTCGACCCTACTGGAGCGTGAAACTAAATGGTGGGTGGCCCAATGGATCTTAGATGAGGCTCTGATACCATCTTAGGATGTGTGGGTTGAGTCTAATTTGACCCTACAAAACCAGCTTGTAAGGTGAGGATTGCCCCCACCTATAAACACATGTTCAGGCCATATATTGTCCAATGTGAGACTCTTAACAAGTTCCATCTCACAATACTTTGTTTGGTGTAATAAATCACTGACATATTATTATAGTATAAAACTGTTCACCTGATTGATCAATGGTTGATTTTCATAAAATATATCTTCAGTTTGAGCAGCCCTATCATAATCTTGGAATGACAATAATTTACAAAGCCCTTGAATATAGTAGATTGTCAAAATGTACATTTCAGAACTTATTTTATGTGGCTAACAAACAGGGTGTTGATTTCGGTTTTGTTAACTTTTAAACACAAGTGTATGTCGTTAGAAGATCTGTTTAACAATGTACGGATGGGCTTTACTCTTTTTTCATTCTATTAATAAATCCAGTATTGCTATATTTCTAGGTCAAATGTGGTTGATGTCCTTACAAGTTACAAATATTTGACATTTATAGGATTTAGTCTTATATAAGTAGCGGGAGGAAAAATAGTTTCAGAGTATTTAAGTTCTATAGATATATGATTGAATGATATGTTTGATGTTATTACAAATGAAAAACACTATTCATTATTTATACTGATTATAGTTTCTTAAGTCTTAATCCTAATTAAATAAAGAAACAAATATTGATATATTCATACTGGTATAATTTTTTTCTCATGTGATACCTAGATTAGTATGATTATTGTTTAGAGGCTGTGTTGTACTAAACTGTCACTTATACTACTCTACTCGTGATTAAAAATTTATAACTCTTGCTATAAAAGTACAACAACTTCATGGACACAAATTTGACTTAATTCTTTCCAAACCATTTCAGCTTAGCCCGGTTGAAGAAGCGGCAGTTTTATCATTCTCACAAAGCTCAGGTGATGAGTCATCACCATTTGTTTTCCTGCACCTTTGTTTTCTTTGTATGTCAATGGATACTCTCTTTAAAATGAAGCTGCTTTTCATATCGCGTTAGATCCAATATTCCATAAGCAGACCAAGCTCATTGAGATTGTTATCGATTTCATTAAATAATTCGTATTTAAGTCAATGGTAGGTGCCTCAATCAATTATGTGTCTAACAAGTTTGGTGCATATAAATATGGGTAAGGGGTGTAACGGGTTGGTACTGCTTTTGAGAGAAAATGAATCCGGGAACAATAACAAATAATTGGTTTGATTTGCTTTGGTTTTTATACTATCTTTTCTTGAAATCCGACCAAACCAAAACAAACCGATGGAAAATACATTGGTTTTGTTTGGGTCAGTCGAGTTGATATTAAAAGAAAGGCAAGAAACTTACTAAAAAATCTAAAAAAACAACTTTTTTTCAAACACTAGGCTTTTAATACTGTTACAATAGGTACATAGCTACAATAAAAAAGACGAGTGGTAGAGCAATACGAGAGGAATAAAAAAAGACTTACTTATGGTCTTTATTGACTTAGAGAGGCATTTGAAAGAGTGCCAAGAGAGGTTTTATGGAAAAATCTAGAAAAGAAAGAGGTTGAAATTGTCTATATTTAGGTTATCAAGAATATGTATGAGTGAGCCGCCCCTATCTTTTTAACATAGTCTTTGATATTCTTAGTGAACACATTCAATAGCCAACACCTTGATGCAAGCTTTTTGCGGATGATATTTCCCTTTTTGGAGAGACGGGAGAGGAAATAATCTGATGGTTAGAGACTAAGAAACAAACTTTAAAAGCATATGGCTTTTGGTCGAGTAGAAAGTAGACAAAATATATGGAATTAAGTTTGGAAAAAGGCAACGCACACCTTGTTTAAAACTTTCAGTACAAGAAATAATATACAATAGAGTATTTTGGCGCCGTCTGATTGATAAGGGCAACCCCACCTAGTGAGATAATACTTGATGGTTGTTGTGATGCCACCGTGGTTGCTCAAAATCGGAATTCGGAACAACATTCTTCTATGCCGAATATTGATTTCTTTATTTTTTAAAATAAAAGTCCAGTTTCATGTTGAGAATTTCAAATACTTTACGTTTGCTATAATCATTTTCTCTATCTTTTTCTTAAAGGCAATGTCACTTGATGAAGTTCTATCAAATTATGATAGTGAGGATGATGTTGATGATGAAGTTGCAGATATTGAAGAGCGGGTGGTATGTACAAATATATTTGATCTATTTTCTGTAACTGTATCTTTTATTGTTAAACAACCAAACTCTTACGGAGCTTTTATATTTGTTTTCCTTATTGACCTTTTATGGTTAACAGTGAGGCTCAACAATTGGGATTTTTAAACCATGTCTTACTATAAATTGTTGTGATACAGAGAGATTAAGGAGGGTAAACAAAAAGAAAACCGAAGAGAAACAAAACAACTAGTTCTTAAACGAGTTCTCTAAACTTTTTTGTGACTCTGAACAGTTCCAAGCAAAACAAATTCCTTAAGGTTATAATTGGTGAAGTGGTGAGCAGAAACCCGCAAGGAGGAAGTAATATAGAACAACACTTGTAATGAAAATTTGTCCCTTCAAGTTCATTAGGACTGGTTTTTGAGTTCAGTTAGGTTAAATTTGGTTTTCCTTGTAAATTGCCATGACCGGTCCCACTGATGAGATCGCATCTCTGTTGGTCAATTGTAATCCAGCTCACAGTTCCCATGATTACACCATAGCTTCTACTTTTAGGAATCTATCATCATCAGCTCTCTCAGCATCGCCACCAACAGTCCGAACTGGTTATTCCCCGGCCACTCAAACTTTCTTCATCACCACTCATTGTGTTGCTTTCAAGAATGAACCATGTCATAATAACAATAAAAACAGTCTCGGCTTCAGTTATTTTTTAAACTACCAAATTATCACAACTACCAACTAAACTAATCACATGATAGAAACCCGTGGTGTATTCCAAATCATACAAAAGAGAATACTCAATATACCAAACTACAACTGCAGGTCATGTAGAAACCATTTAAACATGCGCAAGATCTTAAATTTCTAGACAAATGTGAGTGTGAAGTGAAAACTTACAATGTGCCTACAGAAACTAACTAGATATGAATTAAGAGAGTATATAGAAAAAGAAAACTCACGGTGTTCTTTTATGCTCCCAAACAACTCCCTGCAGGCTCTTGCTGAAGCTGTCATACTGTTAGTGTGAAATTAGTCTATAAGTAAGATAACATATTGTAGATAAAAATATTGATGGATGAGAATTGTATTTGGGAGGTTTCAGATTCCTCGAAAATCTGTGAAGTGTTTTTAGTAAATCAATAAAGTTTCATACATGCACATATTGATTGTTTCTTGATAAGTCTCTAGTTCCAGTTCTATCACATACTTTTTACAATTATTCATGCTCATTTCTTGAAGAACATTGATACACCTTTGATACCTTGCAGAAGCTTGATCTTCATCCTTTGGGCAAAGAAGAGAAGCAATTCATGCTCATGTGGAACTCATTTATTCGGAAGCAACGGTAAGTTCTTTTTCATTTTGGCTCAAAAGACATTCACTTCTTGTTGCATCTTTCATTTTTGTTTCTTGCTGTCACTAATAAGTAACAACACATGTATTTTAAACTGAATGCTTCTTAGCTTTAGAAATGTGATTGATATGCTTGTCCTTTCTGAATTTTACTTCCTATTTTTAATTATTTTCTTCTTGTGGCAGTGTGCGGGTAGATTCTCACATTCGTTGGGCATGCAAGGCTTTCTCACTATTGCATGGTTCTGAGATTGTTAAATCCCGCAAATTAACTTGGTAAGTACCATCTCTCTTGTGTTAGAGTGCCCCCCTTATAGAAATTTATACCTAATTTGTTTCCTTATCCTGTAATGACTCTTTTTAGTAATTAGTGTTGGAACATAATTGCGGAATAGTGATTGTTTTATTCACTTGATGTTTAAAACTGACTACATAAGTAGTATATATAGGATAAGGAATTTAATTCTGTACAATCAAATATTGATTCCTTATAAATGCTATTCTATCCTAAAACAGGAAATAAAATCAAGATTGTAATCCTAATTATTACATACTAATACAATCAGAATCTTACAGATCTGATTTTTACTTTGTGATCAACACTCCCCCTCAATCTGGCTGATAAATATCTATCATGCCTAGATTGAATCTGATATTTTCATATGTATTTCTTGGGAGAGCTTTAGTTAGGATGTCTGCTGTTTGATTGCACGATGATACATGATCAATATTGATTGTACCATTGTCAATCTTCTCTTTTATGAAATGTCGGTCAATTGCCACGTGTTTTGTTCTATCATGGTGAACTGGGTTCTTTGCAATACTGATGGCAGCTTTGTTGTCACAATATAACCTTATTGGGTAGTTGGATTGAATTCCAATTTCATCTAGTATCTTCTTCAGCCAGATTCCTTCACAAATGCCTTGTGCCATGGCCCTGAATTCAGCTTCTGCACTGCTTCTAGCTACCACAGACTATTTCTTGCTTCTCCAAGTAACCATGTTTCCCCACACGAAAGAGCAATAGCCAGTAGTTGACTTTCTATCTGATATACAACCAACCCAATCTGAGTCAGTGTATACTTCAATATCCCTATTTGAATTTTTCCTGAAATGAAGACCTCTACCCGGTGTACCCTTAAGGTATTGTAGAATCCTGTTCATAGCTTTCATGTGAGCTTCAGTAGGACTTGTCATGTAGCGACTTGCCATGCTCACGAAAAATCCAATATCAGGTCTAGTATGAGTTAAGTAGATTAATTTTCCAACTAGACTTTGGTATCTATCTTTGTTAGCTTGAGGACTTTTTTCGGAGCTGCATCTGCTTATCGATTCCATAGGAGTGTTAGCTGCCTTACACCCAAGCATTCCGGTTTCTTGGAGCAAGTCTAGGGTGTATTTCCTTTGAGACACGTATATTCCCTCCTTTGTACGAGCTACTTCCAAACCTAAGAAGTACTTAAGTTTTCCTAAGTCTTTCACTTCAAACTCTCTAGCCAAGAGTTCCTTTAAGTGTTTAATTTGCTCATGGTCATCTCCTGTGATAACAATATCATCAACATACACAATGAATAAAGTTACCTTCCCTTCCAATGAGTGTTTAACATAGTGTGATCTGATTGGCCTTGTATGAATCCATCTTCTTTGACAGCTCGAGTTAGTCTTTCAAACCATGTTCTAGGAGATTCTTTGAGACCATACAAGGATTTTCGAAGCTTGCACACCATGTTTAAGGTGCTGGATGATTCAAGTCCTGGGGGAATTTGCATGTATACTTCCTCTTCTAACTCACCATTTAAGAAGGCATTTTTAATGTCTAGTTGGTGTAGTGGCCAATCCAAGTTTGCAGCTACGGATAGTATGACTCGCACTGAGTTAAGTTTGGCCACTGGAGCAAATGTCTCTTCATAGTCTATGCCATATGATTGGGTGAAACCCTTTGCCACCAATCGAGCCTTGTATCAATTTATGCTCCCATTAGCATTGTGTTTGATTTAGAATATCCACTTACAACCAACTTGTTTCTTCCCTTCAGGTAGAGCGGTAATTTCCCAAGTGTTATTTTTAATCAGTGCTTTAACCTCTTCTGTTACAGCTGCTGCCCACTCAGGCTGTTGAAGTGCTTCTTGAATATTTTTGGGAATATTTGTGTTGTCAATTGCTGCTACAAATGTCCTGTACTTTTGTGATAATTTTCCATATGACACAAATCTTTCAATGGGATGTTGAGTGCAAGTTCTCTTCCCTTTTCTTAATGCAATAGGAACAATATCATTGTTATTTAAACTCGTATGAACAAGTTCAGAGTTAGGAGCAATTTTACCTGAGGAGGTTCCATTTTCTAGAGTCCGGTTAGATTTATGGCTTTGCACCGAAGTAGTGTTTGACTCTACTATTTGTTCGTTTTTCTTCCTCCTAGTGTAAACTTTCCAGCTAGCTTCTTCTGCAATACTTTCAACACATGCAGTTTCAAGGACAGGTTGAGATGGTTTTGTGGGATTTTGTGGTTCAACTAGTGTGAAATTTTCTGGTTCAAGTGGTGCAGAACTTTCCAGATGTGCTGATACAGAATTTACCGGTTCTGCTGATGCAGAATTTTTCGGCTCTAGTGATGCAGAATTTACCGGTTCTATTGGTGCAGAATTTATTGGTTCTTCTATTGCTGAATTTTTGGATTCTGCCGGTGCAGAATTTAGCGGTTCTACCGGTGGTATTTCAAAGGCAGGTTCAACCATCTCAAAATCTAAAAATTGGAATTCTGCTGTTCTGTTCAAGAATAAGGTGTTCTCCCCCTGAATTCCAACTCTGGAGTAATATGGTTGATTTTCAAAGGTCACATCCATAGTGTGGTAAAATTTTCTTGTTGTAGGAGAGTAACACTTATATTCTTTTCGGTGAGGTGAGTAGCCAAGAAAAACACATTTGATAGATGTTGGGTCAAGTTTGCTGCGATGAGGGTTGAGATTGTGAACAAAGGCTGAACACCCAAATATTTTAAATGGGATTGAGTTGATAATTTTGTTGTGTGGGAAAAAGGTTTGGAGAGTGGAATAAGGTGTGTTGAAGTTTAGGATACGGGAAGGCATCCTATTTATGAGATAGGTGGCTGAAAAGACAGCCTCTCCACAAAAGTGTTTCGGTACATTTGTGGCTAGCATGAGAGATCTTGTTACTTCCAATAGGTGCTTATTTTTCCTTTATGCGACCCCATTTTGTTGGGGGTATCTACACATGAACTCTAGTGTACAATTCCATGTGTTTTAAGGTAATACTCTAGAACCGAATTAAAATATTCACGGCCATTGTCAATTCTGAGCACCTTAATTTTTGTTTGGAATTGCGTTTGCACCATGGTGTGGAAGAACTCAAATGATTTTCCAACCTCTGATTTCTCTTTCATAAGAAATACCCACGTGACTCTTGTGTGATCATCAATGAACGTAACAAACCATTTAGCATTTGTTATGTTGTTGACCCGAGAAGGCCCCCATACATCACTATGAGTTAAGGAGAAAGACTGAGAAGGTTTATATGGTTTAGGTGAGTATGTGCTTCGAGTATGCTTTGATAACTGCCACACTTCACATTGCAATTTGTTTTGGTTTCTATTGAAGAGTGAGGGAAACATTTTGTGTAGATACGTGAAATTTGGGTGGCCTAATCGATAGTGCCACAACATTACAGACTCTTCATTATTTGGAGAAACTGCATTACTTGGAGAAACTATTGCACAAGAATTAACTTCAAGTTCATTGGAGAAACTTTCAACTTGCAGATAGTAGATTCCACCACACTCTTTAGCATTGCCAATTGTCTTCCCGGACTCCAAGATCTGAAACACACAGGTATTAGGAAGAAATGTAGTGACACATCTCAAATCTTTGGTCAATTTGCTAATAGACAACAAATTGCAATCAAGTTTAGGCACATACAGTACACAATCCCGAGTAATATCTTTTGAAATAATAACTGAACCTATACCAGTCACCTTTGACAAGGTGCCATCAGCAATCCAAATAGTGGAGTTATCATGACAGGCAGAATACTTGTTAAATACTGTTATATCTCCCGTCATGTGATCTGAGGCTCCTGAATCTATGATCTATGATTTTGTTTTTGCTCTGCAAGTGTGTAAAGCATGTAAAAAGTTATCTTTTTGTGCGACCGTAACTGTACCACTTTTTCCTACAGTAAGGATAGTTTGTTGGAGAAGTGCAGCCCCGTCGATTGAGTTGGAATTGTTTTTGCCTGTCTCTGGATACCATGCGGAATAGTGATTGTTTTATTCACTTGATGTTTAAAACTGATTACATAAGGAGTATATATAGGACAAGGAATTTAATTCTGTACAATCAAATATTGATTCCCTATAAATGCTATCCTATCCTAAAACAGGAAATAAAATCAAGATTGTAATCCTAATTATTACATACTAATACAATCAGAATCTTAGATCTGATTTTTACTTTGTGATCAACAATAATCATATGACATCATGTACAATCTTCAAAAGCAATTTTATGAAGATGGTTTGTTTGTCAAAATTCAATATTTTTTTATGCTACTGTAGCACTTCTTTTATGGCTTCACCTGGTCAAAATGCCACACATTATTACACTTGTATTTTTGGATATATAAATATCTGCAATTATTTTTGGCAGGTATTGGACAATGTTCAGGATCAAATTATATAATTTGGGTCTTATAGATGGAAAAATCGTCAATGAGTGCAGTAATATTCTCGAACAACACGCGAAGCATAATTCAAATCCTGAGATCCCAGTAGCTAATATAAACTCCATTCATTTCTCCCCTCATAAAAATAAACGAAGTAAGAAGAAAGGACAGAAAGTGACTTCTTCATAAGGTGCAAATTGCCCTCACAGTCTTGTGTAACCTCCTTGGATTTAAATTTATACCCTTGTTGTACTATTATTGGATTTAAATTCATTCTACATCTCTTTTTCTGTGGCATGGAGCTGAAAGAAACTCGTGAGCAAGCTGAGTATTATGCTCTTGTGATCCATTTCTGTTGAAGTTTGAACTTTCAATGTTCCATAATTTTTGTTGATACCAGAGTTATATGGAACTGAACTGCGGTGCGAGTATTCCAAAAGGATCTGCATGAAGTGCAAGTCTCTATACAAAAACTTATATTTAATGATCATGTTTACATTCTTTTTGGTTATAGAATAAGACCTTTTTGTGGTTGACATTCATTGTGGTATTACACCTTTAATAAAATGGTAGACATACTCATCTGGATTGTTTAAATAGATGATTTGTATTAATTTTTTTAATGAATTTTGTTTATTTCACATGTATGCTTATTATCTATCAATATCAAATACCCTCTTTTGTTGCCATCACCTATTTTTTCCACCTAAAATCTTTTATGGTTACTCTCTGCTACCTTTAGCAGTAGCCATCATTACTCCCCTTGACACTACCTTTTTTGTGTCCATCTTTTTATATGAAAATTTCAATATTTGAGAAAGGGTTAACTGCATATGTTCAATTATGCTATATTCTCCTAAAAATAGTGATTAAATTTTTAGATTTTTTTTTAGTTTGTAATATTTAATACAATAAAATAAATTTTATAAATTAGATAATTAAATAAATATTTTTATTCTCTTAAAAATAATATTGAAAAATTACATTACCAAACAAATTTTTTAATTTTCACATTTCTAAAACAGGTTTTGAAAACTAGTTTTACAAAGATAATACATATGCATCGTGTTAATAAAAATGGAGATGAAATTGAAGGACAAGTAAACATGTGATCTAATGGCAAGTCCCTTACTCCAAGGTTGCGTGGTTGAATATGGGTTCCACTCTTGGTTGATGCAAAATTTTGAAATTTTAAGTCATTAAAGTCTTCAAATTAATATGGGTTCCACTCTTGGTGGATGCAAAATTTTGAAATTTTAAGTCATTAAAAGTCTTCAAATTTAAAATATGTTAAGTTTTAAATTTTGTAGGGACCATTCAATAAAGGAAATGTCTGGAGAAATTAAAATTGAAATTTTTTATTTGTAGAGAGACCAAATATATATTTAGGCTAAAGTTTTGTATAATAAAAACAAGAGCAATGCTATGTTTACACTCAAATTCCCTTACACCGTATCCAATTCTAATCATTTTCAGTGCTACACAAAAACCAATGCAAAGAAAAAAATTATTAAAAAAATAAAAATATGTATAACCGTATATAAATACGGTGTGATGTAACTTTTTAGGAATTTTTTACTGTTTTGCCATTCTTTTGAAGCAAATATCCCATTATACCATCCTTTTCCCCACTATTTCCCATTATACCATGTTTCCAAAAAAAAACGAAAATTGTGAACCACCGCCCAAGCAATGGGCGGTTGCTTTGAAAAACAAGAGAACCACCGCCCATTTCCATGGCTGTGGTGTTATAGTTCAATTTTTTTTTCATTTTTAATTAAAATATTAAAAAATATATATATATATATATATATATATATATATATATATATATATATATATATATATATATATATATATATATTTAATATATATTTCTTTTTAACAAATAAATAATTTATTTAAATAATTAATTTAGTAAATGTTATTATTATTTAAGTATATTAAATTTTTTTAGTAAATTATTATAATAAATAATAAATATAATTTTTAACATAATAATTAAATAATAAATATTATAATTATAAAATTTAATAGTAAGTACTATAAAAAAATTAAATAATTATTTTTTTATATTATAATGAAATATTAATTAATTTATATTAGAAAAGTAAAACAATTAAAAATAAAAAAAGTACTTCATTAATTATTGAACCAACATTTACAAAAAAGAAAAGAAAAAGTACATGAAAACAATTGAAATTTAATGGGGATCTTGACCCGGACGTGTTAAGCGTTGGTGGGTTCCACAACGAGGAGCTTGTCTGTTGGTCCGTAGACGCCTACCTTGACGTTGTTCTGCATTTTGTTGTTCTTCATCTTGTGGTTGAGTAGAAGGTCCAGCGTCATTGTCATTCATCAAAAATGTAGTTATCATGTCATCATCAGTGAAAGTCGGTTCAGCGGCACTTCCATAACTTAATCTTGTACCCTCGAAATTCCAATTAGGTAGGTTACCGGGTGGTGTTTGGCTATGCATTGCGGGTTGGTAACATTCGGGTTGGGAAAAATATTGGGGTTGGGAAAAATGCATTTGTTGTTGGGGTGGTTGTTGGGGTGTTTGGTAGGTGTGGTATTGTGGGGTTTGTAGAGTGTGGTATTGTGGGGTTTGTTGAGTGGGGTATTGTGGGGTTGGTTGAGTGGGGTATTGTGGGGTTGGTTGAGTGGAGTATTGTGGTACGTTATGTGATGTAGATGGAAAAAATTTTGAAAATTGTTGTTGATGGGATTGTTGGGTTTGGGTAAAAGATGGTTGGGTTGGGAAGAATGGTAGTTGGGTGTTAGTGAATTGTTGTTGGTTGGTCATGAATGAGGGTTGGGGGTAGGTGTTTGATGATGGTCCGATGTGTTGGACGTTTGCAGATGATGGTTGGTTACGAGGGTCAAATAAATAGTTATTTGGTGACAAATATAAATATGAAACAGACTTATACCAATTCATGTAACCTTGACTCGGTTTACATTCATGTGACATGATTTCTCCTTGTAAGACTGTATTTGCGCGGTCTCTCCAATGACGACGCTCTTCCTTCTGAAAATTTTTCCACGAATCCGATGACCATTGGTCGGACAAGGCGATTGTGTGATAGTTGTCCATGTTGATTGGAGCATCAGGTATGCCTTGATGAATTCCAAATTGGAGTTTGACCCTATCTGTATGATGCATTTCCACAATAGTAAAACAGATAAGATATGTTTTTGAACTCCACACATGACTATCAGTTGGATCTAAATCTTCAAGTTCTAGGTAGGGTCTCCAAGTAAACTGTTATAAAATATTAACAACTATATTAATTTATAAAAGTATATAAAGTAAAAGTAAGCGTTAATTTGGTTGAGAAAAAAAGTACATCATTTTCTTGTAGATGATCGATGAAACTGCGATAACCCGGTGCACAATGATGAGGAGTCTTCTCGTAATCCATCCCATAGGCAGACCACCTAAAAAAAATAATTAAATCAGTTTAACAAGTAAATTAATTTAAGTAGTAAAAAAACTTTTAGAAAATATATATGTTTCAACTTACTTGGTTGCGTATGGAAAGTGAAATGGGCTATGGTTCCTAGGCGCAAGACTCCTCATCCTTGACCACCCCCAAGCTTGTAGTAGTGTTGCACAACCGGCAAAGTTATGAGTGTTCGCTTTAGCGCATCTACATGGCATGGGCGGTGCCTCACCTTTTCCCTGACCCACCTCACTAGCAATGGGCGGTGGTATACCTTTTCCCTGACCCACCTCACATGAAATGGGCGGTGGTATACCTTTTCCCTGACCCACCTCACTAGCAATGGGCGGTGGTATGCTTGCATGGCTGCCACGTGGTGTGCTCCGCAGCTAGCATGGGAGGTGGTGTGCTTGCATGCCCATTTCGAATCTTGACTGCATTGACTACGGAATGGGTTAATATTTTATAAAATGAACACTTCAATGTTATAAATCCACTCATAACTCAAATATTTTGTATCAACTCAAATATTTCTACACATAACTGAAATATTTCTCCACAAAATTCAAATATTTCTCCACAAAACGCAAATTTTTTTCCACAAAACCAAATATTTTTTCAAAAAAATATGTCTTCAAATCAACAAAATTATGTGGTTGATGTTCATTACAACGGAGAGATCCTTGTCTCCAATGATATGGGCATTGTATTCGAAAATACCGATGTTTGTCGAATCATACTGCAAAGAAATTCTAAGTTTGAATACCTGAAGGAGATGATTCAAACGAGAATGCAATCTGAAGATGTTTCACAAATTATATATCGAAATGCTGTTCATTTTGGTGATAACAACGTGAAATATGTTCCATTGAAAATCCGTGACGATGATGATGTGGAAACAATGTTTTGCAACCATGAATTGTCTGGTTTGTATGCGATTGATTTATATATCAAATTCCAAATCAATAACCCTGTTGTACCTGAACCAGTCTCCATAATTCCAAATGAAGAAGTTGGTGACGATGAAGAACGAGTCGAGGCGCGAGTTGATGAAATGTTCGCTACTTTATTTGAAGAAGAAGATGGCGAGGCGGTGCGGTCAACATGAATGAACATCACATTCCAGTTGATAATGTATATTGTCCACCTGCCCACATGACCACTTTGGGAACTAGTGGCGATGACTCATCATTTGAATGGCCCCACAATCCTCGTCTTCCTCTAGAGGATGACATAGCTGTAACGATTCGAGCAAATCGATTGTATGCTTGCGATATCCAAATATCACATGAAACACGGTGTTGATTTCAACGTATCAATTTCTGACACGACGAGATATCAACTTCGTTGTAAGCGTAAGAGTAGTGGTTGCAAATTTCGTCTGGTGGCATCGTATAGGAAAAGGAGCGAGCTATGGGAGATAGGAGTCATGGAGCCCCCACACAGTTGTTCAACAACTATCTTTAACCAAGATCATCGACAACTTAGCTCTCGTTTGATGAGTGCTCGATTAATGCCTCTGGTTGAACAAGATCCCTCTATCAAGGTGAGCGTATGTGTTAACGAAATTGTTTCTATATTTGATACACTCCCACTTACAAGAAGGCATGGATTGCAAGAAATAAGGCAATCGAACAAGTTTATGGAAATTGGGAAAAGTCTTACAACGATCTTCCAAATTACTTGTTAGCACTTCAAGCTTTTGTTCCGTGCGATGATAGATATGCAAACCGCTCCGATGTATCTGAGATGACGAAACTCTTGTTGCGGAAAACAAATATTCCATAGACTTTTTTGGGCATTTCAGCCATGCATACGAGGTTTTGCATATTGCAAGCCTATATTGCAAATTGATGGTACATGGCTATATGGTAAATACAAAGGTACACTACTAATGGCGGTAGCACAAGATGGAAATAGTAATATTTTCCCAGTTGCGTTTGCCATTGTTGAAGGTGAGACGGCGGATGGTTGGGGGTTCTTTCTAAAGAACTTGAGAATTCATGTAGCTCCCCAACCTAATCTGTGTTTGATTTCTGACAGACACGCATCTATTGAAAGCGCTTACAACAATCCTGAAAATGGTTGGCATAATCCTCCATCTTTCCATGTTTATTGCATCAGACATATCGCGCAAAATTTTGTTAAGGAAATCAAGGACCGAAGCCTCCGGAAAACAATGATCAACATGGGTAAGTCTATTTTATTCACGTTTTATGTAACGTTATTATTACACCTTAATATTAACACCTTTTTTCTTAAACCATATAGGGTATGCGTTGAACCAACCGACATTTAGGTATTATCGCAAAAGATTGGCATGGCTAACCCGATGCTTTGGCGTGGATAGACAAAATTCTGTTGAAAAATGGAAGAGGCATTTGATGAAGGTCGTCGATGGGGCACATGACAACGAACCTTGTCGAGTCACTGAATTCTGTATTCAAAGGAACTCGTAATCTGCCCATCACAGCAATTATACAAACAACATACTATAGAATGGGTACACTCTTTGCTAAAAGGGTGCAATGTGGAGTCGATCTTGAATTACGGCCAATCATTTACGGAGCAATGCGTGAAGGTCATGAAACACGAAACATCAAAATCCTCCACGCATCGGGTTAGCGTTTTGACTACAATAATAACACTTTTAGTGTGAAGGAAACCATTGACCACGGTGAGGAAGCCTATGGGACGTTACAAGGTCAACTTGAGCGATTATTGGTGTGACTGTGGAAAGTTTCAAGCATACCGTGCCTTGTTCACATGTTATCGCTGCATGTTACGTGGTGCGTAGTGCGCATATCTTCTATGGTGGCGTTTACAAGGTGCCTAACCTTTTGGGGTTTGATACAAGTTTTCCCGTTCTACCGTTAGATGCGTATTGCCTACTTATGAGGGAGACCAAATTTGCCACAACCCAACCATGAGGCGCAATACAAAAGGTCGTCCTAAGCACCGTATTACGAAATGGACAATTTTAATAAATTGGAGAAAATGTGCATTGTGTCGTCTCCGGGGCACAAAACGATGCCCTAATGTAGGAACTAGTAACAATTAGTTTTTGTTTTCATGCTTCTAAGTTGTATTATATAATGACATCAAAAAAAATTAGTGTTTCATCCACTACTACTTTTGCATTTAATATAAATTTTACATCACATTAATTACCTACTTGCACAAAAATTAATAAGTAACAACAACATTTAACCTAAACAACATCAACAAGTTCAAAACACACACACAAATTAAATACTTAAACAAACATAAATCTTTGACACCAAAATATCTCTAGGATATTACAATCAACAACACGATCTCGGTTGATCCCATCATCATCATAAGGACACTTGCATCGTTGTGAACAAGTCTCCAAGAACGATTTGGTCCGTTTAAGCCGGGTTCCACAACTAGCCTCTCAATCTTTTGGATCTTCTCACCTTCCCCCATTTCTTCCCCCAACCATCCAGCCAAGTGCCTATGGAGTTGCTCCAATCTCTGCGTGTTAAGCAGTTTGATCTTCATCGGAGGCTTCACAGGAGAAAAAATCAAAGTTGCATCTCTTTTCATGTATGGAAACTCTGGGAACTCTCTGTCAGTTGAAGACATTTTTATGACTGAAGATGAGAGTTATGTGTAAGTGTGGTGATCCAACATCAATGGTATTTATAGACCACAAAAAAAATAATAAAATAATAAAATAATGAGACTCTCCGCCCATTGTAACACCCCAATTCTACCCCGCTTAATTATATAATAAAATCAGAGTTTCAAAATTCCATTTAATAAAATTGAGGCATCACATCTTCGCACTTCCAACAATTAGCATTATAATGCACCTCAAAAATCGGATATACCGAATCATACATAATTCATCATATAAACATATGAATATTCACAACACAGCGGATATGTTTACAAAATATACATAACATCATGTTGTCATCAATACACACGGTTATCACATAATAAGATAGTATATACAAACTATCCTATCAAAACAATGACGTCGCCCAAATCCCAAGTGTTACTACGACCAGAGCAGAACGACACAAAATAAAGTGACTCGAGCTAATCCTCCTCATCCACGGGGATCACCTGCACGTTACCAATATATAGGTAACGTCGAAACAAGTAAAGGGGTGAGATAATTCCAAAACATATAATTAGAAACAATGATGGAATATATAGATAGTTGAAATTATAATTGATATAAGTTAAATAAAGTATATCAACATATATTTAAACTTACATACTTTAAATTAGCATTTGGTGTATAAATCAACACATCAACTTCGTCACATAATCATTGTCTTCACATCAACACAAAACACCATGTACCGTTGCAATTCAATTATCATTCATCAATTAAGAACTCAATGATAAACAACTCGAACATAAACATAACCGACTCCATAATAAACATAATGGACTCCATGAGACACGACTATGTTATGCATGTGGTACCCATCGCTTTGTCCGTAATTAGGGACACTTGGCATAAAGCCTCGCTCGGCATAAAAGCCTTCTTCGCTTATGAAATGTATGTGACTCAATACATAAAGACCACACAACAACATATCATCATCGCTCATCACAATTGACATAAAGTCTACTTCGCCATATTTATTCACATCACATAAACATGTCATCGCATCGCATAAACAACAAGTATTCGTAATTGTATACACCGTCGCAAACATCACCGTCAATTAATCCATCCATTCCAAAAAAAACGGAAAAATAGTAAAAACATCAATAATCATCGCGAAAACCATTCTTATTTACCGGCACAATTTATGAACATCAACTTCAAAATCGGATAGTTCATATACGTCTTAAAATGACTAAAACTCAATCCGGGTCATTTTACCGTATTTTAGCCTATTTCGGGTCGTTCCGTAAAAACTCGCAATTTCGAAAAACTAACTTCACCACTACGTTCTACACACGTCAAAATTAGCTAGCACGTCAATTTTCGTTGAATTCGGAGCAATTTGCTCCGTCGCCGAATTTACCGAAATCGAAAAATCGGAACATCATCGGGTTCTAAATTTAATCGGCTATCTTATCCCCTAATTATATTTTATGGTTACCAAAAGCTACTAGGTGGAATTTAGGATTTATAAACAAACAGAATATATTTTCTATAAAATTATGCAAGTTTTTCCATTTTGTTGACAGTAAAAATAAAAACCATGTTCAATGTTAAAATGCAAAACGCACAAGGCTTGTTTCCACCAGCACAAATTCTCTTGCAATTGGAGACGGCGGTCTCGGCATGGGCCCCCCATAAATCCTTCCATGTTATTTTCCATTCCATGTGCCTGCGTTTTGACTTTGGCTTGTATTATTTGCATTACATTTTCTATTATTATTTTTGTTTTGTTTCAAAGTTAGTTTACTGTTTATCTCTTTCAATTTTTCCTGCACTTTCATAAACCACTTTCTATTTCCATTTTTTGCTTTCTTTTTATTTTATTTTATTTTATTTCCTATACTAATTCTATTTTCATTACTAATTCCATTTTCATTACTAATTCCATTTTCATTTTTGTTCTTCAACATCATACAAACAACAACACTTATATAATCTACACCAAACTCAAATCTTCTAAACCCTCTAACAATCACCCAACACAACTCTATACTATCTATCAATTTTTCCCAAATCAAACTAAAATCCATCAAGCCCTAAATATAAGAAATGGAAATCAAACCCCTTACCTAGCAAGCTTTGGGTATCCAAGATGATTCTTCAAGCCAAGCTTTGTTCTTCTTCTTGCTCTCTTCTTCTTCCTCAATCAAAACCCTAACTTTTTCTCCAACTTCTCAACTTTGGTGTTTTTGTGTTGTGTTTGGGAAAGTGGAGGAAATCATATATATGTAGTATGCCTTACTAGCCAAACTTAATTAAATTGCTCACATGCCCCTCAACTATTCTTAATACACTAAATATACCATCTAAATATATTATTAACTTAATTTGTTAATTTAATTCCGGGAAATTAAATATCGGTCCGAAAAATATTTTACCGAACCGAACAAAACATCGCTAAATATATTAATAAATATACCGCTTAATATAATTATTTTCGTTGTCAAAACAATCGTCAAACGATAATTCAAAAATAATAATATAATTTAATATTAAATAAAACGGGCGTTACACCCATCACAGTGGCGGAACCGTACAAAAATAAAATAAACAATGTCTCCGCCCATCACAGTGGCAGAACTGAATTTAATTAATAAATTAATAAAAATATATATTTAATATATATAAAATATATAGTAAATATATAAAATGTATATAGAAATATAAAATAATTATTTAATTTTTTTATAGTACTTACTATTAAATTTTATAATTATAATATTTATTATTTAATTATTATGTTAAAAATTATATTTATTATTTATTATAATAATTTACTAAAAAAATTTAATATACTTAAATAATAATAACATTTACTAAATTAATTATTTAAATAAATTATTTATTTGTTAAAAAGAAATATATATTAAATATATATATATATATATATATATATATATATATATATATATATATATATATATATATATATATATATATATATATATATATATATATATATATATATATATATATATATATATATATATATATATATATATATATATTTATTTTAATTAAAAATGAAAAAAATTGAACTATAACACCACAGCCATGGAAATGGGCGGTGGTTCTCTTATTTTCAAAGCAACCATTGCTTGGGCGGTGGTTCTAATTCGTTTTTTTTGGAAACATGGTATAATGGGAAATAGTGGGGAAAAGGATGGTATAATGGGATATTTGCTTCAAAAAGAATGGCAAAACAGTAAAAAATTCACTTTTTAGTGTTATCCTAGCATTTCTCTAAAAACAATGTGGGACTTTAAATATATAAGCATTGCCATTGCTTTTTGATACAGTGAAAACCGTCACAGTGTGGCACAGGAACTAACTTGATCTTCCACTATAGAATAACTCCAAAACTTCCTCCTCCAGATCTAATATCATGAATGGTTTCTAGATACGAGAAACGAAAGAAAGTCCTCTGTAATTGTGCCTGCCAATTTATAAATACCATGTTGTTTTACACATATCACAGCTACTTGAACTTGTGAGTCATGGAATAGAGTGAATATCACAGCTGCTTGAACTTGTGAGTCATGGAATGAAGTGAATATGAAAACTAGTTTCGGTACCGAAGGAATATTTAAGAAAATACATGGAGCATGCTTGGAGTTTATTTCACAATTTTGCAGTAATAACAAAAGCTTGGAGTAAGCCAAAGCTTGTAACATGCTTGGAGTTTGGCATGGAAATCTAATCATCACTAATACCAAAAGCATCGCTACTTATAGAGACCATTATTGCAACAGTAATCATCAACTATAGTATATAAGAAGTTTATTGAAAATGGATACTAATAATGTTGTGTTGTTGAATATGGTAGCAACGATTGTTGCGGTTTTGAAGATAGTAGAGATAATGTTGTTAATGAAGATGATGTTGAAGATGGTAGAGATAATGTTGTTAATGAGATGATGTTGTGTTGTTGAAGAAGAAAAGTGAAGTAGTATTGATATTATGTTGATGAAGATGAATAGTGAAGCAGTCTAAGTCCCACATCATTTTTTTTATAAGAAAAGTTGTGTTTATAATGTTAATTCTTGCAATTGGCTTTGGGTTGAAAAGTCAATATATGAACCAAAAGGGCTAGAAGATTATATGTCTTTTTTTGGAAATAATATATTATATATCCAAAAAATAATACAACGCAAAGAGCGACCCTGAGGGTCCAGCCCACAACAACCAAAAACTCCTATAAACTCAGGTAAGCCACATGCTTCCTAAGTTTGACATTCCTCCAACACCTATATACAGTTTTGTCTATAATTTCTTTTTCTATACCAATATGCTTTATGTTTCTATTCTCTCTTCCAAAGACTATCCTATTTCTATACGACCAACAAACATAAATCGTTTCCGCAAAAGCTGTCTTTAGGACTTTTGAGTGCCATCCCTTGTGGTTACTTCTTCTTATCATCCACTCCAATTCATGATTCCAGTCCAGAGGTTTACGCTGCAGATTCAGCCAGTCTAGGAAAGATATCCAAATACTTCTTATATAGTCACAGTGGAAAAACAGGTGGTCTATAGTTTCTTTCTCACTACAAAATTCACAATTATCTTGGGAAATCATACCAAAGCGTCTCAACCTGTCCTTCGTAGCTAGCCGCTTATGGCAAGCTAACCAAAACATGAACAACGCACGAGGAGAGGCTTCAGAGTCATAGAAAACCTTACGCCAAGGAATTCAGCGCGTGATAACATCTACTGGTCTCGAAAAAACCATATTCCTGCATATTCTGCCACTGGCTCAGATCAGAAGCAGTGTTTCCCGTTGCTAAATTTTTTTTCAGAATCCAAGAGCAGGACTTAGGGATAGGCATTGACATAACCTGATAGTTTTTGACATAATAAACATGAACCCATCGGACCCAAAGCAGCTTTAACAAACAAGCTTCATTCCATCTTTTCAAATCTAAGACATTCAGACCTCCTTGGTTTTTAGGTTCACAAACCTTTCTCCAACCAATCGGGGATTTACGGCTAACATCACCCTTACCAGTCCACAGGAACGACCGACACCTCGCCTCAATACGCTTTACAATACCTCTAGGGACCGGTATGCACTGGAACCAATAATTCGTAATGCTGAAGATAACATTGCTAATGAGCTGTAGACGACCCGCAAAACTGAGGGAATGATTACTCCAGTGAGTGAACCTATTTGTGATTCTCACCACCAGCACCATAATTACTAAAATCTGGGCAGTACCAACTTCATATCTTCATTAAAAATTATTTTTAATTTATTGATGTTTATTGACCAACTTTATCACTATATTAACTACAGAAAATAACTGGCCTAATCAGACCTAAATTAACTGGCCTAATCAGACCTAAATTAAACAAACCAAACATAACAGCATACTAGTACAAACTACATAAAATAAACATACAAACTACAGAAAACAAACAATTTGCGACAGGTAAGCAGGAAACTATATATAGAGAGAAAAGTTCAACAGAAACAAAGACTACAGAAGAATCATACAAATGAAATTACACTTGAATTTTTGCAAGATACAATCGGGTACATGCGATGACAGATTTAAGAATTCTGCGTCCCACTGATTTGCTGCTGACTATAGTCCCTAATCTCCCTCGCTTTGTCTATCAGGTTCTGACGCGCTGCGTCCAATCTATCAGCCCCGGGTGGAAGCTTACCTGTAACATAAGTATAGATCCACGCTAACACCGTGATCGCCGCCACACCGAATCCGCCGGAAGCAACGAATCCCAACATCAACAGAGCCACTATGATCACCGCAGGAACCAGCACCGGACTGAATATTACAAACAGCGGTGTGATGACTGTGAGGGCGATAACAGTGCCGGCTAAGAGCAAACCAGATAGGATCACAAGAGAGCCGCCGGCGGTTACGGCGGTGGCTGCCTTAACGAGCTGAGTTGACTTGGCTGGAGGTTGTTGTTGAACAGTGGTGTTGTGTTGTTGGTTGTAGGCTCGGAGTGGTTGGTAGTGTCCTTCATCAGCCATGTTAGGGTTTTGAATTTGATTGATGAGAATTGAGAGTTAATTGGAGTTGCATGGGTTAGATGAGAGGGTTTTGGAATTATAAATGGTGGTTGGTGGAGGATTGTGTGGCAGCAATTGAAGGTGGTCAGAGGTACGTGTTGAGATAGTTTTCATGCAAGGCTTGCATGCAAAATACATTGCTGTTCACGTGACACGTTTTATTTCTTTCAATACCACTTTCATTTTGGAGAATTCAACCTTTGAAGTTGACATATTGACTGTTATCATTATTGTCTTTCAAACCCTAAATTGCCACTTAACACCAATTTATTATATAAAGCTATATTCCTTTAATAAAAAAAATAATTTTATATTAAAAATTAATTTATACTGTATTTTACTTTTCATCAATACGGTGAATAGTAAAATATTACAATAATAAAATGTTATTTTATTATCAATATTTTTATTATTTATTTTTTTAAAATTTGTGAGATTAACTAATTTTATTAATTAATATTTCACATATCAAATTTTATTTTATTATTGATTTTTAAAAAAAAATCTAAATAGTGTATTAACCAACAATTTCGTAACTTCATTAACCAATTTTTTATATTTTATTAATTAATTTTATTATTATTATTATTATTATTATTATTATTATTATTATTATTATTATTATTAAGCATTTATATTACATATGGGTATTCGAAGTATAATATTTTGAATTAATCTCTTTGCACCTAAACACTATTCCCTTTGTTTCAAAATGAATATTATACTTAAAATTTTTGCATATGGATTAAATAATACAATCATATTATCATAAGACATTGCATTTTTCTTTTTTTTTTTTGATAAACAATGAAATATATTACTCAAAGAGTACAAATTGTACTCAAATTACAGGGAGCAGCACTACAATTGTACAATACACTAGTTACAAAAATCCAAAGGCCTATGACTCCAATCATAAAAACTACACAACCTTTTTTCCTTATTTCTAATCACCATCCACAATCAGGAATACATTTTGATATTATGCAGAATTTCGTCAACATCAGGCACTGCATTATTGAAAATTACCTCATTCCGATGTTTCCAAATACACCAGCAAGATGTCATCCAGATACCTGCTACTCTTCTGGCTGAACCTTTCCGTTGTTGTGCCTCGATCATGCGAAGGAAATGATTAACAGTATTATCTTCCTGCATCGGTTCCAAATCCAGCCATGAACAGATTAAGCCCCACAACCTTTTAGAATAAGAACAATTTATAAACAGGTGATGGATATCTTCAACCTGAGCACAACCAAAAACACATAAAGCAGCATCATTGTCCTCAATAATTCCTCTTTTTGTAAGCTGTGCTTTAGATGCAAGTCTGTCATGAATCAACCGCCAGCCAAACACTGATAATTTTGACGGAATCAACAACTTCCACAAAACATTCAATGCTGTCTTCATCATAGGATCCATTGCCGGATAATTCCTCTGTTGCATCAGCTTCTTGTAGTACGAGGAGACCGAAAATGCACCATCTCCTTCCAGTTTCCACAAAAATTTGTCTGGTTCATTCTGCAGCAACTCCACTCCCTCCAGAACCATGAGTAACTCTTCAGCCTCTTTTTTAGCTTCCTCATCAAGCACAAAGTCAGTTATAGGAAAAAACCAAATCCATCTATTATTTACCCATCCACCCATGGATTGCACACTTTCTTTACTTTCCTCCAAAATCTGAGCCAGACATGGATACTCCCTGCACAAAAGCCTATTGCCTATCCACTATTTTGACCAAAAAGGAATTTTTTCTCCATTGCCTATTTTAATTGTAAGCATATCAGTAAAAGTTACTTCTCCCTCTTCATCTGCTATATTCAAAATAGCATTATTAATGTGTTGGAAGTAGTGTACAAATTAATAATTAAAGGGCATAATTAAAAAAAAATCAATTATTACAGTGAGAATGACATTTATATTGAAATAATTTTTTTCTTAAAACACTCATTTTAAAATGGAGGAAGTAAACACTGATTATCAGAGGTGTTCAAAATCGAACCAATTCAATTGAAACTGTAAACTGAACCAAATTAAATCAAAATTGTGAAAAATTATATTTGATTCAAATCTGTTTGGGTCATCTTTTAACAAAACCGCACGGTTCAGTTCAGTTTGTGGTTTGTATTTTATAAAGTGAACCAAATAAAATCAAACCACATTATATTACAATCTAAATTTTACTTAACACACATCCAACCCGAACTTAAACCAATTATATGTTAACATTATAATTAAGAATAATTTTCTTATTCTTATCACTACAATATTTAGGTTCTCCAGCAACAACTGAAAAACGTTGCCAGAGCTCTAAAAAACGTTCCCTAAAAGAATATGAGACGTTTTCAAGGCGTCTCCTGTGCAACCATTGCCTATAATATAAGGCGATGATTATTCATGATCTTTGGGCACGACTTTTAAAAATGTCGCCTAAACTAAAGGAATAGGGAACAATTATTCTAAGGCACTAAGGCGATGTTTTTTAGGGGTTTCTATATTCAGCTACAATTAATAATTGTTGCCTTTAATCTGAATCAGGAGGATCATTTGTAAAGTGTTGCCATAACTTATAGGCTGTTCTTTTACATTGTCCCTATAAAATGTACAAATTTGCAATTATTTTCTAAATAATATAGTCAGTGATGACTGACTTATAAAATATCATTTATAACTTAAACAAGATTAAATTTAATCGTGCATCCACAAAAGTTGTATTATAATAAAATCTAATTCAAACATAAATTCAAGATAGTTCAAACAAAATGTCCATTGTAACATTACTTATAATACTAAGTTTGATACTTTGAAGTATGTTCCTAGCAAAATAATAAATACATAGTTCAGAAAAATAACAAAACACATAGTTCAAGTTTAATGCTTTCAACTACAAGCACACAAAAAAAGAAGACATAATCCAACTCATTCAAATTTGTCTTCTTGGAATTCATCATCTACGCCGTCCTCTTGAAATTTATCACATATGTCGTCCTCCAAAAATTCTTCATCGACGTCGTCCTCTTGAAATTCACCATCGTCCTCTTGAAATTCAGCATCTAGATCTATGTCTTCCTCTTGAATTTCATCATCTACATCGTCCTTTTGAATTTCATCATTGATATTGTCTTTTTCAACATCTGCATTGATACCTTACTACATAAGAAAATAAAATAAATTACATCAAACCATAAAATTTATACAGAATATTTTGTCACTAAGATTGTTATAATATTTTAAGCAACAACACATCGAATCCAGTTCTCAAAAAGAGATAATTATATTAATGATAAATAGAAAATTAGGATTTTGAGAAAAGTCCCAGTAGTTTAAATTTTGTCACGAAGTTACAGTATAAAATTAAAAAATTTAGTTTTAAATTTAAATTAACTTAATTTACAAACTAAGATTACAAGTTATAGAAGTTAACTTAAATTTAATTTAATTTAATTTGCAAACTACAAGGTACAATATAATACAAAAAAAACTTAATTTAAATTTTCAAATACAAGTTACAGTATAACTTTAAATTTTAAAAAAATTAAAATAAGTTGTGTTCTACTTGAAACAACCAAAATAGGCTGCCATGTCTCAAACGTGTAAACTAATTTAATCTTAACAAAAAAATCAGCACACCTCAACTTAACCTCAAAGACATCTTCATGAGATCAATAATATTAGAAATTACACAATTATATAGTATAACACAATTAACAATTAGAATAACATAAATAAATAATATTGGTATATTTGATTACCTTTTCCATGACGTGGAGCATGAGTTGATGTAGATGTAGATGAATGCAATTGCGGTATCATATCCTTCGGGGAACCATTAACATCTCTATGAGATAATCCTAACAAATATTCGATTGACTCCATATTAATTTCAGGATTGCATTGTTGTATTACAGTCTTAAAAGCATTTTGCAATCTATCAATCTAATCTTGAAACTCGTGCCTTAATGTAGAGACCTCTTCATTGTGTGCTTGTTTCAAAGCATTAATCTCCGCGTTTTGCTTTAAGGAAGTTTTGGTTACGTTTCTCCCATAACAACGTACCCTGCCGAGACATTCACTTTCCTCCTTTTCAACCATTTCTTGAAGTTAGAACTAGCATAAATTACAATAAAATATTAACGACTATTATAGACATTGTTAGCCGACTATATTAAGTAGAGATATTATAAACAATGTTACATACAATTACTTTTCCGGTTTCTACATCCAATTCCTTTCCTTTATTTCCTTTTCGAGTTTCAACAAACATTTTTGATTGAGTGGACTCTCTTTTTTCCTTTTCATGCTGCACAAATGGATCATTTTTGTAGCATTTTTTGTTAAAGTAAATGAACGGTGAACCATATTTTTCCTTTTCATCCACAAATCAATCACATTTGAACAATATATATTTTTCATGACCATAGTATTCTAACTCTATAAAATCTTTTATTGCCCCATAGTAAGTCACACTAATCTTTTTGGAATTTTCATCCTTCGCATTTATAAAAACTTGAGTCACCGCTTCTAATGTCACACCACTATTTTGTGTTTTAAGCCTTGCTTCACAGTTTGTTGTATGAAATTGGTATCCATTAATAACATAACCAAAATACCTTCTAACAACATTATTTGGTACCCTAGATAACACCTTTAACCATTCAGTAATCTCCTCATCCATGACATGTGATTCAAATCATTGAATAAAATCTTCTCTTTGATTGTTAAATTTTATGGACTTCCTTTTTTTTAGGATTATGAACATTAACCTCATGCTCTCTACAAAATAAGTAATTAATTTTTCAATACGAAAGAAAAAGAAAAATTGTTGTGAAAATGAAATGTTGTATGAAGTATATGATTGTACCTAATGTGTTCTTGCACTTCATCGCAATTGAATAAAATATAGCCGGGAGCTTGGTTTAGAGACTAATGACCAAGGGGAATTAGTTTATTTCCCCCCCAGTTGAATGTCCTATGCTTGGATTATTATTGTTATTTCGTGTCATTCTATTCATCCTTGTATCTACAACACTACACAAATATCTTGAACAAAATGTTAGAGATTCTTTAACCAATTATGCTTCAGCGATACAACCCTATGGAAGGCTCCTATTATGAACAAAAGATTTTAGATCACCCAAAATAGCTTTCCATATAATACATCCATCAAAATTGAACCGCTCCACCCAATCTGGCTTCATTTGCAAGGTGAATTGGTAAGTGAACCATTATGTCAAAGAAACTTGGAGGGAAGATATGCTCGAATTGGCAAGTTGTTTCAACAATTTCTACTTCCAAGTAATCTAAAGTCGTTGGAATAATATAACAAGTGTGAGTAAGTGGGGAAATAGTCCCACATTGGGTAGGAATGTGGAGACTTAAGCATATATAAGTGGGAGAACCCGCTCACCTATCACCTTAAGGTTTTAGGTGAAAAAGTAGTGTATCTCTCACAAGGGTGCTTATTCCTCAACTTTATATCAATGCTCCTACTATTAAATCCTCCTAACATGGTATCAGAGGTTGGTTCGAGAAAGGGACCGGTTTAGTATCGACCGTTGCAAGGTGTCAACGGCGCTAAAAGTGGGGGAGCATTGTGGACTCACACTTGAGGGGGAGTGTTTGAATAATATAGCAAGTGTGAGTAAGTGGAAAAATAGTCCCACATTGGGTAGGAATATGGAGACTTAAGCTTATATAAGTGGGAGAATCCACTCACCTATCACCTTAAGGTTTTAGGTGAACAAGTGATGTGTCTCTCACAAGGGTGCTTGTTCCTCAACTTTATATCAATGCTCCTACTATTAAATCCCCCCTAACATGGTATCAGATCCTGGTTCGATAAATGGATCGGAAGAGACTTGTATCGAAATGCAGACGAATGGACCAGAAGAGACTTGTATCGAAATGCAAGATGGACAAGTGGTGTGTCTCTCACAAGGGTGCTTGTTCCTCAACTTTATATCAATGCTCCTACTATTAACTCCCCCTAACATGGTATCAGAGCCTGGTTCAACAAATGGACTAGAAGAGACTTGTATCGAAATACCGACAAATGGACTGGAAGAGACTTGTATCGAAATGTGCCAAAGAGTGGTGTTCTGTTGCAAGGTGTTAAAGTCGTTACAAGTGGGGGAGCATTGTGGACTCACACTTGAGGGGGAGTGTTGGAATACTATAGAAAGTGTGAGTAAGTGAGGAAATAGTCTCACATTGAATAGGAATGTGGAGATTTAAGCATATATAAGTGGGAGAATCCACTCACCTATCACCTTAAGGTTTTAGGTGGACAAGTGGTGCGTCTCCCATAAAGGTGCGTTGCTCAAACGAAATGTCCCGAATTTAAGAGTGATCCTCGCTCGACCTTCCCCCAATTATTGCCCCCACAACTGAACCAAAGGCTCTAGATACCATGTTAGAGGGAATTAATAGTATGAGCATTGATATAAAGTTGAGGAACGAGTACCTTGTGAGAGACACACCACTTGTCCATCTAAAACCTTAAGGTTTTAGATGGACAAGTGGTGTGTCTCTCACAAGGTGTTCGTTCCTCAACTTTATATCAATGCTCCTACTATTAACTCCCTCTAACATTTTTCACATCTACAACCTTTTGGCTTAAACACAAAAAAATGAATAAAATCGGAGCAAAAGAATAACAACTTGATTAAGGGATATCCCTCTTATTGCTACTTGCAACAAGTAATGCAATATAATATGAACATCATGACTCTTGTATCCAGAAAATTTTCCTTTATTAACTTGAACACATTGAGAAATATTAGATGCAAGGCCATCAGGGATGTTCAAATATGGCATAGCCTCTTATGTTACTAGATAAACACCTGCATAAATGGTTGGAAAAGCTTTAAAAAATAATGTAGGATTCCTTATGATTGTTCGTAACTTATTTTCAGCTTATTTTAAGCTTATTTACAACAAATAAACTATATAAATTGTATAAACAAATTAACTTAAGCTTGTGTAGATTTAATAATAATGATAATAGTAAATTATACTCTATACACATAAATGAAGGAAAAAAATAACTGATTTTTTTTACCTGGAAATCTTTCTACTTGATTCCAGCAACAACAGAAACAAAAAGTTTGTCCTTAGTTAAAAGCGACTTCAATTTTAACACAGTCTCGTTCGTTACAAGTAAAACAACAACAAATCTAATCAATAAAAACAACAAAGCTAGTCAATAATATGTTATGTTTCTTTCCCAGACAAGATTGAAACTAATGAAATACCTAAGTGAGGTTTAACCAAGAAAACAACAATGCTCGCACGAACGACTTAGATAGAAATAATCAGATAATGAGAAAATGAAAATTAAAATGTGATAAAGAGATGAAATGGAATACGTCGTCGTTATAAGAAAATACGGTGATGCCGATGGACTCGTAGGAGCTGTGACGAGCAGGAATAGAGTGAGCGGTTAATATGTTGGAAGTGGGTAGGACGCCAGAGCAGAAATAGTCATCATCAACAACTCTGAACCCAAAATAATCAACTGTTGAAGATTTTTGCCTTGTGTTTTGTATCTGTATAATTTTGGGGAATTTGGATTTGTGATTTTTAGTGTTTAGGGTTTTGGTTGGGTTATAATACTGATATGAAGTAGACACACTTTGAACGGAATATAACTAAGTTTTTTTTATCGATACTTTTTATTAACATTTACCTATAACAAATTCAATAACGTCATTTTTTTACAAACCAGTAACATCATTTCCTTATAGTTTTTTCAAAAGTTATATTATTTTAATAAATCAAGTAGTAAGAAACCCGTGTTATCGCACGAGTCCTGTCTGGATTCATATTACACGTATACTAAACACTCATTAGGCAAGACCATCCAACTGGTTATGTCAACTTTGGAGATGCAATGTTGGGAGAAATCAAAGGATTAGGCAACACAAACTTCTCTGAAATTCCTAACATTGAAGATGTATTTCTTGTCAAAGGATTAACATCCAACCTGATTAGCATAAGTCAACTATGTGATCAAGGGTTCAAAGTAAACTTCACAAGAATATAATGTGTCATCACAAATAAGAAAGGTGAAGTTACTATGAGAGGCATGAGGAACAAGGATAACTGCTATCTATGGGTTCCCTAAGGTACAAGTTATCCCACTCGTGTTGTGCTCAAACAAGTTGAAAGCAAGGAGAAAAATTTCAAGTCAACTAATTTCAATGTTCCACTGGATGTCTTGACATCATATAACCATGCAAGAGTTAATGATCAGTCTACTGAAAGAAGAACTATGGATCTGGACCATAAATTTACTGAATTAAAATTGGTCAACTGTTATTCAAGAGGATATAATGTATGTGAAACTTCAAGAAGAGAACAAGTGGCCTGTTTGCTAAAGAAATTATAGCAATTAAAAGCATGTGGGAACGTCATTAAAGGGCTTGAATTTTCAAAATATCACTTAACTATGTTGAAACTTGACACTCAACATATAAAAATCCCATACCAAGCTCAAACATTTCAAATTTCCCCCACATGCTACACAAACACTGAGAACTACAGTAGCATCATCTCCTATCTACAGAAAAGCAAGGCTCAATCCTCCATCTTCAAGATGTCTCAACAAAATGAATCTGCACCAAGAAACATCAACGAGAACATCTCAACTAATGAAGCCCTAGACGTAGCTCCTCTCTCCATGATACCATGCCCGAATGCAAGACCTAATAAGCTTCACACTCTCCATGCATGACGTCCAAGAGATACTTCCATTCCAGTAGTAGGTAATACTTCTAATCCTACTCATAATAAATTAGATCAAGATGCCATAGATGTGGATAGATCCATAAGGAGATTAATCACCAAGACCTTGAGTATGAGTATTCCTGTTTAAGGGATTACTATTCCCCTTGCCCAATTGCCTGCTGAGGCTGCCCCTGAAGGACCTGTTGATTCTTCGATAATGGAAGAAGAAAATGCTGAAGGGAGTCTTGGAGAAAGAAATAATACAAATCTTGAAAAATTCACACCTGATGTTGAAACATCACTTGTGAAAGAAGTTTCTTCGAGAAAGAATGTTGATACGAGTCCAACAAGAGCATCTCCAAACAAAAAGGCTGTTTCAAACCCAAAAATGACTTAGCCCAATATGGATGAAGAAGTTGTAGACCTAGATGATATGTCTTACAATGAGCTAATTATCAATGTGAACCCTAGAATTGAAAAAAGGTTAAAGACAAGAAAGGTTAAGGCAGCTATCTCAAGCACGCTATCCAAGACTGTCATGAAGAAGGTTATGTATGGACCACCAAAGGCTTGGAGCAAAGCTATTCCATCTTCAAGCAAGAGGAAAATCAGGTCTGAAATTGACTTAAACTATGATGTTGAGGATGATGTCCCAGACATCACACTTGCAAAGAAGTCCATAATTAAGAGGTCTACTAATGATGTACTTGATGCTCCAGCAGACAACATATCTTTTCACTCCATCAAATTTGCTTCAAAATGGAAGTACATATATCAAAGGAGAATAGCCTTGGAAAGGGAACTGGGAAAGGATTCCTTAGTGTTAGTGTTTTAAGTTGGCATTAATTTTGGTAAAACTAGGCTTTAGCAATGTCATGATAAATGTCATGACATTCAGAGATTGAAGATAAATCCTACCTGCTAAGGATGTTAAAAGACAACTCAGAACTGGAAGCTAAAGCTGTGCTGGAAATTCTGCAGAAAACAGTCTGATGTCATAACAGATGTTATGACATTCTGTTCTGCAGAATCTGTTTTTTCCTGAGACTTTTCAGGAAGTTTGTTGAGCTGCTAAATATTGTTTTTCTGTTATTAGAAAGCATGCTCACGTGGCTGCTAGGTTAATCTTAATTAAACCTAAATTGGTTGTTGAAAAGACCATGTTTTTAGGATTAAATTAAGTGAACCCTAGCTATCTTTATGGAAGCCCAAAACTGAAGTTTCAGGACTGCTTCTATAAAAGGAATTCAACCCTTACAACTGTGCTGCGCCTCTGGAATTTATTGAAGATATAGCAGGTTGTTATTTGTGTACTGTTAGGATTTGTAACAGTTGTATTGTGTAATTCTAGTTTCTCTTGTGAGCCAAGCAACTATCAATTGATAAGTGTCTTGGACTAGGATTTGTTGTAAGGGTAGTTTATCACTCAAAGCTTTAAAGCACGAGTGTTTGTCTCTTGATTGAAAGCTTTGAAGCGAGATCAAGATAGTTTATTGAAGTGTGTCTTCACAATTCAATTATTCAATAGGTTGATATCACTGCTGTGATTGAGGGGGAGTGAGTAGGAACTCAGATCTAAGTAGGACTTAGGTTGAAGTTGCATTGGGTAGGTTTTAAGTGAAGGAGATAAACTGGTTGGTTTATTCCTGAATTAATTCTACTAATAGTGAATTTCCTCCCTGGCTTGGTAGCCCCCAGATGTAGGTGTAGTTAGACACTGAACTGGGTAAACAACTTATTGTGTTCTTTACTGTTATTTATATTTACTGTGTAAATTGTTAACAGAGTGTCAGATAGTGTGTCATAACATTCTCTGTGACATCACGTATCTGCTGCCAGGAATTTCAATTGGCATTAGAGCAGGCACCCTGCCTGTTATTTCTGGGTGAGATCTAGGGATAATAGTTTCTGGCATAATGGATAAGGAAGGAGGATTTGGAGGTAGACCACCTATTCTGGATGGGTCTAATTATGATTACTGGAAGCCTCATATGGTTGCCTTCTTAAGATCAGTGGATATTAAGGCTTGGAGAGCTGCTGACAAAGGATGGAAACATCCCACCAAGCTTGAGAAAGATGGGACTACTGTCTTGAAACCTGAGGAGGAATGGAGCAAAGAGGAAGAGGAGCTAGCTCTGGGGAACTCTAAAGCATTGAATGTCCTATTCAATGGTATTGACAGAAATATCTTCAGACTGGTCCATCAATGTGAGCTGGCAAAGGATGTTTGGGACACTCTCAGAACTACTCATGAGGGACATCCAAGGTGAAGATGTCAAGACTTCAGATGCTCACTACCAAATTTGAGAATTTGAAGATGAAGGAAGATGAGACTATTCATGAATTTCACATGAATATTTTGGAAATTGCAAATGCCTCAGGAGCACTTGGTGAAAAGATGTCAGAAGAAAAGCTGGTGAGAAAGATTCTCAGATCCTTGCCTAAGAGGTTTGCAATGAAAGTGACTGCAATAGAGGAGGCTCAGGACATCAGCACCTTGAAGGTTGAAGAACTTATAGGATCTCTTATGACCTTTGAGATGGGAATCAGTGAAACTGTTGACAAAAAGAACAAGAGCATAGCACTTGTATCTAATACTGAAGAAGGATGCAATGTGGAAGATGAAGAGAAGATATCTGAAGCTATAGCTATGATTGGAAGACAGTTCAACAAGCTCATCAAGAGGATTGATCCAAAGTCAAGGTCAAATGTCAAGGACACTTCATCTGACATCAGCAGATCCTATGACTCCAGCAGAAGATCCAAGTCAGAGGAGAAAGGAAGTCAAGGCAGTAGAATCCAATGTCATGAATGTGAAGGATTTGGACATATTAGAGCTGAATGTCCTACCTTTCTAAAGAAACAAAAGAAAGGAATGACTGTCACTTGGTCTGATGGTGATTCAGGAAGTGAATCTGAGGAAGAAGGTGCCAAACTTGTCACTGCTCTCTCTGGAGTATACAATTCTGACATGGATTCTAGTGATGAGGAAGTGACATTTGAAGAGCTTGCTGAAACCTACAGGAAGTTGTGTATAAAAAATGGTGAAGTTTGTCAGCAGAATGAGGACCAGAAAAAGCTGATTGAGAAGTTGGAAGTTGAGATTGTGAAGCTGGAGGTTGAGAAAAAGGAAAACACAACCACTATAAATCACCTCAATAGTGATGTTGTAATGTTGAACTCCAAACTTGATCAGATGACTAAATCTGTCAAAATGTTGACATCTGGTACTGATAAGTTGGAAGAAATTCTTCAGCTTGGACAAAATGCAGGAAATAAGCATGGTCTAGGATATGTGGCTGAAAAGAAACCTGTTGGTGATATCAAGAAGGGGAGACATGGGAAAACAATGTCAAAACAGGTGTCACAACATAAAACAGGAAATGTGTCTGGCTCAGGGTATGTGGCTGCAAAGAGATTTGCTAATAACCAGGAAAGGAACAAACCTGGCAAGTCTATGGCACAGAAGATGTCATACCACAAAACAGGAAATAGGTCGCCTCGTGATATGTGGAGACTAAGAAGTTTGTCAATGACAAAAGGAAGAATGACCTAATAAACCAATGTCAAACAGATGTCACAACATTGGGTGCAACATCAAAATCATAGAAACATGAACAAAAGTTTCAAAGATGGAGATGTCATTATTGTGGAAGGTTTGGTCATATAAATCCTTTTGCTACAGCTACATGGATATCCTAATCAAGGGTCTTATGTGAAGCCTAAAACCAACAGGTATCATACTCTCAACGGTGGAAGAAGACGTTGCTCGTAGCTAACACTTCTCTTAGTGTGTCTACCAAGAAAGATTGGTACTTTGACAGTGGGTGTTCCAAGCACATGACTGGAGACAGGAATCTTCAATGATGTTAAGCATCATTCTACCAGCTTTGTTACTTTTGGAGATGGAGCTAAAGGAGAAATCAAAGTTGCTGGAAACTCAAACCGCCGGAGTTCCAAACCTAAATGGAGTGTTGCTGGTAAAGGTCTGAATGCAAATCTCATTAGCATAAGTCAGCTATGTGATATGGGATTCACAGTCAACTTCTCTAAGGTTGAATGTCTTGTACTCAATGATGAACAAGTAGTGATTATGAGAGGAGTCAGATCAAAGGACAATTGTTACATGTGGGAATCTGAGAACACCACTCTGTCCTCTGTGTGTTCTACAGACAAAGATGAAGAGGAAGTAAAGTTATGGCAGCAAAAATCTGGTCATCCACATCTCAAAGGAATGAGAAGGATAAGTTCCATAGAGGGAGTCAGAAGGATACCAAGATCTTTCATATACAAAGGGAGAATCTGTGGTAAGTATAAGGTTGGACAGGAAATCAGAATGTCACACTCAATGTCTAGACGTCTGAGTGCTCCTAAAGTACTAAAGCAAAGTACTAGGATCTGGCATGAAAGGATAACCAAGTATTTTACTGTCAAAGGATACAGGAGAGGAGTCTTGGATGAAACCCTCTTTGTCAGAGAAGAAAAGATCATGGTGGCTTTCATCTGTGTTAATCATATAGTATCTGGAGGAATGTCAGACACTTTGATGGAAGGCTCAACACTTATTTCACAGAGCAAGTATGCAAGGAATTGGGTCAAGAAGCTTGGACTGAATAATGGCAGCCATACTAGGACTCATACCCCTCCACATTTGAAGTTGTCCAAGAAAACCAGTGGAGAAAGTGTTGATCAAAACTTGGGTAAAAGCCCTGTTGATGGATGTTCCTTCTTGAGAAACAATCTCATGTTTTGGATCAGCAAGAAGCAAAACTGTTTAACTTTATACAATGTTAAAGTTGAACACATAGCAGCTGGGAGAAACTGCTTCAAGATGATCTGGATGAAGCAGATGCTGACTAGGTACAATGTCATACAGGATGTCATGACATTGGCTTGTGACATCTGTACTAAAGTCTTTAAGGCTAGTCAATTTAAGACTTTGAGGGACAAATTGGGTACTTGTCTATATGTGGAATTGTAGCAATTAACTGCTCCTACAACAAGGGATGAAAGGGAGTGTCTATTTCAATTTTGTTTAAAAGGGCTATTTAGGTATTTTCATCCTTATTTTAAAAGGTCCAAGAATAGGAAGAGACATCCTCATATAATAGTTTCTTCTTTTGAAAATAGTACCATCCTTTCTTCTCTCAAAAGAAACTCTGAAACCCTTTGCTATTTTCGCTTTCATCCTCTCAAAACCATCAGAGAAATGTCTTCATCATCCTCATCATCTCAAGAATCGGATCTTTATCTCCTCCACGGTGAAGTTAGAGCAAACCTCAAGCCATGCAAGTCAAGCTCTAAGGGTGACACCATCGCGTAATGTCCACCGACCGAAAAGGTCAAGTTACGCACAAGAAATGCAAGAAGGGCACAAGTATCTCCTTCGGTAAGACTTCAAGACCATCATCCTCTGTTCCCCGTAACTAGTAAAGAGAAGGGTCTAGGCGGTGCATGAGGCCATAGCCAGGATAGTGTCTGATATCCTAAATGAGTATAAATCGGTACTTGGGATTTCAGTTCCCCTGAATCATAAGTCTGCTAGCCCTAGCTTAGCAATTGAGCCAGATGTCAATGAAAATGTCAAGACATCCGGTGATGATGTTGACTCACCTGACAAGGATGATGTAAATCCTTCTGCTCCAGTTCTCAAGGATGTAAAGAAGATAATGAAATTGAATCTCCCGCTAATGTGAATGAGATTTGATGAGATTCCCGAGAAATCCCTGCATCATTGTACCGATAAATCTCCGCTCTCGGTAACATCTCTGATAGCATTCTTGAAGATACTCCTGAAAAGAACACTAATCAGAATATTGACTCTCATATCATCAATCTAGATGAGGAGTTTTCTGATAATGACCTCATATCCAAGGTTAATCCCAGCATTGCTAGGAGGGTAATGAGTAGGAAAGGGAAGCAAAGTGCTATTCCAAGCTCTGTTCATGAGAAGAATGCTGAAGTTGTTTGCAAGATTCCTAGGGCTGAGAGGAAGGCTGTAGAAAAATCTGGTAAGGGCAACAAGGCTGGAACTTCCAAAGGGAAGGGTAAAGTAAAGAATGTTGGTGATACCTCTAAAGCAAAGAGCACCTCAATTGTAAGGAAAAGGAAAGCACCTGAGCCCTCAGATCAGGATGATTCTGATTTTGATGTTACAGAGAATGTCTCTGACATTCATTCAAAAAGGAGGTTGTCTCTTGGGAAAATGCCCATAGTTCCTGAAGTGCCAATTGACAACATTTCTTTTCACCACCCTAAAAATGCTAACAGGTGGAAATATGTGAGTTTGAAGAGAATTGCACTTGAAAGGGAACTGAATAAAGATGCTCTTGAATGCAAGGATGTGATTGACCTGATCAAGGAAGCTGGGTTGATGAGAACTGTGGTGAAGTTCTCAAATTGTTATGAAGGTTTGGTAAAGGAGTTCATTGTAAACATGCCAAGTGGTTGTGCTGATGGAAGATCAGCAGATTTTAAGACTGTGTTTGTCAGAGGAAGAAAAGTGAAGTTTTCCCCAAGTGTAATCAACAAGTATTTGGGGAGATCAGATAAGGCTCAACCTGAGCTTGAAGAAACTGACAATCAAGTGTGTCAAACAATTACTGCCAAACAAGTAAAACATTGGCCTCTAAAGGGAAAGCTTTCTGCTAGCAAATTAAGTGTCAAATTTGCTATTCTGCACAAGATAGGTGCAGCCAACTGGGTTCCCACAAACCACAATTCAACCATCTCCATTGGTCTGGGAAGGTTCATCTTTGCTGTTGGAACAAAAGCAAAGTTTGATTATGGAAGCTACATTTTTGATCAGATCCTAAAACATGCTGACAGTTATGCTATTAAGGGACCAATAGCCTTTCCCTCCCTACTGTGTGGTATTATAATTGATCAATACCCTGACATCCTGGGTGATAGAGATTCAGTGTGTAAAAGAGCTTTTGCTCTTGGTTTCCACTACAAGCTATTTCAAGGGAAGCATGTTCCAGACATTGTCATGACATCTGCTGAGACATCAAAAGTCAAGGCAAATTCTCAGAAGGCAAATGTCATTGCTGTGCTAAAAGAGACCTGTAGGGAGCTTGAAGCCAGGAAGCAGACCCTTGAAGACCTTATCTCTCAACTAGAGCAGAACACAGAGGTTGAGGATGAAGGGATAGCTGCTGATGAGACTGGTGGTGCTGCTGAAGATGAGGACGTTCAGATGGCTGATGCTGAAGGGAGTTCAGAAGATACTTCCTTTCATAGTGTTCCCTCTGGAGAAGAGAGCACTTGAGATAGAAGTCTGTCCATTTTTGTTTATTGCCTTGTTGTTTCAATCCAGTTCTCCTGTATTTGTTTTGGTTTGTAATTTTTTTTTTAATTGACAGAATTGTAATCTCTTGACAGAGATGTAACTCTAACCAATGCTGATACTTTATTAGATGTTGATTGTTTGGGGCAATTGTATTGTTTCCTTTGGCCTTTTGTGGCTAAAAAGGGGGAGAAGAACTACTGAGTAACAGTAGCATTGGGGTTTTGGGAAACTGTATGGATTTTTAAATTTTGTATGTGGACAATTATGGGAATTGTGGGATTTCTGTATGGTTAGAATTTATCTTATCTCTAGGTTCTAGGTTTTTTAAGCTTAGAACTAGTTTGTCTTCTACTGCATAGGTTCCCTGATAGGTTAAGTAGTTTTAGCCAAAAATGTGTCAAAGGGGGAGTTTGTTAGTGTTTTAAGTTGGCATTAATTTTGGTAAAACTAGGCTTTAGCAATGTCATGATAAATGTCATGACATTCAGAGATTGAAGATAAATCCTACCTGCTAAGGATGTTAAAAGACAGCTCAGAACTGGAAGCTAAAGCTGTGCTGGAAATTCTGCAGAAAACAGTCTGATGTCATAACAGATGTTATGACATTCTGTTCTGCAGAATCTGTTTTTTCCTGAGACTTTTCAGGAAGTTTGTTGAGCTGCTAAATATTGTTTTTCTGTTATTAGAAAGCATGCTCACGTGGCTGCTAGGTTAATCTTAATTAAACCTAAATTGGTTGTTGAAAAGACCATGTTTTTAGGATTAAATTAAGTGAACCCTAGCTATCTTTATGGAAGCCCAAAACTGAAGTTTCAGGACTGCTTCTATAAAAGGAATTCAACCCTTACAACTGTGCTGCGCCTCTGGAATTTATTGAAGATATAGCAGGTTGTTATTTGTGTACTGTTAGGATTTGTAACAGTTGTATTGTGTAATTCTAGTTTCTCTTGTGAGCCAAGCAACTATCAATTGATAAGTGTCTTGGACTAGGATTTGTTGTAAGGGTAGTTTATCACTCAAAGCTTTAAAGCACGAGTGTTTGTCTCTTGATTGAAAGCTTTGAAGCGAGATCAAGATAGTTTATTGAAGTGTGTCTTCACAATTCAATTATTCAATAGGTTGATATCACTGCTGTGATTGAGGGGGAGTGAGTAGGAACTCAGATCTAAGTAGGACTTAGGTTGAAGTTGCATTGGGTAGGTTTTAAGTGAAGGAGATAAACTGGTTGGTTTATTCCTGAATTAATTCTACTAATAGTGAATTTCCTCCCTGGCTTGGTAGCCCCCAGATGTAGGTGTAGTTAGACACTGAACTGGGTAAACAACTTATTGTGTTCTTTACTGTTATTTATATTTACTGTGTAAATTGTTAACAGAGTGTTAGATAGTGTGTCATAACATTCTCTGTGACATCACGTATCTGCTGCCAGGAATTTCACTTAGCATACAAGGAATTCATAAAATTAACCACTGATGCTGGGTTGATAAGGACTGTGACCAAGCTACCCAAATGTTATGAGATTCTGGTCAAGGAATTCATTGTTAACATCCCTGAGGATTGTGATGAAAAAAGAAGCAAGGAATTTCAAAACATCTTTGTTAGAGGAAAGTGTGGTGAATTCTCGCCTACAATTAGTAATAAATACCTAGGCAGAAGTGAGAAAGAGGAGTGTGAGCTTGAAGTAACTGACAACCAAGTATGCAAGACCATCACTGCTAACCAAGTAAGTGCTTGGCCTATCAAAGGAAATTGTCAATTGGGAAATTTAGTGTAAAGTATGCAATCTTGCATAGAATTGGAGTTGCAAACTGGGTGCCCACAAATCACACCTCAACAATTTCAGTGGGGTTGGGAATATTTATTTATGCTATAGGCATGAAGAAACCATTTGATTATGGTACCTACATATTTGATCAGACAATCAAACATGCTGATACCTGTGCAACTAAGTTGCCCATTGCCTTTCCCACACTAATATGTGGTATAATCCTCCAACAACATCCTGGAGTCCTTTCCTCACTTGACACTGGTAGCAAAAGAGGAACTCCATTTTCAATTCACCAAAAACTGCTTGCTGGGGAACATGTCCTAGACATTGTCTCAACATCGGTAACCACAGCAACCAAGATCACAAGTAAGGGTGATTTAATTGCTGAACTGACAGAAGCTTGAAAAGAACTGAATGAAGTTATACGCATAAGCTTAGCAAGAAAGATGAAATTTGAAGAAACCATCCAAGCTTTTAAGAGGAAAGTTGTTGCAAGTGCTGCACAGGAGGTACAAAAAGAGGAAAGTAGCTCTGAAACTCAAGGCTCTTCTGAAGATGGATCAGGAAGTGACGGAAGTGGGTAGTCTACAAATTCTGCAGAAAACTGATTGTGCTTGAAGAACTTCAATTGTGCTTCCAATGAACATATGTTGAATGTTTTTTTTTGTGTGTAATTTTGGAACTTAAGTGCATAAAACTTATTTTGGTATGTAATTAACTCTAGATTATAGTACTTAGTAGTTGAATGTAGAATTTACTTTTACGAGTTAATTATGAGTTTCGCATATTATGGCTAAAAAGGGGGATAATGAGTGTGAATGAGAAGGTGATCCTGATGTGTGAATATGTGATACTATGTGAGAAGTTGTGATGATAATGTTGAGGGGGAGTAGCTGCTATCTGTGCTAAAATGTGTGTTTCCAAATGTGACTGATGCTGTGTGCAGGGGGAGCAAATGAAACTGTGTGTGACATTGTGTGTGCATTTGTGAATACTAATGCTATGTGCAGGGGGGGCAAAATGTTGCATCTGTGAATGTTCTAACTGATGTTTGAACATTTATTTTTTTCCGATGCTGTATCTCTGATAACTTGTGATGCTGATTTTACTGTGCTGCTCTACTATGTGTGTTTAACTGTTAATATTGCTTGTGATGTTGTTTTTAATTGTATGACTTGTACCCCAAGTAATGTTTTAGGCAAAATTTGCCAAAGGGTGAGTTTGTTGGTTCTGTTGATTGACAATAATTTTGGAAAAAATTCTGCTCAGAAAAATGCCACAAAGTATACTGAAACAACAGTTTTGTGAAGATGTCACAGCAGATGTCCTGACATGTGAAACTGATTCAACTGGTTTTAAGTTAAGATATTTTAGGAGTCAGTTTGTTTTTAATTGTATGCTTCGATTAAGCAAGCATTGGAACGATCTTCAACAATATTATTGGAGCGATTTTTTCCTACTTTCATGGAGAAAGATCAGGAACGCTGAAGACTAAAGTGTGAAGCAACCCTAGCTATTGTCATTCTATAAATAGGCTGCTAACCCTGTTTGTCAAAGTTGGCCATTCCTGAAGAACTTAAGCGTATTATTTTCATTGTTGGTTGTTAATTTTATTGGTTGTTCATTGTGAGCCTTTCTATTATTGTTTGATACTTAAGGAGGACGTTAGTAAATTTGTAATTTGTTAATCATCATAAGCTTTGAAGCAAGGATGATTATGTGTCTTTTAAGAGTATCTTCAATATTTGTCTTTGTTAATTGTTGTAACACCCCATTTAAATATTTAGTCGTTGCTTGTTGATATTGATTTATGTTTGCATAATTTAGGATATGTGGGCGTAGTTAAGGGTATGTGCGAACATAGTTTTTGGAGAAATAGTGATAATATTGGGAATCGAAAGATTATATTATTATTAATAATAATATTATTAGAATATGGTGTAGTTGCCACTAATAATATTATTGTTGTAAAAATTATAATTATATAATTTGGTTATTATAATTACTCTCTTATCATTATTATTATTATTAATTTGTGAGTAATAGTAATAAAATACAATTAGGAAGGGTAGAACCTATTAGGAATTACTGTCACATAGAAAGAGAGAAGAGAAGAGAAACGAAGAACTAGGGAAAAGGAGAATCCCACCATTGTTGAAGGAATCAAAGCTGCAAATTAAGGTAAGGGGGTGAATGGGTTCTCTAAATGGTGGTGTTAACATGAAAGGGTAGTGAGGGTTCCTTTCCCTATTTAGATTTTGTGTAAAACCTGATGTATGTTTTTCTTTGACTGATTCTTCTGTTATTTCTCTATTAAATTCTTGAATTTGATGATGTCTAGATGGACTGATGTTATAGATTCGTAGGTATAATGAAATCATATAAAAATTGGATGTTATTAGGTGTAGAAACATTGTTTTGGACCCAAAATTGGTGACTGAAATGACTCAAAAGGAAAAGGAAACAAACTGATATGAAGACAGGAAAGTTATGCAACACATTGGCCATACGCATATGATACGCATATAAGGGACATCCCAGAGGGTTGTACGCGTATGGTACGTGCCCTTTCCCCGAGCCAGCACGACCAAATAGCCAAACACGTAGGAGACGTGTATGAAAAGAAGGTCGTACGCATATGGACTAGTTGTACGCGTATGGGGTCTTTGGGGAATGTTTTCAAGGGAAAAATTCTTCTGTTCGTACGCGTATGTTATGCGTATGACCTTGGCTCTGGAGAAGAACGTGTATGATACGCGTATGGCAGGAGCGTGGTAGAAACAATATGCGTATGGTACGCGTATGGGCAGGCTGATGTGTAGAAAAATCTGTTTTCGCAATTTCTTTACCGTTGTTGCATGCAGTGCAAGTTCTTTTGATTCCTAATAATTAGTAAGACTTAGGTAAGTGCAGGAAGACTAACAATAGAGAAAAATGAGACTAAAAACATGAGACCTTGCATGCGTTATGTATGATGAATGATGATGTGGTGGCCTTAATGGCGAATGTTGAAGGCTTATGCCTTGTTGTTCTAAAAATACGTTGTTGTATATTGATAATGCATTCATATAATTGTTGATGGCTCATGCCCTGTTGTTGGCCTGTAATGGGGTTTATCTTGAGAGCTTATGCATTGGTGTTGCCCACAAATTAGCACTATGTTGAGGGCTTATGCCCTGTTGGTACCACATGCATTTACTTGTAGTCAATCGCATCATATTGCATTACATTAACTTGATGATTGAATCATATGAATGATGAATGTGTTGTGAATGTGGAACTACGTGTTGTGCTTTATGTGGTTGTATGTATTACTTCTCCTTAGCATGTGATATTTCACCATATATTTATTGAATATAATTCTTACGCCTTTGTGTTGTTGTATCTGTGCTTCTCTGGAAGTACAGATATCCAGGTACACGAGTAGTGCTTGGAGTGAGTGTTGCCTGATCGAGTCTTAGGAGTAGCTATGATACGTAACACAGGAATTGGGAACCTTGTCATGTTTTTACATTCTTTTATTTGTTACGTATCTTCAACTATGATTATGTTGGACCACATGTTTGTGGAGTTTTAATTATTGTTGGGGTCGTAGTGCCATAGAGTTGAATTGATTTAATTATTCCGCTGTTGATTTAATGGTTTTGAATAAATTAAGTAATAAAGTGAATCTTAGACTTTATGAATTTTTGAAGTATGTGGCATCCCACTTGTGGAACTCTGATATATTCTGTATGATTATTTAATTATTATTATTATTATTATGGAAAGTGGGATGTTACAATTGGTATCATAGTAGGTAGGTCCTCCAGGCCAGGTTGTTGAGTCTTTAGTGTAGTGTGACATTGGAATACTGTTGATGTATTTTTTGCTAACCGTTGTTTGATGTTGCGATTTAAAGCAGAGTAATTGCTGGAAGAGGCAATGATGCTGTAACACGGTGGGAGAACTGACTTGTTTGTTTTGCGTTTTATCGTAAATGTTGCGGATAGCAAGAGTCGCCACCGACTTTTCTTTTATCCAATAAAGGGAAGGTGAAAATAACAGGAAAAGACCTTCGTTAGATTCTGAGTATGGGAGGCAGTTATGAAAAGGGAAGGTATTAGCACCCTTTTCATCCGTAGTTATCTACGGGCTCTTAGTTGCTTAACTCACTTTTGAAAAATTCCTTTATGTGTTTTTGTAGTTTGAAAAGTATTTTGAAAAGATATTTCGCTTTGACTTCGTAATGATTCTCGTTGGAATATATACGAAGTGTTCGAAAATGTTTGTTTGAAAAATGTTTAACTTTGTAATGATTCTCGCTGGAATGTATACAAAGTGTTTGAATTTTTTTTGAAAAGTGTGAGGTGTGAAAAGTATTTTGATTGAGCAAGCAACCAGGAGTCTATTACCTACTCAGAATGGTCGTTTCCATGTTATTTTCCTTCTCCTTTAGAATAACACTATCCATACCATTAGTTGGCAGGTAACTTTATCCGTTTGGATGTAAAGGGACATTCGTAGGGTCAGCGTATGGTCATATAAGGCAACATGTAAGGATACCTTTAGCAATTCGTAGGGACGATCATCACTTTTCGAAGGCAACAATCGAGGGAAGAGATCATATATTCGTAGGCAACATCGAGGGTCATCGAGGGACTATGATCTCTGTATCGAAGGGACTATGATGATGTGATTCGTAAGCGTCTTTGTTAATGGTATCCCTACGTTCGAAGGACATGACCATTGTATTCCGAAAGGCAACAAGAGAGGATACCCTAAGGGGAGTGCATGTGTGAAGAGTATGTGTTGAATTCAGTTATATTATGTTGAGATTAAAAGTGAACTAAGGTTGATTTTATCTTTCCATAAAAACCCTAGTTACCATACAATTAATATATACAGGAAAATAAAGTGTAGAATGTAAAGTGCGGAAAGTAAAGTCCTACGCTATTACATGGCTTTGGGACAGTTACATATATAGGTGCGGAAAGTAAAGACAGAAAATATAAATCTACGCTATTACAGAATAAACCTTGCAACCTATACATCGTTTTCTAGAATTTAAATACGAAATAAAAGCAAATAAATAGGGAAAAAAGTCCAAGGATAAGAGAGAGTGTCTAAACCCTAATTATGAAAGAAAAAATATTTTTGGTATTTTTTGAAATCAATTTAGTTAAGAAAACCTAATTTCTAAGTTAATTATTAATTAACTATGAAAAATAATTTAAATTGTGAGAAAAATAAATTATTTTTATGTCAGAAATTAATTAAATGTTTAATTAACCTAAACCTGAACTTAAAATATTTTTGTGATTTTTTGAAAGTGTTTAAATTAATTTTGAAAAGAAATTAGGTTAGTTTTAAAAAATAAAAGAAAAATAGAAAAAGTGAAAGAAATATGTGGTAAAAAAATAGAATGGCCCTAGTAGGTGTTGAACTCGTGACCTGAGGGTTACAGGTTCAAAATTATGCCACTACACCGTGTGCCAATGGTGTTTATATCACGCTCCTGGATGTATGTATGTGTAACCTGCAGAAAATCAGAATTTGTAAAAAAATGCAAAAGGCAGGGATCGAACCCACGCCTTGAGAGGCAAAGGGACATAGCGCGCGCATGTTGAACCACTGGGGTGGTGATACATCCGTGTATTAATTCAGAAAATTCAAACAAAATTAAAACGCGCGCTGGTGGGTCCCCTGATTTCAAATGAACCAATAGATCCGTGCCACACCAAGCCTTGCCAGTCAACCAAAGTCAGAAGTGCCGGAGACTAACTCTGGTCTCCTTCTCCAGTTGATGCAAAAATTAAACCTGCGAAAATCAATGAAAAAATAAAAGTAAATAGCCCTGATCGTATATTTAGGACCTTGTGAATCTAATGGTGGTGTTGGTTTGGCTTGAATCGACCTATAACTAGGGTTTCGATGAAGCAAAAGCTTCATGCCCTAACAATGGCATAACCTGATTCCTGTGTTAAGACTCATGCACGATGGTTCTAAACAATCACAAACATCAATATGAACGTGAATATGTAAATCGAATATGTTTATACAGCATAAATTGAAAGTTTGAGTTTCATGAGTTTTACCAAACCGGTGCAACTTGGTTGGCATATTCTGGGATGCTTCAGGCTTGTGTAAGGGCTGGGATCGATTGCTGGAAGGCTGAGGAAGGTGATAGAATGCTTGAATCACCTAGAGAACGGTTGGAGAATGGTGTTTGGATTTGCCCTAAAACTTGAAAAAATTGGAGAATTTTGTGTAGGGTTTTTAATGCAGCCAACCTCTTCCCTTGCTTGTGGTCTTGATAAGTGTATATAGGAGAGTGCATTAGGTCAATAATTGAATGAAAAATATATTGCATTCATTGAAAAATATTTGATTGAAAAATCAAATGTAATATTTCCAAATTTGCTCAATATCATGCAATAAGCTCTTGCACGAAATTTTCAGCTAGCATGGGCTTCCTAGGTCCTCAAGGTACTTAAAACATAAGCACAAAACACCTTGCTTGTAATTTTTGCATTTTATTTAATTTAAATTGAATTTCAATGTTTTAATTCAAAAATAAATCAAATAAATGGAAAAGAGGCGTGTAATTGGACTTGGAGGCCATGGACCATCTTAGAAATAAGTTTGGATCATAAAAGCTTAGGCCCACTTGGAAAAAAATTGATTTTCCTAAATATTTCTCTTCATGCACCTCTTCAAAAATGTCAAACATGCACAACATGTATCTTGCTCAATTTTCAACATTTTTGGGTGTTCTTGGAGTTTTTAGAAATCTCAAGATGTTCTATAAACACTCCTTTTTGTTTCATCTTCATTTAAGTTTCCATGTTCATGTACACTTCTTTTCAAAAAGATGACTTTTTGTTGACTTTTAGAAGGACCTATAATGTCTTGATCTATAACTCTCAAATGAAGCATTTTTGGCCAAAGCTTGTGAGACATGAATTTGTAGAGAATTGAATTACCTTTAATATGAGATTTTATGGAAAACATTCTGATAAAGTATGTGAAAGTTATGCTTGGTCAAAATTCTGTTGACTTTTTGTCCAAAAACCCTAATTTGGAAACATTGACTTTTGATCAAAGCTTGTCTTTTCTTGATGAATCATGATCAACCCTTGATCATATGGTGAATGTGACTTAAAAATATTGATGTTGAAAAAAAATGGTGAAGTTTGACTGTATGTTGACCACCTTTGGCTTTTTGTCTAATACAACTGATTTTCAACCACCTGAGAAATTAACTGAGCAAACTTGTTGTAAGGCTTAAAACTTGACATAGTGATCCCTTGAGACATATGAGGAGGTATGATGACCATTTAAAGCACTAGAACTTGATTTTGTCTTGAGAGAAGAAAAACCCTAGTTGTGGGTTGATTGCTTGAGAAGTTCTTGAGTTTGGAGATGTGGATTCTTTTTTGTTGAGAAAATAGGAGGGTAAATTTCGGCGTATAACATGTGCTCTTGATAATGCGTTGCAGGCTTTGGGTAAAGCAATGTAAAATCAGCCTAATACTGGTGAGAATGATGGAACTCATGCTTTGGAGACCTTCCAAATGAACCATCCACCGACGTTTAAAGGGAAGCATGATCCTGAAGGAGAACAAGAGTGGCTCAAAGACATTGAGAGGATTTTTCAGGTTATGGACTATTTAGATGTGCAGAGGGTGCATTTTGGTATGCACATGCTGGCAAGGGAAGCTGATGAATGGTGGGTTTCTACTCGCCAGAGATTGGAAGGAACAATTGAGGTTATTACTTGGGATGTTTTTCTTAGGGAATTCCTGGTGAAGTATTACCTAGAGGATGTACGTGGGAAGAAGGAAATTGAGTATTTGGAACTGAAACAAGGAGATATGTCGGTGATTGAGTACGCTGCCAAGTTCGTAGAATTGGCAAATTTCTTCCCTCATTACACTGAAGCAACAACTGAATTTTCTAAATGCATAAAGTTTGAAAATGGTTTACGTTCCGAGATCAATAAGGCCATTGGATATTAGAGGATCTGTAAGTTTCCTGACTTGGTGAATAATTGCAGAATCTATGAAGGGGATAGTAAGGCTCACTACAAAGTAGTCACTAAGAAGAGAGGAAAGCAACAACAGAATCGTGGGAAGCCTTACAATGCTCCAAATGATAAGGGGAAATAGAAAGTTGCTGATGGGAGGAAGCCAAGTGAAAGAGGAGATCTTGCTGATGTAGTATGCTATAGATGTGGGAAACCAGGTCATCGAAGTAATGCGTGTACTGGGGAATTGAAGAAGTGTTTTCGTTATAGGTCCTTCTAAAAGTCAACAAAAAGTCACCTTTTTCAAAAGAAGTGTACATGAACATGGAAGCTTCAATGAAGATGAGACTAAAAGGAGTGTTTAGAGGACATCTTGATATTTCTAAAAAGTCCAAGAACACTTAAAAATGACAAAAATTGAGCAAGATACAACTTGTGTAGGTTTGACATTTTTGGAGAAGTGCATGAAGGAAAATACTAAGCAAATTCAATTTTTTTCCAAATGGGCCATGGTTTCTATAGTTTGGACTTATTTATAAGATAGTCTATGATTTCTAAGCGCATTTGCACGCCTCTCTTTTATTTACTTAATTTATTTTTGAATTAAAATATTAAAATTCAATTTAAATTAAATAAAATGCAAAAGATGCAAGGAAGGGTGTGTGGGCTTGGTCTTTGTTTATATTGAGGTCCAAACAACCATATGCAAGCTAGCAAAAACGCACAAGAAGCATCAATGATAGATTGAAGCAAAATTGGAAGATTTTGATACAAAATTTCAATCAAATATTTTCCCATAAATGCAATATATTTCTCTCAAGTTTGTGATCTAATTGCATCCCTCTATAAATACTCAGTGCCTTCAGACATCAAGAAGATGAATTATGGCAACCATAAAGTTAGGGTTCATGTTCAAAATTTTCAAGAGAAAGTTGTACCATCGAAACCCTAGTTGCAGTCGTTCTCAATCAATTTCAAGCATCCATTCATCATCATGAAGTTTCCAGCAATTGATTCAAGCCCTTACACAGGCCAAATCGTGCCCTGAACGTGCTAACCAAGTTGCACCGATTTGGTAAAACTCATGAAACTCAAACTTTCAATTCATGCTATTTAAACTATTTCGATTCATATATTCATGTTCATAATGATGTTTGTGATTGTTTAGAACCATCGTTTGCAAGGTTTGAGTCAACAATCATGTTTTACCATTGTTAGGTCATACAAACTGATGAGCTTCGAAACCCTAGATACAGGCCGATTCAGGCCAAACTAACACCACCATTGGATTCTTGAGGTTCGATTTAGGGGGATAAGGTCCCTCTTTTGTTTTTATTCACGTTGTTTTGCAGGTTTCGATTCTCCCCTATCCAGAGAAGATGACCAGAAACGCCACCCAGGGCGGTTGACTGGTGAAGACCAGGGCGAAGACATGCGTGGATGCGTGCGATTGGATGATTCAAAACCCCTGGGTCCCAGTGCGCATTTATTTTAACTATTTTGATTTTATGAAAATAAATCCCCATATATATTTATTAATGTGCTATAATACATGGATGTATCACCACCCCAGTGGTTCAACATGCGCGTGCTAGTCCTCTCACTCTCTTAGGGCGTGGGTTCGATCCTTGCCTTTTGCAATTTTTCTAACATTTTCTGATTTCCACAGGTTTACAAATACACACTATTGGAGGTGTGATTATAAATCACAAGCACACGGCCTAGTGGCCAAATTTTGAACTTGTGACCCTCAGGTCACGAGTTCAACACCCTCCAGAGCCATTCTAATTTTTACAACTTGTTTTGTTTGCATTTTTCTATTTTCTTATTTTTCTTAACTAATTTAATTTCTTTTCAATCATTTTTTTAAAATATTTTCAAAAACCCTAAAAATATATTAATTTTAAATTTAGGTTACTAAAATGTTTAATTAATTTTAGACAAAAAATATTTTATTTTTCCTTTTAAAATTATTTTCTTAATTAAATGCTAATTAATTAGAAATAGGGTTTTTCACATTAAAATCACTCCAAAAAATTCACATAAATAATTTACTTTCTAGTAATTAGGTTTACTAATCTTAAATATTTTTACTAACATGAAAAAAATTATTTATTTATTTATTTATTTATTTATTTATTGCTTTATTCGCATTTTAAATTCTAGAAATCGATGTATAGGTCGCAAGGACATTTTTGTAATAGCGTAGATTCAAATTCTCACATTTTACTTTCCGCACCTATATTATGTAACTGTCCCAAAGCCCTGTAATAGCTTAGGACTTTACTTTTCCACACTTTTACTTTCCGCACTTTTATTTCATGTACATATACACTGCTTAGATGTATGGCTTAGGATTGAATGACAAGATCTTAAAATCAACATTAGATCACCTTAAAGAATCAAGATAAAATATCTAAATCAGCACACTACTTTCACACTTGCACCCCCTAGGGTACTCTCTCTGTTGCCTTACGAATAAACAATGGTCATGTCTCTCGAACGTAGGGATATCATTAGCAAAGTCCCTTCAGTTAAATCATCACAAAGATCATAGTCCATCGATGACCCTCGATGTTGCCTACGAATATATGATCTCGTCCCTCGGTTGTTGCCTACGAATAAGTGATGATCGTCCCTTCAAATTGCTAAAGGTACCCTTACGATGTTACCTTCAATGACCATACGATGACCCTACGATTGTCCTTTCACATTCAACAGGTAGGGTTACCTACCAACTAATGGTATGGATAGCGTTATCCTAAAGGAGAAGGAAAATAACAAGAAACGACCATTTTGAGTAGGTAATAAGACTCTATTGCTTGCCCTAATCTAATCAAAAATACTTTTCACATCTCGCGCTCTTTTCCAAATTACTTTCAAAAAACACTTTGTATACATTCCAACGAGAATCATTACAAAGTTAAACATTTTCCAAACAAATATTTCCAAACACTTCGTATACATTCTTGAGGACTGATACAAGAATCATTACGAAGTCAAAGCGAAATACTTTTCAAGTACTTTTCAAAATACGTTTCAAATCACACACACAGAAAGCAAATTTTCAAAAGTCAGCTAAGCAATTAAGAGCGCGTAGATAACTACAGATGGAAATGGTGTTAATACCTTCCCTTTTCATAATTACCTCCCTTACTCAGAATCTATCGAAGGTCTTTCATGTTATTTTCACCTTTCCCTTATTGGATAAAAGGAAAGTCGGTGGCGACTCTTACTATTCGCAACATTTGCGATAAAACGCAAAACAAATAAGTCAGTTCTCCCACTGTGTTACAGAACTGGCGACTTTGCTGGGGAAAATACCCAAAGAGAGGCTATCTAAGGGCTTTAGATAACTTTTAATCACTTTCTGTTTGTTTTATATGCTTTATTTTTAAGGGTTGCTTGGGTATTATATCTGTGGGGAATCCTACACCTGAATCTAGGTTTCCTTAGGTAAGTAGCAATAGATCATCCCGACTGTCCGACATAGACCAAAATGGTTAAAATAATGGCTACAGTTAGTGTGACACTTTGGATGTCCCGATGTTCCTCATGTTCAGTCGAGGAAATATTTGGCATCTGCATGGTGTCAACAAGCACTAACTAAACTTTAGAACCCTAATTAACCCATCTTAGCCATTAGAAGGTAGTGAGATAACCGACTTCGGTGAAGACTGAGGTTGGTTGATACTCGATGCTACGCTAATTGAGATTCGACTTTTGGGATGTTTCGGTCGAACATTTGGTAGTCGTAATAAAGCCTGCAAGAAAGATCTGTGATATGTGATTCCTAGAACCCGATTACTATTGTAGGAAAGGTTGAACTAACTTGAACTCCGGTACGGTAGATACCTATACCTCATGCAAGCCTTAAACCTAGGGCTATTGTGTGAATTGCTTGTGTGCTCTATTTAAACATGACATCATAACATCACAACATCACATCATCATAACATTTCTAACTATTTCAAGGACCTAGGAATTTATTTTTGCTCTGTTTTGTAGGGTTATGGCTTCCAGGAAGACTATCCGAATCAACTTTGTGGGGATACCTTCTCAAATCAAGGAGCTAGTCTCAAAAGTTCTCGATTATGCTCAGTTCATCAAGACGCATGGTTATCTACTCGACTTGGTTACATATGATTTTGAAGAAGATATGATGAGCGTCGTATTCCAGTTCTTTGATCTGAAACATCACTGCTTTACATTCTCAGACTAACAGTTGGTACCTACAATGGAAGAATTCTCTAGGCTACTTGGGATACCAATTATTGATTAGATACCTTTGCCCGGTTCAGAAAAAGTTCTGAGGTTTGAAGACATCGCATCCGCGTTACATCTAAAGCAGTCAGACATTAAAGCTAATTGGGAAACAAGAAGCGGAATTAAGGGTTTGCTTACTAAGTTTTTGATAAAAAAGGCTCCAGAATTCTTAAAGGCTATGAGGTTCCATGGTTTCAAAGACATTTTAGCCTTGCTAATCTATGGTTTGGTGCTATTCCCTAATCCAGACCAATTCATAGACATGAACGCAACAATATTTTCCTCACTCATAATCTTGTGCCTACCTTACTTAGAGACATTCTGCATTCTCTTCACACTCGTACCATGAAAAGACAAGGAACTATCATGTGCTGCATACCGTTATTGTAACGCCCCGAATTTAATTAATTGGTTAATTAAATTATTTAAGGATTTGATTATTGGATTTACTCGAAGTTCGAGAATCAATTGAATTTGTCGATATTATTTTGGGAAACTTATTTGGATTATTAAGTTAAAGCCAGATTTTATTTAGCTAGTTGGAGAATTAATAAAGTTGATAAAGTTGAAGAAATTAATATTAGAAATAATATTAGTTTTAGTAGAATGTTAATTAAATTAGTTGGGCTAAGTTGTAAGTGAGAAATAGCAAAATAAGGGGTATTATTTGTTAGGCCTATTAAGATAAGTTAGTAAGATATTTAAATAAATAAAATAAGAAGTAGTAGTAGTTACTAGTAGCAAAAAGAGAGTCATTAAAAGAAAAGAGAAAGCGGAATAGGGTTTTGAAGAAGGAGGCAAGAACAAAGAAAGTTTCTAGAACCAAGGTTCCGGAAATTCGATCAAGGTTTAGAGCTGCCATCAATCTAAAGAGGTAAGGGTGAGGTTCTAACTCTATAATGAGATACATGATGGATGATATGTGGGATGAGATTTATAGATTTGCCTTTGTTTTGGTATTTTGATTATTGTGGTTTGATTCCAAATTTTTGCTTGATAATCCATGAAATTGGTTGTATGAATTGGCATATGTTGTTTTGGTTTGATTCCTTATGTTGCTATTGCGTTGTACTGAATCGTTTTGGTATGTAAAGGATGTGGGTGCCAAAAATTGGGAAAAAGAACACGAGGAAGATGCTGGCAGCGTATAAAATCCCACTGAGTTACGTTCAGTTCGCGGCGCCAACGGGTTGACGCGGCGCAAACTAAGTTCTTGCTAATGTCGCGGCACTCAGACGGGTTCGCGGCGCATACTGTGCGATTTTAGACATATTTTCTGATTTCTGAGTTCTGCCCAAACCGAGTAGTTGATGTAGTGGACTTTTAGTAGGTTACTTTGAATAAAATAATGATTGGTATTAGTTGGGAAATTGGTTTCGGTAATTGAATTAGTAGGCCATTATAATCAACTAAGATAAGTGATTAAAATTGGTAGAAAGATTATTAATAAAGTGACAATATTGTTGTATGGTGTTCAATTAAATTAAGTTGGTTTAGTTGGATTATGTAGATTATATGAATACCGACAAGAGTAAAATGGTTGAAGATAACAGGCGGAGTTTTTGTTAGCCGAGGTATTGTGGTGGCATTAAAATAGTATGAGTCGGTTAGTTGCCGTGTTGTGGACTAGTAGAAAAAACACCTAGTAGTATACTTTAATGACTATAATTAATATACTAATTTGAAAATGAATGAACAGTAGAGGAATGGTTGTTGATAGCATTGCAGAATCGAAATACTAGCAATCCTAACCGATAAGTAGTTAACTAGAATTAGATGAAAACAGTCTGAATGATTATAAGTTAAATTGTAGTATAAGTTGGTAGGAGATTAATGTAGTAACTAATAGTGGGTTACTAAGTGGATGAAGGTGGTGTATGCTGGTAACAAGTAGTATTAATGAGACTTATAATAATAATATTGGTATAATTAAGTTGTAGGCTTTTAGCCAATGTTAAATTATTACTAAGTTGCAGGATTTTAGCCAATGTTGAATTATTACTAAGTTGCAGGCTTTTAGCCAATGTTGAATTGTTATTAAGTTGTAGGCTTTTAGCCAGTGTTGAATTGTTACTAGGTTGTAGGCCTATGGCCAATGTTGAATTGCAGTTGACTAGTTGTTATGTTGTCGTTGTTGTGTGTTGTTGTTGTTGTTGTTGTTGTTGCGTTGTCGTGATTTTGTTGTTGAAGTTGAGGTCGCATGGCATACGTTGCATTATTAAGTTGGCCTGAATTGATAATTTTTAAGTTGGAGCGGATGCTCACCATGTTTGCCTGGATTGGAAAAATATTAAGATGAAGGCATATGCCTTGTTGATGCCTTGGTAAACTGGCAGATTTCTAAGTTGGGAGTTTTACTCCAATAGTACCACATGCATGTGCACAGTTGAGTCGCATTTGAAGTTGCATAATTATAGTTGTTATGTTGATGTGTCGATTGATTTAAGTTGTTGTTGTTATTCATAAGTTGTGAAATAGTACTTATGTTGTGTTGGAAATGTTGTGATATAATTGTTGTTGTTATTATATAATTGTTGCTGATTCTATTGTTATAATTGGTATTATAAGTAGCGAAGTGGTAATTCTATATAACCTGATCTAATATATTGTTTATCATGCATTCAATTATATTTTTAGATATCTCACCCTTTTCATTTGTTTCGCCGTTGCCTTTATACTGGTAACATGCAGGTATTCGAGAATGAAGAATTAGTTTTTGTTAGTCCAAGGTTGTTTAGTTGCTCTGATACGTAGCACTCAGGGGGATGAACAATTGTTGTTTAATTGTTGTTGTTGTTTTAGTAGTTGAATCTTAAGCTGATGTTATTAAAGAATTTTTATATTAAAGTTGTTTTGAGCTGGACATGAGGTTATGTCATTATAAGTTGAATAATGTGAAGCCGCTTATTAGTAAAACTTGTTTTGTTTTCAAAAGAATAACTCAGGTTGTTATCAGCTTATCCAAACTAATGTTATGTATCTGAATTAATCATGGCTATATGAAGTTGTTCTAATGTTGAAAATATGACATCTCATTTGTTTGTTGAAAAATTTTGCACTCTGATTTCCTTATAATTACCGGGTAGAAATGGGGTGTTACATTAGTGGTATCAGAGAAGGCCAGTCCGTCCGACCAGTGTTGTCTAATGTTGTTTATCTCTTAGTACGCGACAAGTGTGTATAACACTATCGGTACTTGTTGCTTTTCTGATCACTAGTTGCAAGAGTTGGTTTGAAGCTAAGTGGGGGAGAAGCTTTGTTTCTCGGATATGTTTCGATTGTAAGATGTTGGTGTCATATGTTACTGGTGGCGAAAATGCAAGTATTTTTTTAAGTTGTGTTGGTTCCCGAGGTGACATGAATTCAAGATTTTGTTTGTGGATCAAATTGGAACGTCTTGATGGAGCATGATCAGACATTGTTGATGTTTATTTCTTGAAGGATGAGGAGTAATGTAGCGATTGTTGGTATACAAGTAGAATGAGAATTCCTGATGTTTCTGAAGGTGAACTGTTAAGTAATAGGGATAAAACTTTTAGCGGATGGAATTTAGAAGGTTGCGATGTTTTAGTGTTGTTGGTGGACTGCGAAGTTGTCAGTTAGTGTAGCCTTACGTAGGATATCGACGTTGGGACGACGATAGAGCAATAGATTGTTGTAGATAGTGTCATGGGATTCTTGTGATGATAAATAAGTTGTTATAGAAGGTTGAATGATTTCTTCGTGATATTAAGTTGAATAATCTTGTGGGAATATTATGCAGATGACTAGTAATGGTAATCGTTGTCATAAGTTGTGATAGTTGGTTTTCGATCTGAGAATGAATCGAATGAAAAATCTGGCGTTAACTGTGTTGGGGGAATGTTGTTCACGCAGGAAACCTTTCTGTTTCATTCAGCTTGCGGCGCCAACATGTGGACGTGGCGCGAACTGGGTTTTTTTCAAAGATCACGACGCCAAGGATAGTTCGCGGCGTGTACTGTGTGATTTTTGCAATAAATTTCAGAAGTTGATTGTTACCCCTTAGTGATTGGAATTAAGATGTCCTTTAAAGAACGATTCTTTTAAGAGGAATTAAAGTCGTGGTTATGATGCCAAGGTAGTGACATGAGTAAAAGAAGAATTGGAGAGGTTCTATCTCCAAGACGGTGTGGAACGACGTTGTTGAAATTTTAACCGGGACGAGACGACGTGAATGTACTGGTGTAGTAGAAATTCTTGAGTTGGAGAATATTGAACCTTTGTGTGAAAATATGTTAGTGTAATGTGGACCTTGTATATGTTGAATGTTGGTGACTCATCAACAAGATCGAGTGAGAGGGAAGTTGTGAGGGTATCTGTAAACCACTTTGGAGATTATTGGAGTATGGAGCTTGAGTACAAGTTGGAAAAGAACATTATTATAGTTAGTAACAATGGTTTATAATCCATTATGATTGTCAGCTATCTATCGACAAATTGAGGAACTGATCACCCTTAATCCTTTGTTGATAATAGACGAGATCGTGTTGGAGGATGTAGACTGGAATTGCTATCTTAATAGTGCATTATGTAATGCATGTTATATTTTGAAGATAGTTGCTTCCGAGTTGATGAGAATTAACAGAAATGTATCCATGGAAAAGTCGAGGGACATTAAACAATTCAGAATAGATGGTTTATGTGCGAGCTAACATCGCGAAGTGAAAGATTGATGCATGTGAAGGGAGTCGGAGTTTTGGTTGAACCTATGAACCTTATAAGTGGATAGGAGCTCTAATAAGGACGGTGAATTAAGATGGATTGTATGGTTAGTGGTCGAATTATTACTATTAAGTTGGTGTTATAAAATTTTGTTCGGTTGCATGACATTGTTGTTGGCTACCGTAGATGATGAGTATACTCTATGATATTATGAAGTTTATCAAGTGGACTATGTCGATGTCACTATAAGAGTGATACAATGAGAGTATTAGAGTTGTCAGTATTCTGCGAATGAGTGACCTCGGATATGCGAATGAGTGACCTCGGATATGGAATAAGAAATGTATATGTGTTTTAGTGTTGATTATGTTGCGGCGGTAATGAAGCGATGTTGTATAAGTCAAGTATGAGCAAGCAAAGGTTGTTGATATGTTATAAGGTGTTGTTTCAAGATATTTCCAAAATGGTCGGCATGTTAGTAGCGGTTATGTTGCATGTGTATTGGATTCAAGTTGGTTTGAGATACAGTTATATCGGAAAAGTAATGGTCGGATTGTTGTCAAGCGCAACTTGAGAATAAGAGGGTTGGATGAAGAAGCGATATTAAGGATAGTTGTGTTAGGAGAATTTTCGAGGACGAAAATATCCTAAGCGGGGGAGAATTGTAACGCCCCAAATTTAATTAATTGGTTAGTTAAATTATTTAAGGATTTGATTATTGGATTTACTCGAAGTTTGAAAATCAATCGGATTTGTCGGTATTATTTTGGGAAACGTATTTGGATTATTAAGTTAAAGTCCAATTTTATTTGGCTAGTTGGAGAATTAATAAAGTTGATTAAGTTAAAGAAATTAATATTAGAAATAATATTATTTTTAATATAATTTTAATTAAATTAGTTGGGCTAAGTTGTAAGTGAGAAATAGCAAAATAGGGGTTATTTGTTTGGCCCATTAAGATAAGTTAGTAAGATATATAAATAAAAAAGAGAAGTAGTAGTAGTAGTTACTAGTAGCAAAAAGAGAGTCATTAGAAGAAAAGAGGTAGAGGAATAGGGTTTTGGAGAAGGAGGCAAGAACAAAGAAAGTTGCTAGAGCCAAGGTTCCAGAAATCCGATAGAGCTGCCATCAATCCAAAGAGGTAAGGGTGAGGTTCTGACTCTATAATAGGGTACATGATGGATGATATGTGGGATGAGGTTTATAGATTTGCCTTTGTTTTGGTATTTTGATTGTTGTGGTTTGATTCCAAATTGTTGCTTGATAATCCATGAAATTGGTTGTATGAATTGACATATGTTGTTTTGGTTTGATTCCTTATGTTGCTATTGTGTTGTACTGAATCATTTTAGTCTGTAAGTGATTTGGGTGCCAAAAATTGGGAAAAGGGCATGAGGAAGATGCTGGCAACACAGAAAATCCACTGAGTTACGTTCAGTTCGCCGCGCCGAAGGGTTGACGCGACGTGAACTGAGTTTCTACTAATGTCGCGGCGCGCAGATGATTTCGCGGCTTGTACTGTGCGATGTTGGACATATTTTTTAATTTCTGAATTCTGTCCAAACCGAGTAGTTGACGTAGTTGAGTTTTAGTAGGTTTCCCTTAATAAAATAATGATTGGTAATGGTTGGGAAATTGGTTCCGGTATTTGAATTAGTAGGTCATTATAATCAACTAAGATAAGTGATTAAAACTGGTAGAAAGTTTATTAATAAAGTGACAATATTGTTTTATGGTGTTCAATTAAATTAAGTTGGTTTAGTTGGATTATGTAGATTATATGAATACCGACAAGAGAAAAATGGTTGAAGATAACAGGTGGAGTTTTGGTTAGCCGAGGTATTATGGTGGCGTGGAAATAGTAGGAGTCAGTTAGTTGTCGTGTTGTGGACTAGTAGATATAAACACCTAGTAGTATAATTTAATTACTAGAATTAATATACTAATTTGAAAATGAGTGAACATTAGCATAATGGTTGTTGATAGCAGTGCAAAATCGAAATACTAGTAATCCTAACCGATAAGCAGTTAACTAGAATTAGATTAAAATAGTCCGAATGATTATATGTTGAATTGTAGTATGAGTTGGTAGGAGATTAATGTAGTTACTAATAGTGGGCTACTAAGTGAATGAAGGTGGTTTATGCTAGTATCAAGTAGTATTAATGAGACTTATAATAATAGTATTGGTATAATTAAGTTGTAGGCTTTTAGCCAGTGTTGAATTTTTACTAAGTTGCAGGTTTTAGCCAACGTTAAATTGTTACTAAGTTGCAGACTTTTAGCCAATGTTGAATTGTTATTAAGTTGTAGGATTTTAACCAGTGTTGAATTTTTACTAAGTTGTAGGCCTTTGGCCAATGTTGAATTGTGGTTGACTAGTTGTTATGTGTTGTTGTTGTTGTCGTGATTTTGTTGTTGAAGTTGAGGCCACATGGCATACATTGCATTATTAAGTTGGCCTGGATTGACAATTTTTAAGTTGGAGCGGATGCTCACCATGTTGGCATGGATTGACAAAATATTAAGTTGAAGGCTTATGCCTTGTTGATGCTTCGGTAAACTGGCAGATTTTTAAGGTGAGAGTTTTACTCCAATGGTACCACATGCATGTGCACAGTTGAGTCGTATTTGAAGTTGCTTAATTATAGTTGTTATATTGATGTGTCGATTGATTTAAGTTGTTGTTGTTATTCATAAGTTGTGAAATAGTACTTATGTTGTGTTGGAAATGTTGTTGTGATATAATTGTTGTTGTTATTTATATAACTGTTGCAAATTCTATTGTTATAATTGTTATTATAAGTTGCGAAGTGGTGATTCTATATAATCTGATCTAATATATTGTTTATCATGCATTCAATTATATCGTTAGATATCTCACCATTTCATTTGTTTCGCCGTTGCATTTATACTGGTAACGTGCAAGTATTCGAGAATGAAGAATTAGTTGTTGTTAGTCCAAGTCGGTTTAGTTGCTCTGATACGTAGAACTCGGGGGGATGAACGATTGTTGTTATTGTTTTAGTAGTTGACTCTTAAGTTCTTGTTATTAAAGAATCGTTATATTAAAGTTGTTTTGAGCTGGACCTGAGGTTATGTCATTATAAGTTGAATTATGTGAAGCCGCTTATTAATAAAAGTTGTTTTGTTTTCAAAAGAATAACTCAGGTTGTTATCAGTTTATCCGAACCAGTGTTATGTATCTGAATTAATTATGGCTATATGAAGTTGTTCTAATGTTGAAAATATGGCATCTCATTTGTTTGTTGAAAATTGTTCACTTTGATTTCCTTATAATTACCGGGTAGAAATGGGGTGTTACAGTTATTATCTAGGTGGTTTATTTCGCATCTTCCTCGATCAGTGGTGAAGAATGAACAAGGTTTGAAGTGGTCTCAAAGGTTGATGTTACTCTCTCATTAAGATATCCGTTGATGTCTATACTCTCAAAAGGAATTCACTTTCATTGAGCATTGTGGAGAATTCCCTAATGTACCACTCCTTGGCATAAGGGGAGGTATCACTTACAACCCTTCTCTAGCACTACGTCAGTTTGGTTATGCTCGAAGAGATGATCCTCATGATATTCTTATCCAATGCATTGTGTTTGACTACGAAAATGATCTCCATGGTTATCGTCGAATATTTATGCATGCTTGGGGTATGGTGAAGAAGACTGATACCAAGAATTTGGGGCATAAAAATTCCATTCCTTGGGAACCTTACCTCAAATGGGTGCGGGCTCGCGCTTAAAATCTCATGTTGTCATATGCTGCCATTCTACCAATAATTATGGAAATTGTTGCCGAAGGCGATGAGTCTTATACCATTCTCCATCCAGACATGCCTACTGATTTTGATGAATTGAAGAGATCTTGGATTCAACTCAAAGAAGAAAGGGATACATTCGAAGCTCAGTGCTATGCAAGCGAGAAAAGAGTATTAGAGCTGACAAAACTACTTCACGAGGACCAAAACATTAACATCTATATCAACACAAAGAGGAAACGTCCATGGGAGACCTAGGAATTTTATTTTGAACTTGAAATATATTTTGTACTTACTAATCAGACTAATAAAAAGTTTGTTCGTGCTTGTTTACCAAATTTAAATTCCTAAGGTCCTTGAAAACATTGCATTGCATAACATTGCATATCATTGCATATCATGTCATAACAGGTACTCTGAAGTCCGGTTTTCTTATTCTCTCGTTGTTTATTTCAGCAGAAAATGGCTCTCAAACAAATTATCAAAGATCTCCAGGCTCAGAGTGCTCATTTCCAAGAGATGTCCACAAACTTGGCCGAAGGACAAAAGATCTGAAAGAGCTCATCGCCAAGAAGAAGAAGAATATCATTGGTATTCTCAACATGGGGAAAAGGTACATAGGTCCGGTCAAAGTAGTAAGACAACTTGAATTCTCATACAAGAGCGGCGAAACTAAAGGAAGTGTCAAGGACGATGAAGGAAGTCATCATGGGTCAAGAGGAAGAAGACTATATGAGCGAGCAGTATCCTCATGACAACGAGAAATATAAGCAACTTGAAGACCGTCTAAATGCTGTGGAGAATCTGAAAATGTCAGGATTGAACTTTGATGATTTAAGCGTGGTTCATGGAGTGGTCACTCCCCGCAAGTTCAAAGTTCCTACTTTTGCTAAGTACGATGACATTTCTTGTCTGAAGCTTCATCTGAAGTCCTATGTTAAGAATATTCAACCATACACTGCTGACAAGAAATTATGGATGCATTTCTTTCAAGAGAGTTTGTTCAGAGCACAGTTAGAATGGTATTATCAGCTAGAGAATACTCACATTCATACTTGGAATTATTTGGCAGATGCTTTCTACAAAACAATACCAGTACAAATGCTGAATTGACACTAATCTGTATGCAACTGCAGAATATGTCTATGGACCGTGATGAGAAGTTCAAAGAGTACGCATAGAAATGGAGGGATCTAGCAGGCAGAGTTCAGCCACCCTTGTCTAATAGGGAATTGGTTGACATGTTCATGGGAACGCTGACAGGTCCATTCTTCAATCATATGATTGAAAACTCATCATCCTGATTCACTGAGATGATATTGACAGGCGAACGTATTGAAGCTGGAATCAAGAGCGGAAAAATGCAAGTAAAAACATCTTCAAATGTTGCGAAGAGATCTTTTGGTGGGAAGAAAGAAGCCAATATTGTGTATGGTCAGAAGAACCGTGACAAAGATGATTGCAATCAACCTGTTGGGGCAGTTCTAATCTCCAATTCCACACCAGTGCAACCTCAACAAGACAACACGTGTAGGCAGAACGCACCAAGAAGATAGTTTACGAAGATCAACATACAGTTGTCTCAAGCATTACAATACATGTTGAAATCACAGCTGATTACTTTGAGAGATCCTCCTCAACATGTCAATACAGCCTCTCCTAAATACAATCCTAACGCAAGGTGTGCATACCAATCCAATAGCCTTGGGCACAACACCAACAACTATTGGGCCATGAAGAACAAGATCCAAGACATAATTAAAGCTCAGGAAATTGGATTCGACCCTCCCGTCGAAACCCCGAATGTGATCAACGCGCCTATGCACGATCATGGCAAAAGTACCAACGCCATAAATAACAAATCACATGTCTTTGTTATGAATGAGTTAACCACTCCCTTAATGACTATTAAGAAGAATTTGCTACAAGCCAGTCTATTTCCAGGATATTTTGACAATTATCGTTACTGCGCGTCTGAGCCCAATGGATGTGCCTGGTTGAAGAAAGGCGTTCATTGCCTGTTACACAACCCAGAAGTGCTATTCTTGAGAACTCCATCCATAAAGAGTTTGTGCGAAGATGTTTCCAAAAGCTTGAAAATCGAAGACGTAAGCGAAGCCATACCAGAAGTCCGGGATACCTTGGGGCAGCCAAGTGGGAAGTTTGATTTCATGGTGAAGTATACTGCCCCTGAAAGCTCCAAGGTTGCAATTGAAGACATCAAGGTAACCAGTTGGGGAGATGACGAATATTCCGAAGAATATGCTGATGTGAACACAATAAGGATCACCTCTACCGATCCTGCACCCAGAGTGACACCTCTCATTATTACATCACCCAGGAAAATTCCATATTCCTCTGACAAAGCTATACCTTGGAATTATGGAGCCGAAGTTTACTATTATAGTGTCAAGCAAGAGCCATTAACCATTGAAGACAGTACAGTTGAAACTGCTAATCCTGATGTCGATAATATCATCAGATCAAGCAAGGTAACCAGAACCGAAAGAGTGTTTTCTCCAAATATCTCTCCCCCAAAGGATACTACTGCACCAGTTCACATTCCTCTATTGAACCAATTCCCGAGGCTCAGGGAAAAGAGAAAGTGACTCAATCTGCTCAGACGGAAGTACCAAAGGGAGTTGCTGAAGATACCTCCAAGAAAGAGATGGAGGAAATCCTGAAGATTATTAAGAAAAGCGATTACAATGTCGTAGAGCAGTTGGGACAAACCCCATCCAATATTTCCATGTTAGAACTATTTCTATGCTCCGAGGCTCATGTTAAAGCCTTGGTGAAATTTCTAAAGAATTCCCACATATCGCAAGACACTTCTACTGACCAATTCGAAAGTTGTATTGCTAGCCTGACCGCAGATAATGGTTTGGGCTTTTCTGATGCTGATCTAACTCCTGCCAGAAGGAAACACAACAAAGCCTTACAAATTTCTATAGGGTGTAAAGGCACTACATTTTCTCATGTGTTGGTGGATACTGGCTCTGCTCTAAATGTCCTGCCGAAGAGTGCTCTCAACCGACTTGACGCTGAAGAAGTGGTCATGAAACCTAGTGATATAATCGTAAGAGCTTTTGATGGTTCAAAGAGAACAGTACTTGGAGAGCTCAACCTACCAATCAAAGTAGGTTCCCATACTTTTGATTCTACTTTCTTTGTGATGGATATTCGTCCATCTCATTCTTTCCTGCTCGGACGCCCTTGGATACTTGGGACAAGCGATGTTACCTCCACTTTGCATCAGAAGTTGAAGTACCCACTGATGGGGACGATTGTTATAGTATGTAGAGAAGGAGAATATATGGTAAGCCATTTGCAGTCATTCCAATACATTGAAATGGAAGGAGAATTTGTCGAGACTCCCTGTCAAGCTTTTGAAGTAGTTCCACGAGTCATGCCTGTCGAATCTCATGTCACTCCTGAGGTTACTAGAGTTCCACCAAAGATGACCTCGCTGAAAGATGCTAGAGCTGTAGTTGAAGAAGGAGGTTGTACCGTTCTGGGTCAGCTACCCAATTTTCTGTTCAAATATGACAAGACTGGTTTAGGCTCGCTTCCAAAGGTCAGAAGATGATACACCACGAGCGTGCTGGTGGACCTCCGTTCCGCATTTAAAAAAATGGAGTTCATGCTATAGAAGACGATGATAATGACTTAGACATCAACAATTGGATCTTCCCAACTCCTAGTGATGGACTTAACAATTGGACGACTAAGGATGTTATGTCAATCTCCTTTAGACATGAGTAATTGTTTTATTTTTGTTTTATGCTTTTACGCTTTGAACAATAAGACTTTAAGCCTAGTGCCTTACCCGGGGCACGATGACTCATTTATGAGGGTTATTATTTGTCAATCACATATTTTCATTCAATAAATCATTTGAATTTTGCATTAAAATATTCTGCTCACTGTCTTGCTTTTTTACTTTACCACATTATCGAAAGTTATGTGTTCTTACACACATCCACGTAATAAACTGCAGATCCACATTCACTCTGGATCCCGTCGATAACGACTATGCTATTGCTAAATATGACTTTGATAATACGATCTACCAAGCCGAAGACGAAGGTGAAGAAGATTGTGAAGTGCCAGAAGAGCTTTCCAGACTGCTACAGCAAGAGGAAAGGGCTATACAGCCACACGAAGAACCGGTCGAGGTTGTGAATCTAGGTACCGACAAAGACAAAAAAGAAATCAAGATAGGAGAGGGTCTTGAGAGCAATGTTAAAGAAATATTGATCCAGATGCTATGAGATTACATCGAGATTACATCAAGATTTTTGCTTGGTCATACGAAGACATGCCATGTTTAGATATCGACATTGTGGTACACCAACTATCAACCAAAAAAGGTTTTCTCCCTGTGAAACAGAAAGTTCGTCGCATGAGTTCTGAGATGTCTGAGAAAATTAAAGCCAAAGTTAGGAAGCAGTTTAATGCCGGTTTCTTAGCTGTTACTTCTTATCCATAGTTGGTTGCGAACGTGGTACCCGTACCTAAGAAGGATGGCAAGGTGCGTATGTGTGTGGACTACCGAGATCTGAATAAGGCGAGCCCGAAAGATGATTTCTCGCTTCCATATATTGATGTCTTGGTTGACAATATTGCTCAACATAAGGGTTTCTCTTTCATGGATGGTTTCTCTGGTTATAATCAGATCAAGATGGCTCCCAAAGATATGGAGAAGACTACTTTCGTTACACAGTAGGGCACCTTCTGTTATAAGGACATGTCGTTTGGGTTGAAGAATGCTGGTGCCACATATCAACGCGCTGTGGTGGCTCTATTCCATGATATGATCCATCACGAGATAGAGGTCTACATCGACGACATGATAGCTAGATCACAAACCGAAGAAGAACATCTTGATCAATTGCGTAAGTTGTCTGATAGACTGAAAAATACAGATTGAGACTGAATCCGAGCAAATGCACCTTTGGAGTCAGATCCGAAAAACTCTTGGTATTTTTTGTTAGTGGTAAAGGTATCAAAGTTGAACCTACTAAGGTTAAAGCTATTCAAGAAATGCCAGCTCCCCGTACCGAGAAAGAAGTCAGAGGTTTCTTAGGACGACAGAATTGCATTGCCAGATTCATTGCACATCTGACTGCTACTTGTGAGCCAATCTTCAAGTTACTGAAGAAAGATCAAGTAGTAGAATGGAACGACGATTGTCAGACAATTTTTCACAAAATCAAGGAGTACATGCAAACACTTCTTATCCTGATGCCACCAGCTGAAGGAAGACCTCTCATCATGTACTTAACAGTATTCGAGAATTCAATGGGGTGTGTGTTGGAGCAACATGATGAGTTTGGTAAAAAAGAGTATGCAATATACTACCTTAGCAAAAAGTTTACCGATTGGGAAACAAGATACTCATATCTCGAGAAAACTTGCAGAGCTTTGGCTTGGGCTGCTCGCCGACTAAGATAATATATATTGACTCACACTACTTTGTTGATCTTTAAGATGGATTCGATAAAATACATATTCGAGAAACCTGCTCTCTCCGGAAGAATAGCAAGATGGAAAATGATCTTGATCGAATACGACATCCAGTATACTACTTAGAAAGCGATCAAGGGAAGCGTAGTAGATGATCATTTGACTTATCAAGCCGTATATGACTACCAGTCTATGTATTTCAAGTTCCCAGACGAGGATATTATGTTAGTCACCGATTACGAAGAGCCTGGGCCAGATGAAGGACCTGATCCAGGATCCCGATAGATCGTGGTCTTTGATGGAGCTTCTAACGCACTTGGCAACAGTACTGGCATTGTGATTACATCTCTTAAAGGCGGCCATACACCTTTCACTGCCAGGCTATGTTTCGAATGCACCAACAATATGGCTGAATACGAAGCATGCATCATGGGTATCAAAGCTGCTATTGACTTGAGGATAAATTTTTTTCAAGTATATGAAGACTCAACTTTGGTGATTAGTCAGATCAAGGGAGAATGGGACACGAAGCATCCGAATCTCATTCTATATCGAGAACATGTGTTGAATCTGATCCCGTACTTCAAAGAAATCAATTTTAAGCATATTCTGCAAGAAGAGAATCAGTTGGTAGACGCATTAGCTACAATGTCATCTATGTTCAAAGTTAGATGGGACAACGAGGCTCCTCAGATTACCATTGAAAGACTAGACGAACCAGCGCACTATTGCAAACTTGATAATGAAGGAGTAGAAGAGATACCTTGGTTCTACGAAGTGAAGAAGTATCTCGAGGCTCAAGAATACCCCGAGGGGGCATCTATCAACGATAAGAAGTTTCTAAGAAGATTCCCTGCCAAGTTTTTTCTCAGTAAAAACATCTTAAACAAATGCAACCATGACTTTGCCTTACTCCGGTGTATAGATCAGAAAACAACTGAACAATTATGGAAGAATTACATGAAGGCGCTTTTGGTACTCATTCTAGTGGACATACAATGGCCAAGAAGATTCTGAGAGCAGGTTATTATTGGTCCACTATAGAAGCTGATTGCTATCAATACTCCCGATCTTGCCACAAATGTCAGATATACGCAGATAAAGTGCACGTGCCTCCGGTTCTGTTGAATATTATGACCGCCCCGTGGCCTTTTGCGACATGGGGAATTGATATGATTGGAGAAATCAAACTTACCGCTTCTAATGGACACCATTTCGTCCTCATTGTTATCGATTACTTTACCAAATGCGTAGAAGCAGTCTCGTTCGCATCTGTTACCAAGAATGTTGTGGCTCGATTCATCAAAAATAATCTCATATGCCGATACGACGTCCTCGAAAGGATTATCACAGACCATGGAACCAATCTCAATAACAAAATGATCACCGAACTCTGCACGCAGTTCAAGATTAAGCATCACAATTCTTCTCCATATCGGTCAAAGATGAATGGCGTAGTGGAAGTCGCCAACAAAAATCTTAAGAAGATTATACCGAAGATGATAGTGATGTATAAGGATTGGCATGAGATGTTTCCATTTGCTCTCCAAGATTATCGCACTTCAGTACGAACATCTATAGGGGCAACCCCTTTCTCTTTCGTATACGGTATGGAAGCGGTTCTACCCATCGAGGTTCAGGTTCCTTCACTTAGAGTTTTGAAGGATGCAGAGTTAGACGAAGATGAATGGGTCCAGACTCGGCTTGACCAGATAAACTTGATAGACGAGAAGCTACTTACAACCATCTGTCATTGACAGGTATATCAGAAACGCATGATCAAAGCCTTCAACAAGAAAGTCAAGCCCCGAGCGTACCAAGTTGGTGATCTAGTAGTCAAGCGCATCATCTTACCACATGGTGATCCCAGGGGAAAATGGACTCCCACATATGTGGGACCATTTGTAGTCAAGAAAATATTTTCCGGCGGAGCCATGATACTGAGCACAATGGATGGAGAAGACTTCCCGCATCCTATGAATGCAGACATAGTCAAAAAATGCTACGCATAAACGAGACCCGCTAGGTCGCCTGGCCTAGGCAAAAATAAGGGCGTCCAGGCGAACCAAAAGGGTTCGGGAAAAAATTAGGGACATAAATAAAAAATGTACACCCGGCAAGTCGAAAACCTGCAAAGACGAATTGGGCAAAAAAGGGTATCCCGGTAGACCGAAAACCTAAAAAGGCGGTCTAGGAAAAAGTTAGGGATTTAAAGCGTATGACTATGTCTCGACGAGATCATCTACTTACAAACTGTACTACTATCAGATTCAATGGCGCAGATCAGTTCAATCACCTTCTTCTGGCAACAAGGAGATGAGATACTTAAAAATATATGAGCAATAGCAAAGTTGAAACTTGACGGGATTGTTTCCACATAGCTTTTATTACTTTCTAAATGTTTCTAACAATGTCCTCTTACCAGGATATTCGTCTCTTTATACACATACTGTCTGTCTATAGGCTTACATTCCAAAATTAATACAATTTCCCTTTTCCAATTCCAAAGTTTTACTTTTATCTGTTTTGTTTGCATAAAGTCCAATGTTTTCTTTGAATGATTATATGCATCTGACAATAAATAGATGTTCACAAATACACAAAAAGCGAACAGAAACAACAATTACTATAGGCTTTAGGAATTGAAATGACAACCCAAGTCACTAACATATCCCTACAAAGTCAGTTTCACAGAAATATTCCCACAGAATAATCTCTATAATCCCCACAGGGACATCTCTCCCTCGACAGAGACGGATCTTTCCTTCCAGCAGTGTCCAACACTTCTACTCATCACGTTAGTCCCCGAGCAGTGATCCTATCAATTTATCATATTAGTCCTCGAGCAATGGTCCTATCAAGTCATCACATTAGTCCTCGAGCAGTGATCCTATCAACTCATCACATTAGTCCCCGAGCAGTGGTCCCATCAATTCATCACATTAGTCCCCGAGTAGTGATCCTATTAACTCATCACATTAGTACCCGAGCAGTGATCCTATCAACTCATCACGTTAGTCCCCGAGAATTGATCCTATCAACTCATCATGTTAGTCCCCTAGCAGTGATCATAACAAACTCATCACGTTAGTCCACAAGCAGTGATCATATCAATGCACCACGTTAGTCCCCGAGCAGTGATCGTCTCAACCCGTCACGTTAGTCCCCGAGCTATGATCGTCTCAACTCATCACATTTGTCCCAGAGCTATGATCATCTACATTGTCACGTCAGTCTTCGTGCAGTGAACTCCAACTATGTTACATGGGTCCCTGAGCAGTAACAAATCACCAATCAACTTATTATATCAGTCTCCGAGCAGTAATAGGTTATTCAAAACCATATCACTCCCCAACAAGGGTTTATACACAAGATATTCATCTCAAGCCGAGTATCACAAGGATTATCATTCCCCAACATCATTAATATCCAGACTCGAAACTTGGTCAGATAGTGCATCGGAGGAATTCACATCACTCTTGTTCCCCAATCAGGGTCTCTAACAACTACATCCCCAAGTAGAAGTCGAAGATCTCCAGTAGAACATTCCTATCTTCTTCAAGATGGATATGTTTTGAAATACCACAACATCTATATTCATACATCATTCATAAAAATCATAACGTGTGCATACATAATTCTCGAGAGCATCATTACATAGTTGCATGCATCATAATGTGCATAAAACTAACCTCGTTCTTTTAGGTTAAATTCTCAAACAGGTGAAAATTATTCGCAAAGTACTAGATAGAAGGTCATAGATTAATGCCTGAAACAAGACGAGAAAACTATCTGAACGACCAGTCGAGTTACCAACAGATAGTAGGTTACAAAGTAATACCCGAAACAAGACGGGAAAACAATTTACATCCTGATGAATACTCATATCAGATAAAGCCAAGATGAAGAATGTTGCATATCTGGTTAAAAATCAATGCATACTAGCAACTTTCTTAAAAAACGAGCATGGAGTTTAACGTACGACTCACTCTCCAGCATCAGCTTCCTCCAAATGGCATCTATAAGCCCGTTCTAGTACATCATCAGCCGACGATCTCATTTCATATACCAGCGAGTGCAAATTTTCAGGTGTACTCGAGTGTTCAATCATCTTCTACGTTCATGTCACGAAAGACAAGCATACCAATCTAACCCCTCTCTTTTATTTATTTAATTTATTTTTTGAATTAAAACATTAAAATTCAATTTAAATTATATAAACTGAAAAATATACAAGGAAGGGTGTGTGGGCTTGATCTTAGTTTGTCTTGAGGTCCAAACAACCCTATGCAAGTTGGCAAAAACGTACAAGAAGCATCAATGCAAGATTGAAGTAAAATTGGAAGATTTTAATATAGAATTTCAATCAAATATTTTCCCATAAATGAAATATATTTCTCTCAAGTTTTTGACCTAATCACATCCCTCTATAAATACTCAACGCCTTCAGACATCAAGAAGATGAATTCTGGCAGCCATAAAGCTAGGGTTCTTGTTCAAAATTTTCAAGAGAAAGTTGCACCATCGAAACCCTAGTTGCAGCTGTTCTCAATCAATTTAAAGCATCCATTCATTATCCTGAAGTTTCCAGCAATCAATTCAAGCCCTTACACAAGCCCAATCATGCCCAGAACGTGGTTTGGTAAAACTCATGAAACTCGAACTTTCAATTCATGCTATTTAAACTGTTTCGATTATATATTCATGTTCATACTGATGTTTGTGATTGTTTAGAAGCATCTTTTGCAAGGTTTGACTCCAGAATCATGTTTTACCATTGTTAGGGAATACAAACTGACGAGCTTAAAAACCCTAGATACAGGCCGATTCAGGCCCAACCAACACCACCATTGGATTTCTAAGGTTAGACTTAGGGGGATCGGGTTCCTCTTTTATTTTTATTCATGTTGTTTTGCAGGTTTTAATTCTCCCCTTTCCAGAGAAGATGAACAGAAACGCCACCCAGGGCGGTTGACCGGTGAAGACCATGGCGAAGGCATGCGTGGCTACGTGCGATTAGACGATTCAAAACCCCTGGGCCGCAGCGCGCATTTGTTATAATTGTTTTGATTTTAAAAAAATAAATCCCCACATATATTTATGAATGTGTTATAATTCATGGATGTATCACCATCCCAATGGTTCAACATATGCACTGCTCCTCTCACTCTCTCAAGGCGTGGGTTCGATCCCTGCCTTTTGCAATTTTTCTAACATTTTCTGATTTCCACAGGTTTACATATACATATTATTGGAGGCGTGATTATAACATCACAAGCACATGGCCTAGTGGCCAAATTTTGAACCTGTGACCCTCGGGTCACGAGTTCAACACTCTCCAGGGTCATTCTAATTTTTACAACTTGTTTTGTTTGCATTTTTCTATTTTCTTATTTTTCTTACCTAATTTAATTTCTTTTCAATCATTTTTTAAAACTATTTTCAGAAACCCTAAAAATATTTTAATTCTAGATTTATGTTGATAAAATATTTAATTAATTTTAGACACAAAAATATTTTATTTTTCCTTTCACTTTAAATTATTTTCTTAATTAATTGTTAATTAATTAGAAATAGGGTTTTTCACATTAAAATCACTTCAAAAAATTCACAAAAATAATTTCCTTTCTAGTAATTAGGTTTACTAATCATAAATCTTTTTACTAACATGAAAAACATTTTTTCTTTATTTATTTATTTATTGCTTTATTCGCATTTTAAATTCTAAAAATCGATGTATAGGTCGCAAGGACATTTTTGTAATAGCGTAGATTTAAATTCTCACATTTTACTTTCCGCACCTCTATTATGTAACTTCCCCAAAGCCCTGTAATAGCTTAGGACTTTACTTTTCCGCACTTTTATTTCCTGTACATACACATTACTTAGATGTGTGGCTTAGGATTGAATGACAAGATCTTAAAATTAACATTAGATCACCTTAAACAATCAAGATAAAATATCTGAATTAGCACACTACTTTCAGACTTGCACCCCCAAGGGTACTCTCTTTGTTTTCTTACGAATAAACAATGGTCATGTCTCTCAAACGTAGGGATACCATTAGCAAAGTCCCTTCAGTTAAATCATCACAAAGATCATAGTCCCTCGATGACCCTCGATGTTGCCTACGAATATATGATCCCGTCCCTCAGTTGTTGCCTACGAATAAGTGATGATCGTCCCTCGGTTGTTGCATACGATGATCCTACGATTGTCCCTTCACATCCAACGGATAGGGTTACCTACCAACTAATGGTATGGATAATGTTATCCTAAAGAAGAAGGAAAATAACAAGAAACGACCATTCTAAGTAGGTAATAAGACTCTATTGCTTGCTCCAATCTAATCAAAAAATACTTTTCACACCTCACACTCTTTTCCAAATTACTTTCAAAAAACACTTTGTATACATTCCAATGAGAATCATTACAAAGTTAAACATTTTCCAAACAAATATTTCCAAACACTTCATATACATTCTTGAGGACTGATACAAGAATTATTACGAAGTCAAAGCGAAATACTTTTCAAATACTTTTCAAAATACTTTTCAAATCACACACACATAAAGCAATTTTTCAAAAGTGAGCTAAAAAATTAAGATCCCGTAGATAACTACGGACGGAAAGGGTGCTAATACCTTCCCTTTTCATAAATACCTCCCTTACTCAGAATCTATCGAAGGTCTTTCCTATTATTTTCACCTTTCCTTTATTGGATAAAAGAAAAGTCGGTGGCGACTCTTGCTATCCGCAACATTTGCGATAAAATACAAAACAAACAAGTCAGTTCTCCCACCGTGTTACATTATTGATCTTGTTCCAGGTACAAGACCTATTTCTATGGCACCATACAGGATGTCAACTTCTGAATTATCAGAATTGAAGAAGCAATTAAAAGAGTTACTTAACAAGAAGTTTGTAAGGACAAGTGTGTCACCTTGGGGAGCTCTAGTGTTACTTGTGAAGAAGAAAGATGGTAGCATGAGGTTGTGTGTTGATTACCGACAACTGAATAAAGTAACAATCAAAAACAAGTATCCAATCCCAAGAATAGACGACTTGATGGATCAATTGGTGGGTGCCCGCATTTTTAGCAAGATTGATTTAAGATCGGGTTATCACGAAATTCGAGTGAAGGATAGGTGTAATACGGTGGGAGAAATGACTTGTTTGTTTTGTGTTTTATCGCAAATGTTGTGGATAGAAAGAGTCTCCACCGACTTTTCTTTTATCCAATTAAGGGAAGGCGAAAAGAACAGGAAAAGACCTTCGTTAGATTCTGAGTATGGGAGGCAGTTATAAAAAGGGAAGGTGTTAGCACCCTTTCCATCTGTAGTTATCTACGGGCTCTTAATTGCTTAGTTCACTTTACAAATTGCTTTTTTTTTGTGTGTGTTTGAAAATGTTTTGAAAAGGCATTTCACTTTGACTTCGTAATGATTCTCGCTGGAATGTATACGAAGTGTTTGGAAATGTTTTGGTTTTGGAAAGACTTTGTAATGATTCACGCTGGAATGTATACAAAGTGTTTTGAAAAAGATTTTTGAGAAAGTGTGAGGTGTAAAGAGAATTTTTATTGAGCAAGCAAAAGAGACTTATTTTTACCCACTCAGAACGGTCGTTTCCGTGTTATTTTGCTTCCCTTTAGAATAAGGCTATCCATACCATTAGTTGGTAGGTAATCTAATTCGTTGGATATAAAAGGGACATTCGAAGGGACATCGGATGGTCATAGAAGGCAACATGTAGGGATACCTTAGCATATTCGTAGGGACGATCATCACTTTTCGTAGGCAACAACCGAGGGACTAGATCATGTATTCGTAGGCAACAATCGAGGTTCATCGAGGGACTATGATCTTTGTATCGAAGGGACTATGATGATATGTTTGTAAGCATCTTAGCTAAGATATCCTCACGTTCGATGGACATGACCATTATTCGTAAGGAAACAAGAGAAGGTACCCTTAGGTGAGTGCATGTGTGAGAAGAGTGTGATGTATTCAGATATTTATCTTGTGATTAGGGTTAGCTATGTTGATTGAATTAGTCTTGCCATACACGCCTAGTTACTAGCAGTTAATATGTGCGGAAAATAAATTGCGGAAATGTAAGGTGCGGGAAGTAAAGGTCCTACGCTATTACATGACTTTGGGGCAGATACATAATAGGAGTGCAGAAAGTAAAGGCAGAAAATAAAATCCTACGCTATTACAAAAATATCCTTGCGACCTATACATCGATTTCTAGAATTTAAATACAAAATAAAAGAAATAAATTGCAGAAAAATATCTAATGATAAAAAGAAAATGTCTGAACCCTAATTGCAAAGGAAAGATATTTTTTGGATTGATTTTAATGCATAAAAACCTAGTTCTAAGTTAATTATTAATTAATTATGAAAAATAATTTAATTCATGAAAGAAGAAAAAACAAATTATTTTTATGTCAAAAAATTAATTAAATGCTTAATTAACCTAATTCTGAAATTAAAATGTTTTTTTTGTGATTTTTGAAAATAGTTAAGTTAATTTTGCAAGGAAAACTAATTAAAAGAAAATTAAAAGAAATAAAAAAATGATTTTTTTTTGTCAGAACTTCTGATTAAGTTCGCCTCGTAACTTCGATGGAAGTCCTTCCGTAACTCGAAACCTGCTTTCCGTAACTTCGGCAAAGACGGAAGTTCCTTCCAGAACTTCTGGAAACCTATTTTCCAGAACTTCTGGAAACCTATTTTCCAGAACTTCTGGAGGCTGGCACGGAAGTTCCTTCCTTCTGGAACCTGCACGGAAGTTCCTTCCAGAACTTCTGGAAACCTATTTTCCAGAACTTCTGGTGGCTTGAACGGAAGTTCCCTTCGTCTGGAACCTACACAGAAGTTCCTTCCAGAACTTCTAGAAACCTATTTTCCAGAACTTCCGGAGGTTTGGAAGGAAGATCCCTCCAGAGCCTCTGGAAACCTGTTTTCCAGAGCTTCGGGAGGTTGTGTACGCTACCTGCATGGATCAAAAGCATGTTAGAAAAAACAAGGGACAAAAAGGGCAGGCGCTGGGAATTGAACCCCAGAACCTCTGGCTATCTACGCTCGCGCGCGTTGCCAACTGAGCCAGAAGGCTTAGTTGTTCTGGAAACACAAGCATCAGATCAGAAGCGTTGACATGTTTGATTTTTTTTGAGTTTTTTAAACAACACACGTGTGGGACCCAGATGCTGGAACAAGCGAATGAGAGCACGCTACGCCTAGGGTCAGAAGTTCTCTTTTGAGTCAAGAGAAATCAGAGACGCCGGAGCAGAGCTCTGGTCGTCTTCTTCGATCGTCATTTTCATGCTAACATGCAAAAACAAGTGCATTCAAAACAGAAAAATGCCCAAATCGGTGTTAGAGGGCATGGCAAATTTCATGGACATATTTTTAGATCCTGAAAACGGCTGTATTAGAGGACTCGAGGCTTCATTCTTTCCGAACCATAACAATGGAAGATGGTCATTCAGTCATCAAAACCTCTCCACGATAACTCAAATATGCCCTATTCTATCATACAAAGCCATTAGTATGGTTAGTTTTTATCAAAATGCAATATAAATAAAAATACGAATTTGATAGTATATACAAGCGAATGAATGCGTATGAGGGTGTTTCAACGTGTATGGTCCATGGATATGGATCCAAAGTCACCTATTCTTACCTTAGGATGATGATAGGATGATTAGAAAGCCTTGAATATGGCTGTAAAGTGAAAAACGATAATGCAATTTTATTGAGAAATTTCAAGTGTGAAACCTCCAGCACTTTGCTCTCAATCTCCTCCGCTTATGCCTTGGCTTTGTCATGTATTTGTAGGGAAAAAGATCTGATCAAGAATAAAGATAAAATATATTGCCTTGAATGCAAAAATATTCTCTTGTAAATATTTATCAAATCTTTCCAAAAATGGATTTTTCTTGCCTTGTAGCTTCTTGCACGAATTTCACAGCTTGCATGGGCTATCTTGGACCTCAAGACAAGTAGAAACCAAGCCCAACTTGTCATAACCTTGCTCCTTGCATTTTATTTTATTTAAATTGAATTTAATTCCAAAATAAATTAAATAAATGGAAGGGAGGTGTGTAAATGGACTTAGGTGTCGTGGATATTCTCAAGAATAAGTATGGATCATGAAAACTTAAGCCTATTTGAAAAATATTTGCATTTGCTAGGTATTTTCCTTTATGCACCTCCTCAAAAATGCTCAACATGTACAATTCGTATCTTGCTCAATTTTCTACATTTTTGGGTTTTCCTAGACTTTTTAGAAAGCTCAATATGTCCTCTAAACAACCCTTTTGATTTCATCTTCATTGAAGTTTCCATGCTCATGAACACTTCTTTACAAAAAAATGACTTTTTGTTGACTTTTAAAAGGAGCTGTAATGTTTTGATCCATAACTTCCAAATGAAGCATTTTTGGCCAAAACTTGTGAGACATGAAGTTGTAGAGAATTGAATTCCCTTCAAAATGAGCTTTGGTGGAAAAATTTCTGATAAAGTATGTGGAAGTTATGCCTGGTCAAAGTTCTGTTGACTTTTAATTAAGAATCTTTGACGTTTGAGCAAATCTTGACTTTTCTTGAGGAATCATGATCAACCCTTGATCAAATGATCAACATTACTTTAAAATATTACTTCAAAATATTGATGTTGACCAAAAATTATGAAGTTTGACTGTATGTTGACCACAATTGACTTTTTGTCCAACACAATTGATCTTCAACCATCTGAGCAATTGGATGAGCAAATTTGACTTGTAAGGATTGAAACTTGACCCGACGATCCCTTGAAGCATATGATTAGGTATGGTGACCATTTAGAGCACTGGAAATCCATCTTATCTTGAGAGTAGCAAAACCCTAGTTTGGATTGATTGCTTAGAAAAGGGTTTGTCTGGTCAACCCTTGTGAAATCCTTGAGTATGGAGTTGTGAATTGTCTTGAGAAATAGGGGGAAATTTTGGGGTGTGACAATAGGGATATTCAAAAGACAGCATTCAAAACTCGGTATGGACATTATGAGAACTCTGTGATGTCGTTCGATGTTACTAACGCACCAGGGTATTTATGGAGTATATGAATCACATCTTTCATATTTATCTGGATCGGTTTGTGGTGGTGTTCATTGATGATATCTTGATATATTCTAAATCAAAAGAAGAGCATGCTGAGCATTTGCGGGTTGTATTGCAAGTATTGAAATAGAAGAATTTGTATGCGAAGCTATCAAAGTGTGAATTCTGGTTAACAGAGGTTGGTTTCCTTGGCCATGTTATTTCAGGAGATGGAATTGTTGTAGATCCATCCAAAGTAGATGTAGTGTTGCAGTGGGAAGCTCCAAAGTAGTTTACAAAAATAAGAAGTTTTATGGGTTTAGATGGTTACTATAGGAGATTTATTGAAGGTTTTTTCTAAGTTAGCCCTCCCGCTGACTCAGCTGACTTTTAAAAGGAAAGGCATTTGTGTTGGGACATTCAATGTGAAGAAAGTTTTGTCGAGCTGAAGAAAAGATTGACGACGGCTCCGATCTTGATATTACCTAAACCTGATGAAACGTTTGTTGTGTATTCTGACACTTCTAAATTGGGTCTAGGTGGTGTGCTTATGGATAATTATAAGGTGGTAGCTTATGCGTCGAGACAGTTGAGGATTCATGAACGAAATTACCCTCCTCATGATCTAGAACGTGCTGCAGTGGTTTTTGTGTTAAAGATTTGGAGACATTATCTCTATGGTTCTCGATTTGAGGTATTTAGTGATCATAAGAGCTTAAGGTACTTATTCGACCAGAAAGAGATGAATATGAGACAGAAGAGATGGTTGGTACTGTTGAAAGATTACGATTTTGGCTTGAACTACCATCCAGGTAAGGCTAATGTTGTAGTCGACACCTTGAGTAGAAAGACTTTACATATGTCTGCTATGGGAACCTTGTCATGTTTTTATATTATTTTATTTGTTACATATCTTGAATTATGATTATGTTGGACCACGTGTTTATGGAGTTTTAATTATTGTTGGGGCCATAGTGCCATAGAATTGAATTGATTTAATTATTCCGCAACTAATTTAATGGTTTTGAATAAATGAAGTAGTAAAGTGAATCTTAGACTTTATGAATTTTTGAATTATGTGGCATCCCACTTGTGGAACTCTGATATATTCTGTGTGATTATTTAATTATTATTATTATGGGAAGTGGGGTGTTACAATTGTCACCGCGAGTGACTGTGGGAAGTGAGCAGAGGTTCTCATATCTAAGATAAGGTTCTTATGTAGAAGGGTCATTGGATAGTGATTAAGTGAGGAGTGTAAACAGAGAAGTTTAACTCTGAATTAATACTGCTAATAGTGAATTTCATCCCTGGCTTGGTAGCCCCCAAACGTAGGTTGATTTGAACCGAATTAGGTAAACAACTCTCTGTGTTATTTAGTTTTCTAGCTTTAAAGTTTCGCATTGTTAGTAAATAACATATTGATTTTTCTCACTTCACTAAATTTTGTCTCTATTGTATTCTATTCTATTCAACCTTTCTTTTTTAAATATTACACATTAATTACTACAAAAAAATATCAAATTTGCAGGTTGAAAGTGACATATGATAATCACCTCGCAAGTCAATGTACTTGTGGTGTGTATTTCACCTAACAATGCATATTTTTTATATAAAAAAGTTACATGTTTTTCAATCTCGCAACAATTGGTGAGAAATTCATTTTTTTTTAAAAAGAACGTTTACTAAGGTACACATATGAAATTTATAATTTGTTATGTGATATTGGGTTGTATGAGCTGTTCTAAATTATGTTTTTTTTAGTGAAGTTTATGGTATTGTATATAAATCTGTTTATATGACAAAATTAAAATAATAAATATTCTGTTTTTAAGTTTCTCAATAACAATTTTTTCTTCGTTTTTTTATATAAATAAATTTTTTTCTTTGTTTTTTTGAAAAGTTTGTTGTAGGTGTTCTTCACTTTGCAATTTGAAGTAAATTTTGTCAGGTGCATTTCACTTTGCAATTTGCTGTTTGCTTTCGTCTTATTTTTCTCAACTCTGCTCTGACATAGCCTGCTCTGCTCTGGGGAAAGGTGTTACAAAGTGTATTTCACTTGGTAACTTTGCGGCGTGAATTCCACCTAGTAACGTTACGAGGTGATTTCCTCCCTGCAACATGTTGCGACTAATATTTTTGCAGGGTGTTTGGTCTATCCCGCAATAGTTTAGTTGTTGGTTAATATTTATAGTTGCGAAGTGAATTTCACTTGGCAACTTGATTTTTTTTATAGTGTAATATAATCAATATTTTTTCTTATTCAATTAATTTGTCTTATGTTAAATATTTGAGTATTATTTTCTACAATTTAAATATGTATTGTATTTAAAAATATATTACAGTACTTATAAAAGATAATATACTACTTTAAAATATATTATAATAAAACATAAGATAAATTTTTTATTTTGTTTATAATATATATTATGAATTTTTAATTTTAATTATTTTATTAAAAAAAATTGTTTAGGGTATGATAACCCGAAACCCATTTAGTATCAGGTTCGGGTAGTAATGTTGAGGCCGATATTACTATCCCACCTAATTTACTTGAAATTGTCACAACTATGATAATTAACGGTTAAATAAATTTTTGGTCCTATAAATATCTCAAATTTTGTTTTTAGTCCCTCTAAAATTTTCCTTTAAAGAATGGTCCTCCTAAAAATTTAAATTTTAACTTTTAGTCCCTCGTGACAAAATCGTAGTTAAAATGGTCTCTAATTTCGTCGCTAAATAAAAAACCTTCGCTAAAACCGTCGTAAAAACCGTCGCTAAATAAAAAACCGTCGTAAAAACCGCCGCTAAATTATAAAAATCGTCACTAAATTGCAGGAGGGACCAAAAGTTAAAATTTAAATTTTTAGGAGGACCACTCTTTAAAGGAAAATGTTAGAGGGACTAAAAATGAAATTTGAGATATTTATAGGGACAAAAACTTATTTAACCCATAAATTAAAGACTTAAATAGTTTTTTTGTCCATGTAAGTTAGCGTGTTTTTTATTTTTGTCTCTGTAATTTATTTTTCTTAGAAATGAATCCTGAATATCCGCAGAAAAATTTGAAGGAAAATCCGCAGAAAATCTGCAGATTTTCTTGCTGATTTTGATTTTAAAGACTAAAATCAAAATAATTTTAACATTTTGATAAATTATTTCCAAAAAAATAAATTATAGAAACGAAAATAAAAAATTCAGTAACTAAAATAGATTAAAAAAAAACTATTTAAGTCTAAATTAAATATACGTGATTTGGTCTAATTCACTGTAATTCCAAAATGTACTAAGCGAGACTTCAACTAAGCAACCAAATCAATGATAAATTTATTCTGAGCTTCTTTATTTAACATACACTTTCTCCTTGACGTGGTTTTCTCCTATGCTCTTCCGATGCTTTTTCTCATCATTCACCATTATAATCTTCACTGCTTTCACTATATCCTCTTTATCAAAATATCCATCGTCTTCCCTACTATTCACTTCTATCCCTGCCTCCATATTAGCAACCAACTTTGAATTGAAAAACTGACCACCCTTAAATGCTAACACAAAACACAAGTTAATAATCATTGACCATAGCTTCAATCATAGAACTAAAACCATCATGACAAACATAGCAATATCCAACACTACTGTCTTTCAGAATAAGCTGTTGGATTTAAAATTATAATTTATTTTGAAATATAAAATAAATTAAAAAGTATTAACATTAATATTGTTATTATTTGATTGAATGATAAATATCTATTCAATTAAATTAAAAACAAAAAAGTATTAATTAAAGAGTAGTTGAATCGAATGAAATGGTAAGTAATCAAATTTAATTAGAGATAACCTCTGCAGTTATTGATTTTCAAGTGTTGGAAGGTGAAAGCAAAATTGTTGGAAGTTTCAAATAACCAACACTTGCTTCTTTGATCGGTACATTTCCATGCATGATATGAAAACAAAATATGAACATTCACTAAGACTCTGCATAACTCGTTCATAACCAGTTAAACCTTGACCAAATTTTCTAAAAAAATACATAAAGTCCATGGCCTCATAGGTCTTGAGGGAGTTATTGTTTTTATGTGGAAACCCTATTGGAGAGTGTTGGATGAAGCTGACAAGAAACTGATGTGAACTCCATTAGAGAATAGCTCGTTGGATAATTGAACAAAAGGACCAAATGCTAGGAATGGAAACATGCTATTCTGAGAACACAAAGTCCTTTTGTTCAATTATCCAACAAACTATTCTCTAATCTCAAATATGACAGGTTTTATGAGATTTCTCGAACATAATACAACAAATATTACATTGATTGATGCCTCGTGGTAAATATATAAGGACATTAAATGAAAACTGCCAGTCAAATATTCAATTCAATATGGAGGTTTCCCCGTGGTAAATGTAGCAGCACACATGTGGGTGTTGTTGTGTTGAAATTTGTGCTTAATTAGAAACTTTGGCAATTTCTTTTCTCACTTTATATCTTCTCACAATTTCTTGAAAATCCAAAAATATATTTAATTTTATGTTTAATTTAGAATGTTATCACATATCATGAATCGTGATTGTGAATGTATTGCTTCAACATATTACTATATTTTATTTACAATTATATTAAATTTTGTTAATAAATTATTTTGCATATACAAATATTTAATAAGGATATCAACAATTTTTTTAATGAAATATTTCGTGTTGATAACAAGGGTGTAATCAATACTCACGGTAGGTATAAAGATTTTACACGTCGTTTATTGGCAGGGCTGACCCAATTAATCTGGAGATCCCGTTCAAATTTAGAAAATAAGCCTAAATTAAAGAAAAAAACTACAATTTAAAATTTTTGATTTTACACCTGTTTTTCAGAACAATCGGAATAAAATTATAGATGGCCTGAAAATGAATTAAGCTTTTACAGCTATGTTTAAAAGTAGGTGTTAATTGTTTAGTTTTTGCAATTAAAACAAAGTTGGCCCCCAAAATTTGGGGGCCTAATGTTACAACCCTTGCTGCATCTGAAGAAGGCCGACCCTGTTCATTGGATGACATTATAAAATTTATTTACACCATCAATGCATTACCTATATTTTCAAATAATAATATATCAATAATTTAAAATTACATTATATATTATTATAACTGATAAATACAAAATAAAAAAATTCTAAATATTTAAATATATTTTCTAAAATAATTAATAAATTGATCATTATAAATATTTTTTTATAAAATTAATATAAATATATTTTGACCCATGCGGATGCACAATTTTTTAATTGCCACTTATATTAATATAAATTGTGTTATTTATCGCATATGTTATTATTGTAAGTGATAAGATCTATATATCTTTGTAGATATTCTATTGGAAAATTTAATTAAAGCAATTTACAATAATGTTTTATGAGATTAAGGGTGAGAATAGGCCAGGTCAGTGTATTAGGGTCTATAGTCTAGCCTATTAAAGGCAGGTCAGATTCGGCTTATTAAATAGGCTAGACTTTGCCTATTAAAAAAGCTTATGAAACCTTATACGTCGACCTATATTTTCATATATATTAAAAAGAGTCTATATATGCTAACATATATATATATATATATATACACACACACACACACACATAGGTTGACTTATATATGCATATATAGGATGACCTATAAGAATCTTAATGAGAAATAAGCTTTAAAATAGACTTTTAGGCCAGACCAGGCAAGCCAATAAAGAGAGCATATAGAAGAATTTAACATCCCCCGTCCCCAAAAAATAAATTCGAACCTGGCATCCCCTCAATATTTTCATAATGTCAAAAATGTCCATGAATAAATTTGGGGTGGCAAGAACAAAATTTCAGGTAGACTCTTCAAAATTTACTGTAACATATCGTTGGCTATGAATTTTCGACTATGTTGGGAATAAAGAGAAATCTAATACAAGAAGAGTTTATGGAAGAGGGAGAAGTTGTTGATAGGAATGTGAGTCCGATGCAAATGATAGGTAGAAATTGCCGAAAGCTCGAGAGGCAAAATGTTGGTCATGCGGTCGAAGTCTTTCACAGAAAGATTATTTGAGTACTTATCAGAATCAAAGTTTATTAGGTTGCTTAAGACGAAGTCGAAAACATAGTAGGAAGTTTCTGCGATCAGTTATCAACGATGTAGACACTTTTTGTTGTGAGTGCAACTTTACCATTAGATATTTTGTATGATTTAAAAACTAGGAAAACTTAGCATTTATGTATATTGGACAGTATCACTGTGTCGCTTAGTGCACCTTTGTATTATAGGTCTTAGGAAGCATTCAAAACAAATTTAAAGTTGGCCAAGAACATGAAAAATTATTTTCTGCACACAAATAACGACATGTGTCGGCACATTTGCTTCTCAAGCCGACACATGTACTACATTATTAAAGGTTATAGTCTATGTCTTGCATAAGTTGGCACATAGATTGGTCTAGGTCGGCACAATTATGAAAAATAATAGTATGCGCTGGCACATACGATTTTCAAGTTGGCACATGTTGTGCATTACTAAGGCATGTAGCTCTTGTTTCTCATGTGTCAGCACATGGATCATTTGAGGTCGGCACATGTGTCAATTTTTGACTTCATATGTTGGCACATAACTCATATGTGCTGGTACATTCTGTTTGTTTGGTTAATAGTTTTAACTATTTTTTAATTCCGAAGTCTCCCTCTTTGCCACCATATTTTCTCAACTATAAATACATCATACATGAATCATTTTAACTTGATGAAACTATAAACAATTATCACCATTTCTATTCATCTTCAACATCCAACCTATGTATCACATTATCAAACTACACATAATCATTTTTTATTGGGGTGTCATCTAGACGAGGTTAGATAACGTCCAATTAGGTTTGTGTAATCGAGAATATTGGGTTGAGAATTATGGAGGGTTTCATCCATAAAAACCTAGGATTTATCCTCCAAGATCTTTGGTAGATTTAGGGGTTGTATTCAAGACTTCTCAATAATGGGTTCAGACAAGTGAAAGCTTTGAATATTGGAGATATCACAAAGGACTAGCGTGAAACAATGAATCAATTGGATCTATTGTGTCTTGGTCTTGCTCAAGATCAAAATAATATAAGGGGTTGAATCAACATCAAACTGTTAGGGTTTGTAGGGTTGCTCTTGGAATACTTCTATTGCAATCAACTTTTTGCAAAGTAATAAACTTATCCCAATTCCAAAACGGAATTGGGGGGAGTGTTATACCCAAATTTTCTCCCCCAAGATCCCCCCATCATTTCATATGCTCACAATGCATTAAGATCACACATCTGGGTTGGATCTCTCTTCTAATATCTCCTATCTTGAATTTTGTCCTTGAGGGATCACCAATCACTTTGAATTGTGTATATTATGTATATGTTTTTATGTTTACTAACCCTTAACCAAAGTCCAAAAATATGTATGTTTTCTCTTTTATGCTTTGTACATTGTAGGTATAGAATCAAGTACATCCCTCTCGCCTCATAAGCTAGGGTTTTCCATGATCCTTAGTTAATTGGATATTCATTGGATTTAAAAGCCTTGGCTTCAGTGATATGATTATGGGATCAAAATTCTATGGTTTGAGAACTCTCTCAACTTCATTTTGGTCAACTTTATCCCAAAGTTGGTGGTTGGATTCATCAAGAAGTCTCATAGATTCATGTGTTAAGTTCCATGCATTATCTCACAAGTTTCATTGAGATATGAGCCTTCTCATGAACTGTGCTTCAATATAACATCCTTTCAAGTTCTAATGTGATTCATCATGCCTTAATTTGCAAGAAACGGTCAAAAGAAAATCATTAAAAGTTTGAAAACATTACAAGTCCTTTGAGGAAACCATTGAAATATTTGACTTGGCTTCAAAAGAGCATAACTTGGTCAACTTTTATCTCCTTGAGACCATTACCTTTTCACAATAAACTTGAATATGTCTACTACAAATTTGATTCAAGGATCAAGATCTAAAAGTGTGTGGAAAGTTATGGAATTGATGAAAACATTATAGGTCATTTATGAATTTCTCAAGAAATTTTCATCATCTTCTAAGGAACATAACTCTCTCATTTTTTCATGAATTTTGAGTGATCTCAATTTCATAATTCTATTTGAAGAGTCTACTTCTTTTCATTTTCAAAGATAAAGGGCCGATTTTGAGTAGAAAGCCATATAATTTTGAAGAACATTATAGGTCATTATGAAGTCCTATACTTAAAAAAATTTCTAAGTGTCAAAACAAGTTAGTTTTTCCTGATTTCAAAAGGACACAACTTTTAGATCAAATGTCCAAATGGGTTGTTCTTGGCACATTGCAAACTTTTTGAGAAGATTTTTCTAATGAATCAAGAATGAGACCATGATTCCTCATGAGTAAGTTTCCCCATGTGTTTAAAGTTGGCACCTTGAAATTGAGAATTCCACTTGCAGTTAGAAGTAAACTAGATTAATGTGGATTCTAATCACAAAATTGATGCGCATTTTCTACATAAACATGTTTAACAAAATTGCCAAGTCTTGTTTAAGCATTCAAACACAAAAATTGAGTAATTTTTGATGAGTTACGCATCACATTTTTTATGCCTTCGAGCTTCACACGAATTCCAACTCTTTCTCATCATTTCCCACGTATGAGCCCTTCATCCATTATCCTATAAATAGAGAATCATTCCTCACTCATTTACCAAGATTTTGATAGCCAATTAAGCCCTGCCAAGATCCCATATGAACTCTTGAGCTTAAATTTCATTTTCTTATTTCCATGCCTTATTTCTCCAAACTTTCCACCGATTATTCATTCTTGATCATCACATAACTTTCCACAATGAAATCCAAGCCATTCGAGCATATAATCAAGCTACAAAAGTTCAGTTTCATAGCTTACAAGTTGAACTTCGTTTAGGTAGATTTCTCAACAAAATCATCACAAATAAAATTGTAAGGATGTAGTCCCTTCTTCTCTAAAGCTTATGCTTCTCCTGGTTTAAATTTTCATGTTGATTTGAGCTTGAATTTTCAAATTTTGTTTTACAACTTCTCTCTGGTAATTTCCAAAACGACTACGATGTGGTTTATTTAAATTTGGCGCGAAGATATGGTTGAGATCGTATTGACGAGATGCATCTAATGATACCACTATGAGCTCCTAAAATTTTCATTTGAAAGATCTTAATTGTTCCCTAGTTGTAGGCATCTGGAGGTTGAAGACGACCTACATGTCGTCCTTAACCAATGATAGCCTGCCAAATGAAATGTTTTCATTGGCCTACCTTCTGTGTGTTCAATGTGTGTTTGTTGACTCATTTCAACCATGCATCCATGCTCCTGAGCCATTGGATGTGCCACGTTGGTTAAATGAGAAGGATCCAACACTCATCATTATTTCTTATTTATTAAATTTTACAAATTTTGTTTTTAAATTGATTAATTTCAAAATTTCATAACTCTTATATTTTTATCCAAAAATTACGAAAAAGAAATACACAAAAATAATTTGAATTATTTCTGACTTTCTAAATATTTTTTTTCATATTTTTATTTTGATCTTTGCTATTTTTATAATTTTTGAATTGTTTGCTGCATTTTAATTAGTTTAAAAATAGTTTTAATAATTTTTAAATTATGAGAAAAAAATGAAATGATGCAATGATACTTTGACAACTTATGGTGATCTCAGTTGATTTTTTATCATTTGACTTTGCTATTTTTTGTGATTTTTAGTTTGTTTTGATTAATTTTTGCAAAATACTCATTTTGGTCCTTTAACTATACCCTTGGATTCATATTGGTCCCTTAACTTTTTTTCGTGTCATTTTGGTCCCTTAACTTTTAAAACGTTTTATTTTAGTCTTTTTTGTCTAATTAGCGACGGAAAAACTTTAAAATCGATCACTAAATTCGTCGTTAATTAGAAGAAAAAGACTAAAATGAAACATTTCCAAAGTTAATGGACCGAAATGACACGAAAAAAAGTTAAAGGACCAATGTGAATCCAAGGGTATAGTTAAGGAACCAAAATGAGTATTTTGCCTTTAATTTTGGTATTTTTAAAATTAGTTTCTGATCTTTAAAAACTCTAAAAAAAATGTTAGCACTTCTTAACTTTTGTTGGACCTTTGATAATTTTTGGAGTTATTGTTTGGTGTTTTGATACACTTTGTGTATTTCATCAATTAATTCCATTTAATTAACCATTTTTAAATTATTTTATTACATTTTATTTTCTCTTTGGTAATTGGTTCTGACTTGTGAATAATTGATGGTACTTTGGGTCAGTTTTCTCAATATCATTGGATCTTGGGTGTAGATAGGTTGAGAAACTAAATCCACAAAAATGGATGAATGATATTAATGATAATTGAAACCCTTATTTTGGTTCATCTTAGATATTGGTTCCACTTCTCTTTCATCTTATCTCCCTTTTTCTTTCCTTTAAGTATTCATTAATAGCCCAAACTTTATGTTTGAAATTGTCCAAGTATGATTGATTATTGAACCATGATTTAAAACCTTTGAAGCTTGTTGTTCGGAGGCTTTGATTTTATCAATCCTGTTATAAGTCTTCATCAAGCTTGGCCTAAATTCAATCTTCAGTCATCATTGATAATTTATTATGTACCCCCCATCTCTTTCATCCTTTTCTCCTTCTTTACTTGAAATGATCATTCGTGGCACAAACTTTATGTTCTATTGTCTAAGAATGGATTGTTGATTATCATAGGTCCAATACCTTTAAGACTTGTTGTTTGGAGGCTTTGATTTTATCAATCTTATAATAAGTTTCATTAACATTGGTCCATGATCATCATTCAATCATTATGGATCATTCTTGTAACTGCTAATCATTAACAACTACTCCCTCCGTCCCACAATGAGTGACCCATTTAGAATAAAATGGTGTCCCAAAATGAATGACCCATTTCAACTTTCAATACACATTTTTAAATTCTACCCTTTAATTAATTAAACTTTCATCAATTCTAATACATGATTAGGGGTACTATAGTAAAAATATTATTCTCTTATTTTTCTTCATTTTTCTTAATATGTATGAAATGGTGCGCTAGATCACTCAATGTGGGTCAGGGGGAGTAACTTCTAATTCATTAACAGCTACCTTTACTTTATGTCTTTACTTTATGCATTTATTTTATTCATTTACTTTATGTACTTTAAATTTAGCATTTACATCTCATGCTATTTGATTTATGCTCACTTGAGCTTTCTCTTTCTTTTAAAAGATACTTAATAATCAACTTGAACATTCAAAGACTTAATTCTTTTGTGGACTATTGGTTAGTATCCTTGGAATTTTGGAGTTATGGATTTTTTGGATTAGGATTAGAAGCCTTAATACTTGGAGACCTTGACACCTTTGAACCTGACGCCGCCTTGTTATTATTTAGCTTGCGTATTGGGAATTATTTTGTGTGCAAGTTTTATTATATTGCCCTTAAGTGATCTATATGGCACATGGCTCAATATTGGAGACATGACTTTGAGTTTTAAAACCTTTCATTTCTTGGATACTTCCTGACTTGTGATTTATTTTCACATGATGATTGATATACACTTGGTTTATTTGGTACTTGTGGATTTTAATCCAAAGGATGAGAATTATACATTGACTTTATTATGTCAAGTGTTGGCCTCCTGTTTGGTTAGAATTTTCCTTACCTTAACTTTTACTTTATGTTTTAGGATAGTCTTTTCATCTCCTCCCATCTTCTTAAATTTCAAAAATCTCCTCTCTCCTTTTAAAAAAAATTCTTCTTGTTTTCAAACTTTAACCGCTTCTATAATAAAATTGGATTTAGGTCCATGCCTTTTTCAAAACTCTGTTTCTTAATTGAATTCTTAATCAATTTAATCATACTTTGACTTTTTTTTGAAAGACTAAAAGTCATCTACCTTATTTGAACTTTTTGTGCCTTAGTGCACCTTTTAATTTAAAACCTTTTCTTTAAAATTAACCAATACACCAATTTTGATCTTTTCTACCTGAACTACATGGGTTTTGACTTTAATATTTCACATTGTTGGTATGTAGGCCTAGAGCTCATTGGAAGCTGAGTAGCTGTATGATGTGCTTCTTCACAAGTCTATTATGTGTGATAACTTCACCTGTTAAGAAGAGTTGGTTCTCTGAAGAATATGTGCATACAAATGATGGAAAATATCTTGAAGGGAGCTGGATATTTGTTGGATAAATGTATGCAAGTCCAAAATCTGAATCACGTGCATCAGAAAGAATGTAAAATATGCACACGCTATGTTATTGGATTTTGATTCTTAAAAGACCTTCCTATGTGAAAAGCCTTATGGAAAATGTACCAAGAACCAAAAGGATGGGCTCTAGGATATGGAGAAGCTGATGGTTTATATGATGTTGTAACATCATAGTTGTTGAAGATACCAGATGTTAAAATAAAGCGGAATAAAGTTGAAGCTCAATAAGAGGCGTCTCTGGTTGTATGGATTGGAATGCACAAATTCTGATCTTGATGATGGTAGCACATAGATGGAAGAGAGTATCATACAGGATGATCTTATCAATCTGCTTGTTTTTAATGAAATTTCTTCTACTACAAGTGACAGAATGTGGCAATCTGGATCTTGTGTAGCATAGAAACTAATGACACTTCCTTTGGAATATGTGAGAAATTCCAAATCAAGAGTACTTATTATGTATTAGGACCTTAGCAAAGGTGTCCTTATTGTGTGTAATTCATGAGGTTTGAAGTGAAACTCTTCAACAGGGGTGACCATTCATGACATGTGTGAAGATAATATGCATGACTGCTTAGTTTCCTAAATTGTATATCCCCTAAAGAATTATAGGAGAGCATTTGAAGATCAGTGGAGACATTGTGTGCATAACTCCATGCTTATGGATAAGTTCAGAAGTTGTCTCAGATTATATTGATGAAGGAACCTATTTGTGCTACTATGATTAAGTGCTCTCTTCATCATATTATGGCTAAAATAAAGGTGTTTGTTAAGGTATATTTTGGAAGTTTGTTAAGAGGCATGGATGAAAATAGATCCCTCAGATAATGAATTCTGAACCGAAATAGATAGGTTCCATGGTAATGTTGTGAATGTCCCAAATGATGTTGGATTATCCGTTTTGGTATTATGAATCTCAATATTCAACCTTCACACTCATCAATGGTTGTTCTCTCTATTATGTTGGATAATGAGATGTTGAAGTAGTAGTATGCTCAGACAAGGCATAACTAATGGTTTGAAGACCTCACTAAATATAAACAGGCATTAGTGAAGGTCTTACAAAGAAGAATGATTAATCTACAAACTTATTGAAAGAAAAATTCTACTATTGAATAGTCTGAATAGTAGTGAATTTTCTTAGGTACACTAAGAAGAAGTTAGTGATGAGATTCAGACTATAGTAGGATGACATGACATCTTAGCCATTCAAAAGTTATGTGGATATCTGTAACTTGTTGCTGTAATATCAGGCCAGAATCTTGTTGTACAGCTATATGAAGAAATAATTTCGAAGCAACAACTATGACACTGTGAAATCATGGATAACTTGGTGAAACATTCCTAATTGGTAGAAGAAGAGGTGTTGGTCACATAATACAAAAAAACAATGTCCGACTGAGTGTCAGGACATTATCTAGGACATGTTTCTGCATGGTAAACAAGGGTGAAGTTATCGATGCATGCATTGGGATTGATTCAGGTCAATAGAAATAGTCTGGACAGTTTCTCAGTCTAAATTAACGCCTTTTGACCAAGAATCAATAAGCCGTTAATTCCCAAGTAATTGTTGTGTTATTTGTAGAGATCGCCTTTACCCTCTAGTTACAAGTGAGTATTCTGTATATTCATCATCACCATGAATTTTGTTCGGGCTTGGGAAACCTATGTCTGGATCTAGTTTTGTGAGGGCCTACTTTGCCAAGTTTTGGCTAAATAGGGGGAGAAAGGTTATATGAGAGCGTGTATGCAAAAAACTGTGAGAGCATATATGCAAATACTGTCCAAACATGATGAATCGAAATGCTCTATCATGTTCATGTTTGGAATCCCTTTTGTGACTTGTGATCTTAGTTATGAACACAGTTGTGACATGTGTTCTGAGTTACCTGGGAAAGTTTCAGGATACCTCTTAAGTTTCCTCTTATGCTGCTTAAAGGGTAATTTATCTCCCATGGTCCTCTTTTTTCCATCACTTGTGAGAAGAATTGGTTCTTGTCTTAAGGGGGAGTGAAAGGTATCTTCTTCCTCGTGTGCACCAATCCAACTTATGGATTATCCTGCATATTTGGTGTTGGTTCAATGGAGAAGAAGAATGCTACAAATAAGATGTCGAACAAAATGTTGAGACATTATTGATGCATTGCTGATAAAGTTTTTGCTCGTATCCAACTGACGATTTGTAGTTGTTTGCAGAAGACACTGGATGTTACTGTTGAAGATTTTTTTTGCTGTAATTTTTAGGTTGTAATCTTTATTTATTTGTTTTAGCCAAAATTTACCAAAGGGGGAGATTGTAAGTTCCTTAGTTTTGAGGATTGGCTTAATTTTTGTAAAACAAATAATAGCAACAATAATGTAATGTACAATAGGATGTGAAACTTGAATAAGAGTAACAGGTACAACAAGAAGTCTTATTGAAATGGCACAACATGCTGTGTTGTACTTGTTCAATAACTGGAACAACATGTCAAAGCAGATGTCCTAACACGAAGCATTCGACATCGCGCATGCTGAACTAAATAATGAGGTTCAGTTCTGTCTTGAAGAATGCATAATATTTAGGGAATAATATGCAACATATATGGCACATATTTAAAGGTCCAGAAGATTCAATCAGAAGTTAAGGAGACAAATTAGGAAACTGATGATTGAAGACCTTACTTGTAGTAGAAGTTTTCTACAGTTTGTTACAGCTTGTTAGTGGTTTAAGTTGGCATTAATTTTGGTAAAACTAGGCTTTAGCAATGTCATGATAAATGTCATGACATTCAGAGATTGAAGATAAATCCTACCTGCTAAGGATGTTAAAGGACTCCGAAGCTAAAGTCATGGAAATTCGCGAAATACCGATGTCATAATGATGTTATGACATTCAGTGTGACATTCTGTTCTGCAGAATCTATTTTTTCCTGAGACTTTTTAGGAAGTTTGTTGAGCTGCTAATTATTGTTTTTCTGTTACTAGAAAGCATGCTCACGTGGCTGCTAGGTTAATCTTAATTAAACCTAAATTGGTTGTTGAAAAGACCATGTTTTAGGATTAAATTAAGTGAACCCTAGCTATCTTTATGGAAGCCCAAACTCAAGCTTCGGATCGCTTCTATAAAAGGAATTCAACCCTTACAACTGTGTTGCGCCCTTGGAATGTATTGAAGAGATAGCAGCTTGTTATTTGTGTACTGTTAGGATTTATAACAGTTGGTATTTGTAATTTAGTTTCTTGTGAGCCAAGCCACTATCAATTGATAAGTGCTTTGGACTAGGATTTTGTAAGGGTAGTTTATCACCAAAGCTTTAAAGCACGAGTGTTTGTCTCTTGATTGAAAGCTTTGAAGCGAGATCAAGATAGTTTATTGAAGTGTGTCTTCACAATTCAATTAGTCAATAGGTTGATATCACCGCCGTGATTGAGGGGAGTGAGTAGAACTCGATCTAAGTAGGACTTAGGTTGAAGTTGCATTGGGTAGGTTTTAAGTGAAGGAGATAAACTGGTTGGTTTATTCCGAATTAATTCTACTAATAGTGAATTTCCTCCGGCTTGGTAGCCCCTGATGTAGGTGTAGTTAGACACCGAACGGGTAAACAACTTATTATGTTCTTTATCGTTATTTATATTTACCGTAAATTGTTAACAGAGTGTCAGATAGTGTGTCATAACATTCTCTGTGACATCACGTATCTGCTGCCAAGAATTTCAATTGGCATCAGAGCAGGCACCCTGCCTGTTATTTTTGGGTGAGATCTAGGGATAATAGTTTCTGGCATTATGGATAAGGAAGGAGGATTTGGAGGTAGACCACCTATTCTGGATGGGTCTAATTATGATTACTGGAAGCCTCGTATGGTTGCCTTCTTAAGATCAGGGGACATTAAAGCTTGGAGAGCTGCTGACAAAGGATGGAAACATCCCACCAAGCTTGAGAAAGATGAGAATATTGTCTTGAAACCTGAGGAGGAATGGAGCAAAGAGGAAGAAGAGCTAGCTCTAGGGAATTCTAAAGCATTGAATGCTCTGTTCAATGGTATTGACAAACATCTTGATCGTCCATCAATGTGAGCCGCCAAGGATGTTTGGGACACTCTCGAACTACTCATGAGGGACATCCAAGGTGAAGATGTCAAGACTTCAGATGCTCACTACCAAATTTGAGAATTTGAAGATGAAGGAAGATGAGACCATTCATGAATTTCACATGAATATTTTGGAAATTGCCAATGCCTCAGAGCACTTGGTGAAAAGATGTCAAGAAAAGTGGTGAGAAAGATTCTGATCCTTGCCTAAAAGGTTTTCAATGAAAGTAACGCAATAGAGGAGGCTCGTGACATCAGACCTTGAAGGTTGAAGAACTTATAGGATCTCTTATGACTTTTGAGATGGGAATCGGTGAAACTGCTGACAAAAAGAACAAGAGCATAGCATTTGTATCTAATCAAGAAGGATGCAATGTGGAAGATGAAGAGAAGATATCCAAGCTATAGCTATGCTTGGAAGACAGCTCAACAAACTCATGAGGATTGATCCAAAGTCAAGGTCAAATGTCAAGGACATTGCATCTCGACATCGCAGATCTTATGACTCAAGAAGATCCAAGTCGAGGAAAAAGGAAGTCAAGGCAAGAAATCCAATGTCATGAATGTAAATGATTTGGACATATTAGTCGAATGTCCCACCTTTCTAAAGAAACAAAAGAAAGGAATGGGTCACTTGGTCCGATGGTGATTTAGGAAGTGAATCGAGGAAGAAGGTGCCAAACTTGTCACCGCTTCTCTCCGGAGTGTACAATTCGATATGGATTCTAGTGATGAGGAAGTGACATTTGAAGAGCTTGTTGAAACCTACGGAAGTTGTGTGTAAAAATGGTGAAGTTTGTCGCAGAATGAGGAAGAAAAAGTCGATTAAGAAGTTGGAAGTCGAGAATGTGAAGTCGAGGTCGAGAAAAGGAAAACACACCACTATAAATCACCTCAATAGTGATATTGTAATGTGAACTCCAAACTTGATCGATGTCTAAATCATCAAAATGTTGACATCCGCAGATAAGTTGGAAGAAATTCTTCACTTGGACAAAATGCGGAAATAAGCATGGTCTAGGATATGTGGTCGAAAAGAACTTGGTGACATTAAGAAGAAGAGACATGGGAAACCAATGTCAAAACAGTTGGCACAACACAAACAGAAATGTATCCGCCGGTATGTGGTGCAAAGAGATCGTTAATAACCGAAAGGAACAAACCGACAAGTCTATGACAAAGAAGATGTCATACCACAAACAGGGAATAGGTCCGCCTCGGGATATGTGGAGACTAAGAAACAAAAGGAAGAAAGACCTAATAAACCAATGTCAAAACAGATGTCACAACATTGGGTGCAACATCAAAATCATAGAAACATGAACAAAAAGTTTCAAAGATGGAGGTGTCATTATTGTGGAAGGTTTGGTCACATAAAATCTTTTTGCAAAGTTACATGGATATCCTAATCAAGGGTCTTATGTGAAGCCTAAAACCAACGGTATCATACTCTCAACAAAGGAAGAAGAAGATCTGATCCGTAGCTAACACTCTCTTAGTGTGTCTACCAAGAAAGATTGGTACTTTGACGGTTGTTCCAAGCACATGATGGAGACAGAATCTTCTCAATGATGTTAAGCATCATTCTACCGATTTGTTACTTTTGGAGATGGAGCTAAAGGAGAAATCAAAGGTGTTGGAAACTCAAACGGCCCGGAGTTCCAAACCTAAATGGAGTTGCTAGTAAAGGTCCGAATGCAAATCTCATTAGCATAAGTCACTATGTGATATGGGATTCACAACAACTTCACTAAGGTTGAATGTCTTGTAATCAATGATGAACAGTAGTGATTATGAGGAGTCGATCAAAGGACAACCGCTACATGTGGCAATTTGAGAAAACCACTGTCTCTATGAGTTCAATGACACAGTGAAGAGAAAGTAAAGTTGTGACAAGTATCCGGTCATCCACATCTCAAAGGAATGAGAAGGATAAGTTCCATAGAGGAGTCGAAGGATACCAAGATCTTTCATAGACAAAGGGGAATCTGTGGAAAGTATAAGGTTGGACAGAAATCGAATGTCACACTCAATGTCTAGACATCGACCGCTCCTAAAGTACTAAAGCAAAGTGATCCGCATGAAAGGATAACCAAGTATCTTATCACAAAGGATACAGGAGAAGAGTCTTGAATGAAACCCTCTTTGTCGAGGAGAAAAGATCATGGTGGCTTCCATCTATGTTAATAACATAGTATCCGGAGGAATGTCGACACATTGATGGAAGGCTCAACACTTCTTTCACGAGCAAGTATGCAAGGAATTGTGTGAGTAATGGCAGCCACACTAGGACTCTTACCCTCCACATTTGAAGTTGTCCAAGAAAACAAGTGGGAAAGTGTTGATCAAAGCGGTGTAAAAGTCCGTTGATGGATGTCTCTTCTCAAGAAGCAATCTTATCTCTTGGTTCGAAGAAGAAAATCTGTAGCTTTATACTATGTTAAATACATAGCGAAAGGAGAAACCGCTTTAGGATGATCCGGATAAAGCGATGTCGATCGACCACAATGTCATACAGATGTCATGACATTGTAGTGACATTGCTACTAAAGCTCTGAGAGTGATCAATTTAAGATTTTAAGGGACAAATTGGATATTTGTCAATTTGAGGAGTTGTAGCAATTAACTGTGCCTACAACAAGGGGTGGAAGGGATTGTTTACTTCAATTATTTATAAGAGGGTTATTTAGGTATTTTCATCCTTATTTTAAAATATCCAAGAATAGGAAGAGATACCCACATATAATAGTTTTCTCTTTTGAAAGTAGTATCACACTTTCTTCATTCAAAAGAAACCCTGAAACTCTTTGCCATTTTCGCTCTCTCTCTCTCTCTCTCTCTCAAAAACCATCAGCGAAATATGTCTTCATCATCCTCTTCATCTCAAGAATCTGGATCTTTGTCTCCCTCCATGGCTGAAGTTAGAGCAAACACTGGAGTCATGCAAGTCAAGCTCCACGGTGACACCTCTGCAATGGCCACGACGAAAAGGTCAAGAAGCTACGCACAAGAAATGCAAGAAGGGCACAAGTATCTCTCTGTAAGACTTCAAGACCATCATCCTCTGCTCCCCAACTAGTAAAGAGAAGGATCTAGGTCGTGCATGAGGCCATAGCTAGGATAGTGACCGATATCCTAAATGAGAATAAGTCTGCACTGGATTTCGCCCTCGAATCATAAGTCCGCTAGCCCTAGCTTAGCAGTTGATCCGATGTCAATGCGAATGTCAAGACATCCGTGATGATGTTGATTCTCCCGTGAAAGTGATGTAAATCCTTCCGCCTCAAGGATGTAACGATGATAATGTAATTGAATCGCTGCAAATGTGAATGAGATTGATGAGATTCTTGAGAAATCTCCGATCATAGTACCTCGATAAACCTCATGATGTCTCTCCGATAACATATCCGATAGCATTCTTGAAGATACCGAGAAGAACACCAATCAGAATATGGTTTCTCATATCATCAATCTAGATGAGGAGTTTTCTGATAATGATCTCATAGCCAAGGTTAATCCCAGCATTGCTAGGAGGGTAATGAATAGGAAAGGGAAGAAAAGTGTTGTTCCAAGCTGTTCATGAGAAGAATGTCAAGTTGGTTGCAAGACCTAGGAGAGGAAGGTCAGAGAAAAATCGGTAAGGCAACAAGGTTGGAACTTCCAAAGGGAAGGATAAAGTAAAGAATGTTGGTGATACCCCTAAAGCAAAAAGCACTTCAATTGTAAGGAAAAGGAAAGTACCTGAGCCCTCAAATCAGGATGATTCTGACTTTGATGTTACAGAGAATGTCTCTAACATTCATTCAAAAAGAAGGTTGTCTCTTGGGAAAATACCCATAGTTCTTGAAGTGCCAATTGACAACATTTCTTTTCACCACCCTGAAAATGCTAATAGGTGGAAATATGTGAGTTTGAAGAGAATTGCACTTGAAAGGGAACTGAACAAGGATGCTCTTGAATGCAAAGATGTGATTGACCGATCAAGGAAGTCGGGTTGATGAGAACGTGGTGAAGTTCTCAAATTGTTATGAAGGTCCGTGAAGGAGTTTATTGTGAACTGTCATGGTTGCTGATGGAAGATCAGCAGATTTTAAGACTATGTTTGTCAGAGGAAGAAAAGTGAAGTTTTCCCCAAGTGTAATCAACAAGTATTTGGGGAGATCAGATGAGGCTCAACCTGAGCTTGAAGAAACTGACAATCAAGTGTGTTAGACCATTACTGCCAAGCAAGTAAAACATTGGCCTTTGAAGGGAAAGTCGCTAGCAAATTAAGTGTCAAATTTGCTATTCTGCACAAGATAGGTGCAGCCAACTGGGTTCCCACAAATCACAAGTCAACCATCTCCATTGGTCTGGGAAGGTTCATCTTTGTTGTTGGAACAAAAGCAAAATTTGATTATGGAAGCTACATTTTTTATCAGATCCTAAAACATGCTGACAGTTATGCTATTAAGGGGCCAATAGCCTTTCCCTCCCTACTGTGGCATTCTAGTAGATCAGTACCCTGACATACTTGGTGAAAGAGATTCAATATGCAAAAGAGCTCCTGCCCTTGGCTTCCACTACAAACTATTTCAAGGGAAGCATGTTTCGACATTGTCATGACACCAATGAGACATCAAATGTCAAGGCCAATTTCAAGGCGATGTCATTGTTGCTAAGGGAGACACAGGAACACAGAAGGAAGGATGAAGCAATCGATCTCTACTCTTGAAAAGGAAAAGACACAGAGGTTGAGGAAGAAAGGCTTGATGGTGATACTTCAGCTGCTCATATGGAGGAAGATGATGATGTTGACCAAGCAGTTGTTGGTAAAGAAGGCTCTGAAGATGTGTCCTTTCATAGTGCTTCTTCTGGAGAAGAAAGCACTTGATGCCCATGTTGCCTCGATTTTTATTCACAATTTGTTCTTGTTTTCTTGTTTCGTATTTTGTTTTGAATGATTGTAATCATTTGTGTCGATGACTTGTAATCCTTAACGAGGTATAACTTTATGTTGGTTCTTTATGATTGAAAGTTTGGGAAATTGTATTGTTTCCTTTGGCCCTTTATGGCTAAAAAGGGGAGAATAATCATTGTGTGGGAAACTATGAGCAACTGTGTGACGGACTTTGGGAAATTGTATGGCCTGCTTAAAATTTTGTATGTGGGCAATTGTGGGAATTGTGGGATTTCGTATGGGTAGAATTTATCTTATCTCTAGGTTCTAGTTTATTTAAGCTTAGAACTAGTTTGTCTTCACGATATGTACTGATAGGTTAAGTAGTTTTAGCCAAAAATGTGCCAAAGGGGAGTTTGTTAGTGGTTTAAGTTGGCATTAATTTTGGTAAAACTAGGCTTTAGCAATGTCATGATAAATGTCATGACATTCGTGAGATTGAAGATAAATCCTACCGCTAAGGATGTTAAAGGACACAGAATCGAAGCTAAAGTCGTTGGAAATTCTAGAAATACGATGTCATAACAGATGTTATGACATTCAGTGACATTCGTTCGCAGAACTGCTTTTTCCGAGACTTTTCGTGAAGTTTGTTGAGTGCTAATTATTGTTTTTCTTACTAGAAAGCATGCTCACGTGGTGCTAGGTTAATCTTAATTAAACCTAAATTGGTTGTTGAAAAGACCATGTTTTTAGGATTAAATTAAGTGAACCCTAGCTATCTTTATGGAAGCCCAAAACTGAAGTTCCAGGATTGCTTCTATAAAAGGAATTCAACCCTTACAACTGTGTTGCGCCCTTGGAATGTATTGAAGAGATAGCAGCTTATTATTTGTGTATTGTTAGGGTTTATAACAGTTGGTATTTGTAATTCTAGTTTCTCTTGTGAGGCAAGCCACTATCAATTGATAAGTGCTTTGGACTAGGATTTGCTGTAAGGGTAGTTTATCACTCAAAGCTTTAAAGCACGAGTGTTTGTCTCTTGATTGAAAGCTTTGAAGCGAGATCAAGATAGTTTATTGAAGTGTGTCTTCACAATTCAATTAGTCAATAGGTTGATATCACTGCTGCGATTGAGGGGGAGTGAGTAGGAACTCAGATCTAAGTAGGACTTAGGTTGAAGTTGCATTGGGTAGGTTATAAGTGAAGGAGATAAACTGGTTGGTTTATTCCTGAATTAATTCTACTAATAGTGAATTTCCTCCCTGGCTTGGTAGCCCCCAGATGTAGGTGTAGTTAGACACTGAACTGGGTAAACAACTTATTGTGTTCTTTACTGTTATTTATATTTACTGTGTAAATTGTTAACAGAGTGTCAGATAGTGTGTCATAACATTCTCTGTGACATCACATATCTGCTGCCAGGAATTTCACAGCTGATAAGATGTTGTTTGAAGGCCCATATCCAGTTGGGAAGAGGTTATAAAATAAGGTTTTGTAACCTAGTTTGGGAGCTAGCTAAAATTATAAAAGATGTAATCATTAAAGATATATATAGTGAACCACCCGGGTTATGGGATGCTCACCATGTTCCTCGAAACCCATAGGTGAGAGGCAGCATGTATTGTTCTTGGAGGAAGTTGTGAAGCAATTCCAAGGTGTGTCCTAAGTTAGAAGCAAACTGCTTTAAGACTTAGTTAGGTCGTATTAGAAGTGTGTCTTCTATATTTTATTATTGTTTTTGTCACGGTGAGTGATTGAGGGGGAGTGAGAGGGGTTTCTCATATCTAAGAATTCTTAGGTAGAAATTGCATTGGGTAGTGATTAAGTGAGGAGTTGTAAACGGGGGAGTTTAGCTCTAAAATGATACTGTTGATAGTGGATTTCATCTCTGGCTTGGAAGCCTCCAGATGTAGGTGTGTCGCACCGAACTGGGTAAACAACAATCTGTGTTATTTATGTTTTTCTGCTGTAATTTACCTTACATGTATATTTATGTCAGATCAGATGTCTCGACATCTTTATAAGACATCTGAGTCTGATGCACCAGAATTTCAAAGCTTATAGGTTATGGTTCCTAGAGCCACGTCACAGAAGGATTCTCACCAGCCAAGATATAGTTTTCAATGACTTTCAAGAAATCTAATGTTGTTGGTCAAGGTGCAGAAATATCTGACGAAGAGCTGGAACAAGTAGATATTCTTGTTGAGGTTGAGCATGTTGATGTTGAATTGCGTATCCTAGATAAAGTCGAAGAAGCATGAGATGCTGATGAAGTTGAGGAAACTCTTGATAACTACCTATTGGCAAGAGATATGACAAGAAGAGTCATCAAGCCACCTCAAAGACTTGGGGTATACAAATCTTATAGCTTATGCCTTAATCTCTACAAGTGAGGTTCTAGACGAAGAACCAAGAGACCATAAGATAGTTATGAGGAGTCGAAATAAGACTAAATGGCTGAAGGCCATGGATGATGAGATGAAATCTCTTCATGATAACAACACTTGGGAGTTGATCAAGAAACCTGCTGGAGCCAGGTTAATCGGTTGTAAATGGATTTTCAAAGTGAAGGAAGGAATCAAAGGAGTGGCATTGAAAATATATAAGGCAAGGTTGGTTGCAATAGGTTTCACTCAAAAAGAAGGTGTAGACTTCAATGATGTGTGTTTCTCCTGTTGTGAAGCATAGGTCCATTCAAATGTTCCTTTCCATGGTGGCACAATTTGATATTGAACTGGAACAGATGGATGTAAAGACTGCGATCTTGTATGGTGACCTAGATGAAACAATCCTAATGAGGAAACCTGAATGGTATGTCGAAAAGGGAAAGGAAGATTACACGTGAAAGTTGAATAGGTTGTTATTTAGGTTAAAACAATCTCCTCGACACTGGAATAGGAGATTCGACAAGTTTATGGCACACATAGGTTTCATTAGAAGTCAGTTCGACCATTGTGTTTACTTTAGATATCCACCTGGTAATTCATTTGTTATTTTGTTGCTTTATATTGATGATATTCTCATAGCAAGAAACAATGTCGAAGAGGTAATAAGGGTGAAGGATGAACTTAATAAGGAGTTCTAAATGAAGGATCTGGGAGCTGCTTCCAGGATTCTTGGTATTGACATTCGAAGAGATAGAAAACAATCGAAATTATACTTATCTCAAGAGGCACATCTATGAAAGATTCTCAAAAAGTATGGTATGTCGAATTCAGAGCCCATTGTGACTCCAACAAACCCTCAATTCAAGATGAGTATCGATCAGTGTCCCAGTACTGAGGTCGAAAGAGCTTATATGAATAGCATCCCATATTCTAATGTAGTAGGATCTTTGATGTATGTTATAGTATGTACTAGACCCAACATAGCATATGCAGTAAGTCATGTAAGCAGGTACATGGTGAATCCTCGAAAGGCTCACTAGCAAACATTGAAGTGGATTCTAAGGTACACAAATGGGTTTCTGAACAGAGTCTTAATTTATGGTCGACTCTAATTATGTAGGTTGTATGGATTCTAGAAAATCTATTTCTGGATATGTTTTCACTATGTTTGGTACAATAATTAGTTGGAAAGAAACACTTTAGAAGGTTATTGCATTATCAACCACTGAAGCGGAATATATTACTTTAACTAAAATTATGAAAGAAGCATTGTGGCTTGAAGGTTTTGCTAAGGAGCTGAAAAATTCAAGGTGAAGTTATCATTGTTAAATGTGATAGTCAAAGTGAAATACTGTTAAGGACCAATTTGTAGTTATTTTGTACATTATTTTGTGGTCCTTAACAATGTCTTTGTATTTAATTTGTATATTTATTCTAGTATTTTGCTTTAATTAGGTTTTTATCTAGTTTTGTTTAACATATGTATTATTTGACTTTAGTTACTCTTAATTGTAGGAATTTATTAACTAATTCTCCCAAGCTTGGATTCAAGGGTACTTGAAGAGCTTTAGGGATGATTCTTTTGAAGATAATTTTGAAGAGGGAAGCATGTTACAGTCGCCACATGCAAGCATGACACACTGACCCACCAACGGTCTCAAAATTCGAAAAAGGACAGCCCATGCTTTCACCTTTGGAGCCACCAACCCATCACTTCACCAGACCTTTTTGGCTTGTAAAGGAAGCAAGAAAACATAGACCATCATTATCTTTCATCTTTGTAAATCTAGGGCAAGTTTAGGAACAAAAAAATAGAGCTTTTCTCTTGATTTTTCTCATGTTCATCATCTCTACCAACAATCTTGAGAGCAAGGCAACCATGGAAATGAGTAGCTAAGCTCCTTTTGTGTCAAGATTAGAGGTAGTTGATCTATATAATATGTATTTATTTTGATCCATTTGTGTATGAACATGGTTGATGATTAATATAGTTGAATATCTTTGTTCTTCATCTTTATGCTTTGAGTTTTGCTTGGAAAAGAATATTTCAAAGTGACCTAGGATATTCATCCTCTCACAAACAAATGCTAGGAATAGATTTGTGTGTTAGAGTTTACAAAATATTGAACTTAATGATTATCATGCTAATAGTTGTAGTGAGGAATCATGCAAGGATTAACATGATAACATTCACAATCTTGGTGGAAATCTACAAGATTGAGAGGATATGTATTTGTAGAAATCATCTATTATGTTCATCACTTGATTAAAATGAATATGTATGAAACTAGATCAATGAAACTAATCTTGACATGCCTTCTTACTTGAAAACAATCTCAAACTCTCTCTAATCCAAATCATAACTCTTTTGAAAGAATTAATTTAGTTGTTGTTTGGAAACTCATGGTTCTAGTAGAGTAGATAACAAACCCTTTGGTTACATCATCTTAAAACATACTTTTCTATTGAAAGACTATAACATGCACCAACTGTGGAATCGATAATCAAAATACTTTGTTCACGGAAAAATCCTACAACAAAATGGCGCTGCGGGATTGGCGTTGATGTTGTTAGTATAGCAATAGTTGTGTGTTTTAAGACTTTTCCACTAATCTCTTTGTTTCTTTTGTGTGGCTAGACTTTTCAGAATTAGTTTATGCGGGAAGTATTCCGTCGACCAACTCCTTTTCGATCCCGAAATTGAAAGGACGGCTAGGAGACTTAATAGCAAAAGAAGAAAAAGACAAGCTAGGCAAAGGCAAGAAAGAGGAGAAAGAGGAGAAGCATCTACTTCTTCAACACCACCCGTGTTTGGAGAAGTCACCACTATGGAGGAGAATCAACCACCACCACCACCACCACCATGGGGCCGTGTGTCAATAGCCCTCGCCATAATGCTCAATTTGCCCGACAAGCAAATGCAAGGGCAAATGAAAACGGGTTTGCTTCAACTTCTATGCAAGTCCATTTCATGGCCACGATCATGAAGACCCTTACACTCACCTTACCAAGATTTATGAGATCGCGAGCGCGGGTGCTCCGAAGACCAAGAAGAACAATATTTCCAAAGGCTTTTCCTCATTCTCTAGTGGGAAGGCAAAAGATTGGTATCTTGATCAATTGCAAGAGACAATGACTAATTGGAACGTTTTGGAGGAAAAGTTTCTTGAACGCTTTTTCCCTCAATCACGCTTCATGGAGGCTAAGACGGCTATCTCGGTATTTTCGCAAGGAGTAAACGAGCCTTTGAATCGGGCATGGAAATATATAAGTCTATGCTAAGGAAGTGTCCGAGCCATGGTTTTGATGAGCTTACACAAATTCATATTTTCCAAATGGTCTCCAACCTCAACACAAATTGTTGTTGGATGCCACGGCGGAGGTTCTTTGATGGCAAAACACCGTATGAAGCAATCCAAATAATTGAGAAGATGGGTAGGAATGATCATCAAACTCAACATGATCAAGGAGGTGTACAAGTGAAAACGGAGTTTTAGAAATTGGTTCGAGTCATGAAGCACTTGTGGCGCAAAATAAATTGTTTTGAAACAAGTTGAAGAGTTGACAAAACAAATGGCTAAACTCCCTCAACAAATCATGGAGTTACAAGGAGCATCAAATAAGCAAGCTCACCAAATCGCTTGTTGTGAATTGTGCAAGGAGATCATAAACCGCTTTTGTCCTCCGAGAATGAGGAAGCTAACTATGTGGCCAACCAAGGCCAAGGGTACCAACAACGAGCTCCTTACCCTTATCAAAATCAAAACCAAGGTTACCAACAAAGGGGTAATCAAGGTTATCAAGGAGGGTGGAGGCAAGATAACAATAACCAAGGAAGGCAAAATCCTTATCAAACACAACAACAAAATCAAAGTCAACCACAAAATCAAAGTCAGCAACAAAACCAACCTCAAAGTCAAGTGAGATCTTCCAACATTCAAGACACTCTAGCTCAATTTATGCAAGCCTCAATGGCTAATCAAAAGAGCACGGAGGCATCTATCAAGAACTTGGAAACTCAAGTTGGACAACTAGCTAAGCAACTTTCCGAACAAAGTGCTTCGACATCATTTTCCCCAACTACGCAAACGAATCCTAAGGAGCATTGCAAAGCCATAACAACAAGAAGTGGAAGAGTTTGTGATGAGAAAAGGAAGGTAGTCGAAAGAAAGAAGAAAGTAGTGGAGAAGGATGAAGAAGTTATAGTGGAGGAAGAGGTAGTTGAAAAAGATGAAGAGGTTGAAGTTGAAAAATATGATAATGTTGATGTGGAGGAAGACTTAGTTGAAAATGAGGTGTTAGTTGAAAATGAAAAGGAAAATGGTGTAGTTGAAAAGGAGAAAGTAGAGGAGAAAAAGAAAAGAATGAAGAAGGGAAAAGAGAAGGAAGTAACTTATCCGTTGAGAAGTTTTCCATATCCTCACCTTCCTTCTAAAAAGGATGATGCAAAGCACTATGCAAGGTTTATGGATATTTTCAAGCAATTGCAAATAAATATTCCATTTACCGAAGCATTAGAGCAAATGCCCAAATATGCAAAATTCATGAAGGATATCTTGACGAAAAAGAAGAGGTACACGGATCAAGAAACCATAATGGTGGATGCTAGTTGTAGTGCAATAATTCAACGCACTATTCCGAAGAAAGAAAGTGATCCGGTCGTAACTTTGCCCGTGACCATTGGAGATGTGTACGGAAAGGGATTAATTGATTTGGGGTCAAGCATCAACTTGATTCCATTATCCATTGTGAAGAGGTTAGGGGAGATTGAATTAAAGTCCACAAAAATGACATTGCAATTAGCGGACAAATCTATTACTCGCCCACACGGCGTAGCATTAGATTTGTTGGTAAAAGTGGACAAATTCTTTTTTCCGGTTGATTTTGTTGTCATAGACATGGAGGAAGATGTGGATGCACCTTTAATTCTTGGAAGACCGTTCATGAAGACGGCAAGGATGATGATTGATATAGATGATGGCCTAATGAAGGTGAGAGTACAAGATGAAGAGATTTGCTTTAATCTTTTTGAAGCAATGAAGCATCCCATGGATAAGAAAGATTGTTTTAAGATTGACGTTATTGAGGAAGCAACTCAAGAAGTGAATGATGATGATGATAGTCGAGATATTGAGGAGTGTTTGGAAGGAGTGGAGATTTCAAAGGAAATGCACCCTTGGGAGGAAGAAGAAGAAAGTTTGAAGAAAGATCTAAAAGATGACGACCAAAAACTTGAGTTGAAAGAGCTACCGTCTCATTTAAAGTATGTGTTTCTTGAGGAAGGAAGTAAAAAGCCCGTAATCATTAGCAATACATTGTCGGAGAATGAGGAAGAGAGCTTAATTGAAGTTTTGAAATCGAACAAAAATGCGATTGGTTGGGTCTTAGCCGATTTGAAAGGCATAAGCCCGCCTATTGTATGCACAACATTATGATGGAGGATGAGTACAAACGGTAGCCCAACCTCAACGGCGATTGAATCCGTGATGAAGGAGGTAGTTCAAAGAAGTAGTGAAGATGCTTGAAGCGGGATGATTTACCCAATTTCGGATAGTCGTGGGTGAGCCCGGTTCATGTGGTTCCTAAGAAAGGAGGATTGACGGTTGTATCTAACGATAAGGATGAGCTAGTGCAAACAAGAAAAGTGACGGGTGGAGAATGTGTATTGATTATCGAGGCTTAACAAAGCGCGAGAAAAGATCATTTTCCTCTTCCGCTCATGGACCAAATGTTAGAAAGGCTTCGGGACAACAATACTATTGTTTCTTGGATGGTTATTCGGATATAATCAAATATCGGTGAATCCGAAAGATCATGAGAAAACGCGTTCACATGTCCATTTGAATTTTCGCAGATAGGCGTATGCCTTTCGGCTTGTGCAATGCGCCGCAACATTCCAACGGTGCATGCAAGCTATATTCGCCGATTTGATTGAAAAGACAATTGAAGTTTTATGGATGACTTTTCCGTTTTGGAGCTTCATTTGATTTATGTTTGAAAATTTGGACACCGTCTTGAAGAGGTGTGTGCAAACCAACTTGGTTTTGAATTGGGAGAAATGCAACTTTATGGTGACCGAGGAATTGTCCTTGGCCACAAGATATCTTCAAGAGGAATCGAGGTTGACAAAGCAAAATTGATGTTATCAAGACGCCCCCGCCTACCAATGTCAAAGGCATTCGAGCTTTTGGGTCATGCGGGATTCTATCAAGATTCATCAAGGACTTCTCCAAAATAGCCAAACCTTTGAGCAACTTGCTCAACAAAGATAAGTCTTTCTTGTTTGATAATGATTGTTTGTTAGCTTTTGAAAAATTAAAGGAGAATTTGATAAATGCACCCATAATCACCGCACCTAATTGGAAACTTGATTTTGAACTAATGTGTGATGCTAGTGATTATGCGGTGGGAGCCGATAGGCCAAAGGAAGAACAAAATCTTCCATGCTATACATTATGCGAGCAAAGTTTTGAATGATGCTCAAATAAACTATGCAACAACGAAAAGAGTTGCTCGCAATTGTATATGCATTGGAAAAGTTTCGCCTTACCTAATTGGTTCCAAGGTTGTAGTTTTCACGGATCATTCGGCGATAAAATATTCGCTTACCAAACCGGACTCTAAACAAAGGCTAATCCGATGGATTCTTTTTGCAAGAATTCGATTTAGAGGTCCGTGATAAAAAGGTTCGGAAAACGGTAGCGGATCATTTGTCTCGCTTAGTGAACGTAAAATTACGGACAAGGAAAAAGAGGTGAGGAGGAATTGATGAGAAGTTATTTGCAATCCAAGAGCGACCGTGGTTTGCCGACATGGCAAATTACAAGGCATGGATTAATGCCTAAGATTTGACTTGGAATGAGAAGAGAAAATTTTAGCCGATAGTATTATGTGGGATGAACCTTACATTTTAGGTTGAGTAGTGATGGATTGCTAAGAAGGTGTGAGTGATGAAGAGGCCAAAACATTCTTTGGCATTGTCACAATTCCTTGTGGGGACACTATAATGGAATGCGGACGCCACCAAAGTCCTACAATCGGGTTTTATTGGCCTTCGCTATTCAAAGATGCGTGCTCACGCTAAATCATGTGACAAATGTCAAAGAAGTGGTGGGATAGGAAAAAGAGATGAAATGCCATTGACAAATATGTTGGAAGTGGAGGTATTTGATTGTTGGGGGATTGATTTTGTCGGTCCTTTCCCATCTTCATTTTCAAATGAATATATTCTTGTTGCTGTGGATTACGTGTCAAAGTGGGTAGAGGCCATTGCTTCGCCTAAGGCCGACGCCAAAACTGTTATCAAATTTTGAAAAGAAACATTTTTCTCGCTTTTGTGTGCCTAGGGTGCTCATTAGTGATGGTGGGTCGACTTTTGCAACGCATTGTTACAAAAACTTTTGAAACAATTTGGTGTCAAGCATAAAGTGACGACCCCTATCACCCTCAAGCAAATGGCCAAGGTGTCTAATAGGAAATCAAAAGATTTTGGAAAAACTGCTTCGGTTCTAGAAAAGATTGGTCACAAAATTAGATGAAGCTTTGTGGATCGAACCGCCTATAAAGCTCCTATTGACTAACCCTGCTTCAGGTTGTGTATGGCAAAACTTGTCACCTCCGGTAGAGATGGAGCACAAAGCATTATGGGCCCTCCGATTCTTGAATTTCGATCCATCCTTGGCGGAGAAAACGAAAATACAACTTGTTCATTTGGACGAAATGCGTGACGAGGCTTATCATTCAAACCGGAGGTATAAAGCAAAGGTTAAGGTTTCTCATGATAAGAAGATAAAGATCAAGGAATTTAGGCCGGGACAAAAGGTTCTCTTGTTCAACTCCCGGATGAGGCTTTTTCCGGGAAAACTCAAAACAAAGTGGTCCGGTCCGTTTTTAATCAAAGAAGTCAAGGAATATGGTGCAATTGTCTTGCAAGATCTTGCACGAACAAAAAAATGGACGGTGAATGGGCAGCGGTTGAAACGGTACGTTGGCGGAGAGGTGAGCCGCAACATAGCCGAATCCTTCTTTGATGATCAATGATCATCATGAACCGTCGAGCTCTACCGACGTTAAACAAAGCGCTTGTTGGGAGGCACCCCAACATTGTAAGTATTCTTCCTTGAACTCATTTACACTTGCCCGCACTGTTAATTTTGCTGTTTTCTGAAAAATTTTCAGAGCCCGCGGCCAGAGCAACTTTGACCCATCCAGAACTTTGATAGGCCAACAGCCGATTTTTTAAAAAATAATTTGAAAAATTACATTTTTGGAGGCCCATTCGTGGCCTGAGATGTTTAAATCAGGGTTAGGGCTCTTTTAAACCCTTTTTCACTCTTTTCTTCACCATTCCTCATCCTCTCAAAATCTCAAAAATCCCCAACCAAAAATCTCCGAATTTTTGCAAATTTCTTTGTCAAATCAATCATTCAAGGCATCCTAGTAAGTATTCTATGTCTTTCCTTTCTCAATTTTGTGTACATTGCATGTTTAGGTTAGATTTTGAAAACCTAGGGTTAGGAATTTTCGAATTTTCTCTTAAAATTAGGATGTTTTTGTGTTAGAGAAGTACTAGGATGTTATTTTCGCTGCCCTAGGAAGTAGTTGTGTGGAGAAAAATTCGCTTTGCGAAGAATTTTTCGAAATCGCAGCCCGCATGGGTCTGCAATTTTGAAAATTCTTCTCTGTATTTAGTGTTTTCAATTAGTTGTAATGCCTTGGTTGGTTGCTTTGCTTTGCTGTTTGCATGATTCTTTGCTAATGGACACCTCGGTGTCACTTTTCCGTTGATTTTGTGTTGAAAATTTCAGATGGCACCTAAGCGTCAACGTGTTTCCTCTGCTGGAGCTGGGCCCTCTCGGCCTGCTGCGTTCGATCCTGTGCGATTCTTGGGGCCTGCTCAGGAGGCTCGCTACAAAGAGCTCGAGGAGCGAAACATATGGACTGAGCGCACCATCAGCCTCCGTGAGCAAGGGCACTACCACACGCCTCATGTCATCCTCGATAATTACGGGTTGGAAGTTCTTTGCAACCCTCAGACAAAGGTGAACGTGGAGCTTGTTCGAGAGTTCTATGCTAATGCTATCCCGGCCGAGGGATGTGAGTTTCGATTTGTTTCCGTTGTTCGAGGCAAACTGCTTTTTTCTCGCACTATCACTTTCGGGCCTCAACCGACAGCCCGGAGGACCAATTGATGTCTACCATGAGCACTGCTCGTGGTAATTGGGATCATAACATGCTGAGGACTAAGCTCTGTTTGTCGGGGCACTCTTATGAGCTGAATCGGGCTGGTCAACCTTTGAAATTCAACAGGGCCAGTTTGAAAACTAGTGCCAGAGTTATGATGTGTGTGGCTCTGTACAATCTGAAACCTAGGAGCCACACATCTTCGATAACCATTGAGACGGCGGGTTTGATTGCTTACATGCTCGATGAGGAGCAAATTGATTTTGGCCGTCTGATCGCAAATGAGCTGAAGCGGGTTACACTTAGCTATACCTCCAGGGGGAGCGTATAAAGTGTGCTCTCACTTATCCGTGGTTGATCATGGGTTTTTGAAAAGGCGAAGGTAGCCTTTCCGCAGAGGACACCTCACCATTGATGGAGTTGTTGATGATCACTACCGTGATCGCTTTGTAGGGTCCTGATAATCGCTGCCCAAGGTACTGTGGCACTTCCTCAAGCTAGTCCATCGAAGAATGGAAGACAGATGCATCTCGCTCATCGAGAGCATTTATGTTTATGCATGAGAGCATGGAGCACCTTGCTCTACAGATTAGAGAGCCGGAGTGAACCATTTCACTCACGGTGAGCACTCGAGCATATGGTTGGGGGTCGGGCCAAATGCTGAGGAGGAGGTGGGAGATGAGGATGATGGTGAAGAGAGTTCGTTCGGTTCGGTTCGGCTCGACTGGGTCGATTGAGATTCGATTCTCGAGACCTCGATTGATTTTCTCCTATTTCCGCTTTTATTTTACTTTCAGATTCTAGTCTAGATTTTACTTTTGCAATTTAGTTTTAAACTTTGGATTTTGTTGGTTGCCATCCAATTTTGGGGATTGGCTTGTAATTCCAATTAAATTTTTGTAGGCATGAAGCCTAAATACTTTTTTAAGTTTTAAACACCATTTTGGGGTGTCTTTTTATTTTAAATTTAGTTTCTTTTATTTTGTTCTATTTTATTTTATTTTATTTTTAGATTATAGTATTTAGTTTGAATTTACTTCTTGTGGTTTGTCCGGATTGTTCAAATGGTTCTTCAAAGCTAGTAAGCGTGTTTCACCAAAGTGATGGTGATGATAAAATTCTTGATTCATTCCACAAAGAAGGTACACATTTTATCGCTTTATAGAAACATAATATGTCTATGAAATTTGTTCTTTATGCAAGATATTTCGCATGTACAAAAATTTTGTGTTCACATTCGAATCATTAGGACATAAACCATATATGTGAGAAGCTTCCAATTTTTACCAAATATTGAGTGTCTAATAGTTGTGTTAACTCGTGTGATTCATGCTTAATCTTTACTTGTTTGTGATAACTTGGAAGCTAAGAAATGATCAAGGCAATTTTGTGCATTATGAGAAAACCACCAATTCTAAAAGGGCTCCAATTACCCGTGAGATAGTGAATCCTTGTGAACCCTTTTGAGCTTAAATAGTATTTGTAGGATGAATGTATCAAATCGACTAATTGTTAAGTAGGCCACTTAATAGTTGTTGATAATCTTTGAAAAATTCAATGATAATTCATTTTATAAATTTTCTTGTTTGTGAATACCAACCCTTTTGTTAATCAACCCTCAAGAGCATGATTTTGAATAAAAAGGATTGATATAAATGAAGTTGGGAGGTGGATCAAAAGAACCTAGAATTGATGGCACAATGATCCTAAGAAAGAGAAAGAATAGAGAAAAGAAAAATACAAAAGAAGAAAGAAATTTGTTTATGAAAAGATACAAAAAGAAAAAGAAAAGAAAGAGAGGATCATTGTGTAGAAAAAGAAAAGAGGTTGCGAATAATAAGATGGGAATTAGTTGTGAAATGCTCTTCATATCCTTTTACCCGATTCGTTTCAATGGCTTTGTACTTAAATATCCCTTGTTTCTAACCTAAGCCAAGTTACAACCTTGAAAGTCCTTAGTGATCTTTGTTTCCATTTTATCATTTAACTTGTTTCGATGAACACATGAATTATTCTGGATGTGCATAATTATTAGTGAGAGTGTTTAGTCCTTTGTGAATATGCATTTTGTTCTTCATGAACTTTGAAGAAATGATTAGGTGATTCAAGTGTGAACATATCTTTTATTTTGTTATATGTTTTGATATGTTGTGTTTAGAACTTAATTCATGGCCATGTTGTGTTTAGAAGAAGCGATTGATGTGTGCTTTTGCCTGGTATGTCGAGTTTGAACCATTACTCTTGTGTGAGTTTGCATGCTTGCATTTTGTTCCTTCTAGCTTTGTAAGATTATTGACTTTTGTTTGAGGACAAACAAAGAAGTAAGTTAGGAGAGTTGTTAAGGACCAATTTGTAGTTATTTTGTACATTATTTTGTGGTCCTTAACAATGTCTTTGTATTTAATTTGTATATTTATTCTAGTATTTTGCTTTAATTAGTTTTTATCTAGTTTTGTTTAACATATGTATTATTTGACTTTAGTTACTCTTAATTGTAGGAATTTATTAACTAATTCTCCCAAGCTTGGATTCAAGGGTACTTGAAGAGCTTTAGGATGATTCTTTTGAAGATAATTTTGGAAGAGGAAGCATGTTAGGTCGCGCGGGTGCCGCATGACGCCACTGACGACTTCACAGTCTCAAAGTAAAAAGGACAGCCCATGCTTTCACCTTTGGAGCCACCAACCCATCACTTCACCAGACCTTTTTGGCTTGTAAAGGAAGCAAGAAAACATAGACCATCATTATCTTTCATCTTTGTAAATCTAGGGCAAGTTTAGGAACAAAAAAAAATAGAGCTTTTCTCTTGATTTTTCTCATGTTCATCATCTCTACCAACAATCTTGAGAGCAAGGCAACCATGGAAATGAGTAGCTAAGCTCCTTTTGTGTCAAGATTAGAGGTAGTTGATCTATATAATATGTATTTATTTTGATCCATTTGTGTATGAACATGGTTGATGATTAATATAGTTGAATATCTTTGTTCTTCATCTTTATGCTTTGAGTTTTGCTTGGAAAAGAATATTTCAAAGTGACCTAGGATATTCATCCTCTCACAAACAAATGCTAGGAATAGATTTGTGTGTTAGAGTTTACAAAATATTGAACTTAATGATTATCATGCTAATAGTTGTAGTGAGGAATCATGCAAGGATTAACATGATAACATTCACAATCTTGGTGGGAAATCTACAAGATTGAGAGGATATGTATTTGTAGAAATCATCTATTATGTTCATCACTTGATTAAAATGAATATGTATGAAACTAGATCAATGAAACTAATCTTGACATGCCTTCTTACTTGAAAACAATCTCAAACTCTCTCTAATCCAAATCATAACTCTTTTTGAAAGAATTAATTTAGTTGTTGTTTGGAAACTCATGGTTCTAGTAGAGTAGATAACAAACCCTTTGGTTACATCATCTTAAAACATACTTTTCTATTGAAAGACTATAACATGCACCAATCCCTGTGGAATCGATAATCAAAATACTTTGTTCACGGAAAAATCCTACAACAAATACATCAGTCAAAGAATTCGGCTTATCATAAGAGAACGAAACACATTGATGTGAGGTTGCATTTTGTCAGAGAAGTAATCAAGCATGGAGAAGTCTAAGTGCTGAAGGTTTCGACATAACACAATGTTGCTGATATGATCACCAAGACATCCCAAGTTGCAAGTTTTTCTATTGTATGCAGTTGACAAAACTGCATGAAGAAAGCCAGTTCGTTATTTGATAATAGAGTTTGTTCCAAGGTGGAGATTTGCGAGATATTGGATCAAACTCTATTGGGTCGAAGGTAGCCTCTTGGTTTGACAGAATTGAGCATATCATCGAAGTTTGTTAACATACCGGTGCTGAATACCTACATACTATAGTCAAAGTGTGTTCTAGTATGTGGGTGTCGAAATTCTAGGTTTGTTAATATTTTGAATTGGGCTTGTATGTTATATTCAATTGTTTAAGTTAGCTTGTACCCTAAGTTAGTTTGTAATGGGTATTTATGATAAAAGCCCATTAGTTTAGTTTGTTAGGTTTATTATAAATAGCATAATAGTCTCTCATCATTGCATACTACAAATTCCAATTTAGGGTGAGAGGGTTATTTTTTATTCTTGTATACTTGTAATCTTGTTTTGAAGATAAAGGAAAGAATATCAGTTAATAACTAATTCCTTGTGTTCATCATGTTCCTCATATTTTTTACTCTTGTTTGTCTCTTGATCATTAAGAAACAAGTATATACTTTATTTTCAAGGCATCTGATTCACAACATGCTGGTAAAGGGATATCTGTGAGCCCTTCTTCTTCTATAAGGGTAAATAGAAATGGATTGTTGTCGGTGTTCACATTTGTCGTGGAATTCGACATGGTGTTTGGTGAAACAAGGAAGAAAAGAAAAGGAAGTCGGGGTTTTGAAAAGTTGCAGAAATGGAGAAATGATGTAAAGAAGTTCAGTTTGATGGAAAAGGTTATTTTCACCCTTATTTGAGATGTATTAAGACACAAATATCCAAAATTTCATTTTGTATTAGTAATACAAATTTGAAGTTTTCTATTATTTCTAATGATAGTTAATGGATAATTTAAACTATAAATTAATTTTTAAGTGAGAGCACCGGTTGTCTCTTAGTTTTCCGTAGTATATTTTAAGGTTAAATATGTTTTTGGTCCCTATAAATATTTTAATTTCTATTTTTAATCTCTATTAAACATAATACTTTTTAGTCCCTACAAAATTATTATGCGCGTAGTTTTAGTCCTTTCTATTTAATCAATGTGTATATTTAAATAATTATTTTGCACACATCTTTGTAATGTTATAAAAAGTTTCTCGAAAAAAATGAACTCAAAATTTGATTTCTAATTCAAGGTTTTCGTTACTTTTATCATTATTTTTTGAAATTTAAAAAATTCATATTTAATTCTTCTTATTTTAAAAAATTATAAAATTTAATAAAGAAATATTTTATAGTATTCTAAACATGCATACAAAAAAAACTTAAAAATTTAAAAATTTAAAAGTAATTAAACTGTTTTTAAAATTTTAAAAAATAGCAACAATTAAAGCTGTAAACATAAAAAATTTATAAAGACTAAAAATATTATTTTTTAATAAGGACTAAAAATGAAACTTAAAATATTATAGGGGTCGAAAACATATTTAATGATATATTTTCTTTTGTGGACATTCATCCTCTGCAAAGGCGGGATGATCCAGACCCGTTCATTTTAACCCAATACATACCACCATCAGCAACATTTATTGAAGCAGGACAAAAAACAACATAGAGTGGGCAGAAGATGATTATTTTGTACTCAATAATTTCTCAGTTACTATTCGTAAGTTGCCTTAATAACCGGCATGGGTCAGATAGTGACATATAACTCCCCACATTAAACACAAAGATTAGCTGACTTTGAGATTCGGTAGCTTTCTCTCTATCTCTCTAAACCAGTTCTTCTCTCTAAGCAAATAATATATTTTAGTTACTCATTTATCTCTCAATAAATCTAATGTCACCAAAGATAGTAAATATGAAAGCCACCTAATCCATTCCCCACATTAATCGTAATAAAAGTATATACACAAGAAGTACAATATATGATAGAGATGTAAATTAACATTAACAAGAAGTACAATATATGATAGAGATGTAAATTAACATTAACAAGAAGTAAGTTCACATGATAAACACATGCATCAAACAAGAAGTAAGTTCACATGATAAACACATGCATCAAACAAGAAGTAAGTTCACATGATAAACACATGCATCAAACAAGAAGTAAATCTCTTGTTACAATTACAACCAAAATAGACATTGGAGCCTGGAACTAACAAATTAAAACAAGTACACAAAGAAACACATAACCAACATAGGTCACAAAGACCTCTTATTCCTCACAAGAGAGTGGATTAACTGCATGATTTCGTCAAATTCACTGTGATTCCAAACATGCACTAAGCGAGAGATTTCATCTGGGCAACCAAATCAATGATAAATTTATTCTGAGTTTCTTTATTTAACATAAACTTCCTCCATTTGATGTGATTTTCTCTTATGCTCTTCCCAGGCTCTTTCTCATCATCCACCATTATGATCTTCACTGCTTTCACTATGTCCTCTTTATAAAAATATCCATCTTCTTCCCTTCTATTCACCTCTATCCCTGCCTCCATATCATTTGCAACCAACTTTGAATTGAAAAACTGATCACCCTTAAATGGTAACAACACAAGTTGGCAATCATTCACCATAGCTTCAATCACAGAACTAAAACCACCATGACAGACATAGCATCCAACACTACTGTGTTTCAGAATAAGCTGTTGCTGCAACCAACCACTGTGCACTATACCTCTATCTTTCACTCTTTCCAAAAACCCTTCTGGCAATGCTCTTTCCAGCTCAGTTTCTGCACATTTGGATGGAAAATTCAAAACCAAAATGAATGGTAAGCCAGTGAGTTCCAACCCAGATGATAGTTCATTGATTTGTTCATCACTCAAAAATGTCTCACTCCCAAAGGAGCAAAATATGACTGATTTAGCTGGAAAATTATCCAACCATTTCGACCATTTTTCCTCCAACACATCATTTGATGCCTCTGGAACCAATGGACCGGCTAACAGAACTTGTTTACCAAACTCTTTCTCTAAGTAATCTATATAAGGTCCTTCTATTTCCTTGCATGACTTGAAAACAAAATATGAACATTCACTAAGACTCTGCATAACTCGTTCATAGCCAGTTAAACCTTCACCGAATTTTGTAAACAAAAACATAAAGTCCATGGCCTCGTAGGTCTTGAGGGAGTTATTGTTTTTTTGTGGAAACCCTTTTGGAGATTTTTTAAGATCCTCAAAAGTGATGTTTCTTCCTTCAATATCATCAAGTCTTGAAGGCACAGTAATGTAAGAATCAGAAATAGCTGAGAAAACAGAAAAATGAACAGATTTAACACCAAGCTGAGAAGCTAGTTTTGGAAGCCAGTTTTGTGCAAAGTCAAAGAAAACATAATGAGGTTTAAGTTCTGATAAAAGGGACTTGATCTGAGGTTGAGTGAGGTCAAGTGCATGAATGAGATTTCCAGCTAAGTGAGGTGGCAATTCAGCAGTGTTGGTTATGCCATTTGGAAACTGAAGTGGGATAATGTTGATGGATGGGTTGAGATTAAATGTAGTTTTGATTTTGTGAATGTTGGATGATGCTGACAAGAAAGTGATGCGAACTCCATTGGAGAAAAGCTTGTTTGATAACTGAACAAAAGGACTTATGTGACCAAATGCTAGGAATGGAAACATGATGACGTGAAGTTGATCATCCATGTTGTTGTTGCTCACAGCTTCAGTAGTAGACATGTTACCGTGAGAGATTTGTCTCTCTTGTTGCTATGCTTGAAAGTGTTTGATATGTTATAGGAGTATCTCTAACAAATATAAATTATATTATATTGATAGATGCCTCGTGGAAAGTGTAATATTATATTGATAGATGCCTCGTGGAAAGTATAATATGAATTGATAGATGCCTCGTGGTAAACGTAACAACACTTCTAAATCATTGACCGGTACATGCTGAAATGTATGCGTGGTGAGTTTTGTTTGATTGCATGTTTGACACTCCGGTACATGCGTCCGAAATGAAGCCGCGTAAGGGCGACACAACGTGAATTTTCTCCCCAATTGCCACATTCCTATTTCAAAATTTCCAAACTACCACACCTGAAAATATATTTTTCAAACTGCCACATAGGTCCCACCTTTTCTCCATTTGAAATGGAGAAAGGGTTTTTTATTTTTATTTTTTTGTTTTTTTTTTCTGATAAATATTTAAATGATTTTTAAATAATTAATTTATTAAATAATTAATTAGATATAATTAATATACTATTTAATAATTAATAATTAATTAAAATATATTTTTAAATAATAATAATTAATTAAAATTTAATTAAACATAATTCTAAATAATAATAATATAAATAATAATAATTAATTAAAATTTAATTAAACATAATTTTAAATAATGATAATATAAATAATAATAATTATACAAAATTTAATTAAAAATAATATAAATAATAATAATTATACAAGATTTAATTAAACATAATATAAATAATAATAATTATACAAATTATTATAATTATTAAAATTAAAAGTTAAGTAGGTATAACTAATTAGAAGGCAAGATCGGGCGATGGACATTTTTATGCATATGAAGTCCTTGACATATACCACATCTTCTTTTGATTTTATCAACCGTGTCCATTTCAGTTCTAATGCGAGTACTCTTGGGACGACCTTTTTTGTTTCGTCGCATCGTTTCATCATGTATGATTTGTAGGGCCTAGATATTCAGGCCATTTTTCTTCTTTGGGAGGACCGGAGAAGCTCATCTCGTAAACTTTGAAGACTGATAGAACCGTATATACTGGAGGAATAAATGAAGTATAATCGTGGTTTATGCTAGAACAAGCTGCAATAGCGTGGGAGCATGGCACGTGAAATGTTTGAAATTTCCCACAGTCACATGTTTGTTTGTAGAGGTTGACGTTGAAATAACTAGGTGGCCGACCATGTTTATTATGAATCGTCTCTTGTACCACAAAATAGTGTCTTTCACGATCAAAGTTCAACACATTATAACTGTGGGAGTCTTCTACTTCTTCGGCAATCCCTTTCATGCAATTATCTGTGTACTCCTTCCCCGATGACAACATTTTTGTCGCATTATGTCCTCGCTTCCCAAACAACGTTCCAATCCTGAAGTAGGTTTCTCTAACTAGGGCCGTAATAGGTAAATTGCGAGTTTCTTTCAGCACCGAATTCAACGATTCAGCAAGGTTGGTTGTCATGTGTCCCCATCTTGCTCCTCCGTCGTAAGCTCGCGACCATTTTTCTTTTGGAAGATTCTCCACCCAGTTGAAAGCTTCTGTATTTGCTTGGCGGATCTCCTCCCGGTAATATGCGTAGGTAGACTCATTCAACGCATAACCTGTGCAAATGTATTTAAAACATCAATATAAAAGAACTACAACAAACATAATAGTATAATCGTAACTGTAAAAATAGAGAAAAACTTACCCATGTTTACAACTTTCTCGCGGAGGGTTTTATCCTTTATAGCTCGCATAAAGCTTCATTTGTTTTCCATCCGGTTGCGAGGTCTAAATAAAAATATGTAGTATGAATCATAGTTCTAAGACTTTATAATCTATTTATTTTCTATATTTCGTGCTTCAGATATTAGAATAAATATTTGACGGGTAAAGCCATTTATCAAGATAAGATGACGTATCTATTTTATGTTCTGTACTATCAATAGGATCCATTATAACAAGTCACACTCATATTCTGAAAATACAGAAACAAAAAAGTTTCGCAGTCAAACTACCAAATCCAAATGGAATGGGTTGGGCTAAAAATGAACGATCTAAATGCTAAACTTTACTTTTCTATTGAAACGCTAGTTAGTTGGTTCTTGTGAATCGAATTCTCTAATTCATAGAAATTTGGTCTAGTAAAAGGGACGGATTATAAATTTCTAAAAGAATAGAGAGAAATACCGCAAATGGGGTCATTGCAATCCCCATCAAAGGGGTAGTTCCCCACCCAGAGCTTCTTTACCATATTCTGAATTCAATGGTTTCAATAAATCTCCTACAACAGTTCGTCTTGGACCGGATCTAGAACTACCATCAACGATTTGTGTAGCCATAAATCCTATATATATTTTTTATTGAGATCTATTGACTTTGTATACCATTCCGCTGTAGATAAAGGATCTTACCCTATAGATCCATTGTAGATCCATTGTAGTCTTGATATTCTATAATCATGGAAACAACAACCTTAATTGCCATATCTATATCCGGTTTCATTGTAAGTTTGACTGGGTATGTCTTATATACTGCTTTTGGGCAACCCTCACAACAACTAAGAGATCCATTCGAAGAACATGGGGACTAGTTGAAGTAATGATCCCCCAATATTGTAATATTCGAGGCTCGTTACTTCAATCGAGATAATTCAAAATCATTTTTAGGGGGTTCTCTAAGAAAATAGCGAAAAAAATGATTCCTAAAGTCGAGACTAAGAGGAATGTATAAACCAATGCTTCCATAAATTTGATTGTGGTTTACAATTATAGTTTTCATACCTGTTTTGGAGGGATTACCTCTTGGAGAAAGAAAAAGAAAGAACAAGAGTAAAACAAAATGGAATGATTGAAATCAAGATTTATCTAGTTCCCTATATCAAATTCAAATAACAACAAAAAATTGGAATCAAAAAGGAAAGGAACAAACCTATTTCTATCATACTCCCTGTTGTTTTGTAGTTAGATCTCCAAGTTTTTTGAATGCTCTAAATTCTACTTGCGCATCCAAATCTGGATCAATAGCAGCAAAAACCTCTCTGAACAAAGTTCTAGCACCATGCCAAATGTGCTCGAAAAAGAAGAGAAGGGCAAACGAAGCATGTCCAAAAGTAAACCAACCCCTTGGACTGCTACGAAAAACACCATCTGATTTTAAAGTAGCACGATCTAATTCAAAAATTTCACCCAATTGAGCACGGCGAGCATATTTTTTCACAGTAGTAGGATCACTATAATAGACTCCATTGAGTTCACCACCATAGAATTCAACAAGTACACCGACTTGATCGACACTATACTTCGATTCTGCCCTTCGAAAAGGAACATTCGCTCTAACAATTCAGTCTCCGTCTACCAAAACAACCGGAAATGTTTCAAAAAAAGTAGGCATATGATGTATAAAATGTTCACGCCCCTCTTTGTCTCTAAAGATAGGATGTCCTAACCAACCAACCGATATTCCATCTCCATTGTCCATTGAGCCCGCTCTAAATAAACCCCCTTTTGCTGGATTATTACCAATGTAATCATAAAAAGCTAATTTTTCAGGAATTTTAGACCAAGCTTCTGATAAACTTTGATTTTGACTAATCCAACACCAACTCTTCTTGCTGGAAGTATCCCTGATCCCATTGATAACGAGTAGGACCAAATAATTCAATCGGGGTAGTTGTTGAACCATACCACATAGTTCCAACAACAACAAAAGCTGCAAAAACGTTGAGGTGGACACACACTAAGATGGAAAAGACCCGCTAATATGTCCAATGTCCCTGCTGCAATATGATGAGAGGCTATTCCCCCAGAACAAAAGGATCAAAACCGTCCACACCCCATGCGGGATTTACAGATTGTACCCTTCCGTTAGTCCATAAGGATCGATATCCATATTCCAGACCAAATAATCTGTTACATGAAAGGCACCAAAACCAAAACACGCCACCCCTGCAAGAAATAAATGAATTCCAAATATTTTTGGTAAATCCAACGAAGGCTTTCCAAGACGTTCATCACAAAAATTTCTAGATCCCAATAGACCCAATGCCAAATAGCCGCCAAAAGCACAAGCCCGAAAACACAATATGTGTCGCCACACCTTCGTAACTCCAAATACGGATTCGTTATAGTGCCTCCGTGATATTCCAACCACCCCAAGAATTAGTTATTCCTAAACGAGTCATGAAGAGTATAACGAACATACCTGCTCCACATTGGGTCAAGAACCGGTCGAGGGATCAAAAGCGCTAATTCATATAGAGCCATCTAACCGCCCAACCAAAGAACCGAGTCAGTATGCATTATATGGATGAAAGTAAACGGGATCATTTAATACAACCGTATGAACACGATACCAAGGCAAACCCATGAAAATACCCCTTATATCAACAAAAAATAGACAGTATGTAACTTTATTGCACTGTAAAAAGTATGTTATGGACCTTCCCCTTATTTAGTCAATTATATCGCATGAAAGAATTTATAGTTTTAGTTTTTTAAAAACAAAAGAACATTCTATCGTTGGAACAAAAAGAAGCAGATCTATTCTATATCCGATAAGTAACAATACGCAATGATGGTTTTTTTATATGTGTGTTTATATCAGGAATGCAGACAACAAATACTAATACAAGAACAACAAAGCCCTTTTTTCTTCAAAATGAAGATTTGTTGTTCTTGTATTAGACACAAAAAAGTGAGTATTTCTTGGTTGAATTAAAAAGATAGAGCTTAATATTCTAAATATATATTCACTTTCTATTATATATAGACTTTCTATTATATATATAGAATTATAATCCTATATGAAGAATAAATAAATAAATAAATAACGATTTTCCTTCGATTAGTTACTCTAACTCATGTCATGAGTTGATAAAAAAATCTGTTGATTTGAACATGATAGAAAGTATTTTATGAAATAAGAGATTACTTTAAGAAATCTGTGGATTACCAAGCACATTACAATGTGGAAAGGAAAAAAAAAATTAATAAGCAACTCTTAAAATAGAATGAGAGTACTAAGGTATTTCTTGGTTGAATACGCATATAAACACGCCACCACCAAAAATATTACAAGATGTTAAAAGAAGAATTCTTCCATGTCTCCTTCAATTCTATTGAAAATATCCAACTTTCCTCAACCAATATAATCAAAGACATAAAAAAGGTAGAGATAGTTAGCAGCCTAAATAGATCCTTTAGTTCCTCATAGTTTTCATGAAGACAATGTTATTGATTATGTTAAATTTTACTTTTGTTACTTTGGATATTGTTTCTGTTATGAATTCAGGTTTATTTACTATGTTAAATTTTTGGTTTTGTACTATTAACAATTGTGTTCCAGCAAACAGTTAATGAATATCTTTAAAACTTATAAAAATTTCTTGTTATCTATTTAAGTTAGAACTTTGTATGCAACATGCATGTTGAAGTGGTGGCATATATCTATATGTGTTTGCATTTTCTGTTGTTGTTTCTATGATATAAGCCATACTATTCATCCAGGTCTAATTTTCGTAGAAATAATTTAATTACAGGATCAAGTAAATAATTAAAATCAACAACTTTTTAAATATGTTTTTCATAATAAATGAAGATTATTTCCAAAGAGTGGAATTTAATCATCAAGTTAAATCTTGGTTGAGGAAGCAACCCAATTTTTCATGTTAATATCTTACATGACAATATCTAAGCTGATGGGTTATTGTTTGTTCTACATAGTTTTTATTTATTATGATATCATTAAAACGTAGTTTAATACAACTACAAATTGTATCACTGTCATGACATCTACAAATTAGAAGTTGAAAATTAAGTTAGCATGCATTGAATTTTCTATTAGTCATTAAAATATTTATACAATGTATTGATTGTAATTCTCCAACAAAATGGAATCACATTGTTTGGACATGAAAACAATTGCAGCATTGGCACGACATAAACTGAAGCAAATTCATGAATAAAGAAGATCGAAAAAGCACAGAGTTAATGATGAATAGAACTACCATCAATAGAGATTTTGAGAGGTATTATGTTTGATAACACAAATTTATATAGTATATTTGATTTAATTCTCATAAATAATGTTTGTATTTTCGTTTAATTATTTTATTTTATTTTAATATTATATCAGTATTTTTATTGTTTCAAGTATTTAGATTAAATAGGATTGCTAAGGCAAAGTTGAAAAGAAATTGGTTTAAAAAGCAAAAGAAATCAAAAGAAATAGAAGGGAGGTGTTATACAAAAGGAGGAGGTTAAGAAGAAGAGAAATGACAAACTGACCACGTGAAGGCCCAGCTCAATAAAGGCAAAAATATCTCACCTCACTCAAGCGAGGCTCACGCCTCCAATCTAGCAAAGTTGAGACGCCCGCCTCCAACCCTTGAGGCGCCTGCCTCCAAGAGGGTGGCCCACTTTCCATTTTCCTTCATTTCAGGCCACGCCATTGAACATATATGTTCAATAGTTTATTTGAAGACGCACGTCACCCTATATTTTCTCCACACGTTGAACAAATTAAATCAGTTGGAACAAAATAAGTCAAAATTCCAAAGTGCTACATTTTAGGAACTTCATGTCCGCTACTTCCTACAATATTGGAAATGGAAGTTGCACTAGTACACTATAAATACAACGTACAAGTCCAATTAAAAGGGTCGGCATTTTTACCGAACAATTGCTTTGAAGTTTTTCTATTCGCATTTCCATTTTCACTTTACAATTTTATTTTATTTTCCATTTTCGTTTCTTAGTCATAAGCATATAATATTTTCCTCACAACAATTTCTGCACCGGAAATTATTGTGTACTTTTCACTGATCTAACCTTACGTTAGATCTAGTGCTCTTTATTCCTTGTCTTATTTTTCTTTCGATTCAAGAGTTTCAATAGTAGATCCAGCCAGCCTGTGGTGGAGTACTCTGTATTTTTGAAGAACAAGATTAATTGCAGTATTCTTATTTCAAGTTCCTAAATATTTATTAGCTTTAAATTATTTGCATGCCATTTATTTGTATGTTTCTGGATATGCCTAAGTACATGAAATATAGTTGTTTATGCATGATTGAGTTAATAAATATGTCTGGCTAAACTGATTAGATGTTGGTATGCAAATTAATCGAACCAAAGGAATACAAAATAAACTGGCCTAATATTATTTTGTTAAAAATACTTTTTCTGGCTTTAGTATCCAATTGAATTTATTAAAAGGTTAGATATCAAAAGAGCGAAAGTTTGAGATTTAAAATTGGACTAAGGTTAGAAATAAACAGAGCGAGAGTTTGAGATTTAAAATCGGATAGTGGACACTAGGCATTGATTTTAAAGACAGCATAAGCGTTTTAAAACCGATTAAATCTTATTTATTTTCAAAACGTGTTTTTAAGTTCGGCGGGATAGCGAGAGCATACGTTAGGATTTAATTACATGATCTGATTCAATAGAGCGAGAGTTTGATATAGGATTTTTAAGTAAATACTGTTTGCTGATAAGGGTTTTTATCATTTAAAACCCAAGCCAGTGAAATGTCGGATTCCCTAAGTGAGACGAATTGCATACCAATATCCGCTTATTAATATTTTAACTAGATCTAAGTATTATTCCCCCTAAAGCAATCAAAACATTATTAGCCTTAGATTTACATAGTAACCTTAAGAACACGGTAGATCGATTCATAGTCCATGTGGATTCGATATCTTTTAGAATTATGAGATAGGACTGTGCACTTGCAGTCTCCCGATTAATAGACGATAAAGTCGTGATCAAGTTGTTGGCGTCGTTGCTGAGGACTATTTAAGTCGATATCGTAACTCCAGTGTTACGCCGTATAGACTAAGGCACTTTTACTTTGTTTACTATGTATCACCCAAATTATCTCTACACCCATTATCAGTATTTTGAGGAATCACAAGAATCCCATAAATCCGACCTCGAAATACTGATGGAAGATTTCAATGCTTCACAAACTCACTCTTACCCAAATTACCTCTACAACTACCAATCCCAAAATTTTGAGGAGTCGCAAGAATACCAAAGATTCGATCTCGAAATGTTATTTGATGATTACAATGCGACACTAACTTATCCTCAACCGAATATCCCCTACAATCACCACGCCCACTATTTTGAGGAGTCGCACGAACCCCAAAATTCCACTCTCGACGCATTAATGATAGAAATGACTACAACACAACATCGCGTTAGGCTAGAAACTATGAAGATGGAGCGCTTTGTGGGAACACAAAATGCAATGCAGATTCACTTTGAGGAACCGTAAGAATCCTATAATTCCAACCTCGAAGCATCAATGGATGATTTTGATGCGACGATAACTCACTCTAGGCTAGAATCTATGATAGAGCACTATATAGAGACACAAACTGTCCAAAATGAAGAGGTAAGAAAACAAAGTCTTCAAAATAATGAAACCCTTAGGACGTTGAACAATGCGGTTGAGTCCCTAGTGACTCACAACGAGGCATTAAAGGCTCAAATCTCCATGCTTTCACAAACACCTCTAGGACCCTCCGTTGAAACTCATGTGGACATTGTAACAACTAGTAATGCAAAACAAATTCAAAATCCTAAGGTGAGTAATAATGAGGTTGAAGAGAGTAACAATGAGGTTGAGAAAAGTTCTGGTGAGAAAAGAGTAGAGAATGAGAAAATACACCAACACCATCCGAAAGGGAGGTTGCCGAAGAGGTAGAGAAGGAAACATCTATTGTTGTTCCTCCTCCCTATAACCCACATATTTCTTTTTTGCAAATATCTGTGGAAGCTAATGTAGGTTCCCAATCCAAAATGTATGAGGAGGCATTGAAAAATATGCACAACAATGCACCTTCGTCTGAGGTCCTGCATAAAAAGAGAAAATTTAAGGACCATGAAACTAGGGAAACCATTAGCGTTAAGAAGGGAAGGTTAACATTAGAGATGGTGGATGAAATAACTAAGCCCAAAATCGAAAAGGTGATACTTAAGATAGATCCAGAACCACCACCACAATTCCAAAAGAATGAACCACCCCACAAAAGAAAGAAAAGAAAAGGTGAGGGATATGTGAGATGGCTTGATAAGTGGCCATGGAAAACGGCGAGGAGTCATTCCCGAGTGAACCACCATGAGTGCTTGCACTCCTGAACCGTCGAGCTATTGACGTTAAACAAAGCGTTGCGTGGGAGACAACCCACGAGTTTTTGATTGTATTTTTTCCTTTTTATCGTTTAAACTTGCAGAACACCAAGATATTGATCGCTTGTCACATCTCGACCATATCTAGGCAAAAAATCTATAGATGATCATCTCAAAAACAAGTTGGTGCACACGCACATTTCTACGACTATTGCCGTTGGTGGTGACACTGTTGATGAGCATGATAGGAAAAGGTATTTCCTCCAGACGCGGAGCGAATTTGGTCGTGATAGCCCGCCAATAGCATCCATATAGGCTTCGTCTTTCCTCTATCCATATTTTATCAAGACATTGAGGACAATGTTTGGTTTAAGTATATGGGAGTTAAGTTAGAATGTTTTCTCATTTTTATTCTCCGTTTTCTTAGTATTTTTATTTTATTGCAAATTTCCATTCAATAAAAGCGTTTTTATGTACCTTTGAGTCTTGTATGCAAAATTTTCGTGTTTATTCGAATTCCTCCACTTTCTTGAGCCATAACAAACAAAATTTAAAGGTTGCTTATTTTTAAAGATAAGAACTTGAGTGCGATTGAAACAAAATCGTTACCGTCCTAACACTCTAGAACCCCAACACGCTAGATCGGTTTAAGTACCTATTATACCAATACCTTAAGATTTAGTTTTAAAGTAACCCCGAGTAGTTTACATAAGCAGTCAGCACCGTTTTAAATTGCAAACTACGTGGAGAATCGATGAATATAAGTGAATGATCAAAAATTAAAGAAAAATTTTGTTTTGATCAGGAAATGCACTAACTAAGTTAGGTGATCCTCACCCGATCATTTAATCTAACAGTTGCGAACCCTATAAAATATGATGCAAACAATCAATTGTGAATTGGTTCAGCGGTTTCTGGTGTTGAGCTTGGTAGGGCGAACTACGGTTCGATCCCCCGCAAATTGCAATTGGGTGGAAAAACGAGTTACCGAATGCATATACCAGAACTCCTAGCTTATTAAAAAGATCAGAGTCACTAACCAGTTACTCCACTATGTGCACGAAAAGACAAAAGGCTTAATGTGATTGCACTCGAATAAAAATAGGTGAAACAAAACAAAAATAATTAGGTTGAGCTATAATAGCATGACTAGAACTGGTTTGCAAACGATGGGATTGTCTTGTGTTGATACGGTAGCTTTGGTGTCGAAATCAAGCTTAGGTTATTCCAACAAAGAACGAATTGCAGCCAAGTACGAATTGATATGTGCCTTGTACTTGCGTTTGACCAATGCTTAAAAGTTTTCCATATTGTTTCTTGCTTGAGGACAAGCAAAGGTTCAAGTGTAGGGGAGTTTGATAACACGAATGTATATAGCATATTTGATTTAATTCTCATAAATAATGTTAGTATTTTCGTTTAATTATTTTATTTTATTTTAGTATTATGTCGGTATTTTATTGTTTCAGGTATTAGATTAAATAGGATTGCTTGATAAAAGAAGGCAAAGTTGAGAAGAAATTGGTTTAAAAAGAAAAAGAAATCAAAAGAAATAGAAGGGAGGTGTTATACAAAAGGAGGAGGTGAAGAAGAAGAGAAATAACAAACTGGCCACGTGAAGGCCCAGCCCAATAAAGGCAAAAAAATATCACCCCACTCAAGGGAGGCCCACGCCTCCAATCCAACAAAGTTGAGACGCCTGCCTCCAACCCTTGAGGCGCCCACCTCCAAGAGGGTGACCCACTTTCCATTTTCCTTCATTTCAGGCCACGTCATTGAACATATATGTTCAATAGTTTATTTGAAGACGCACGTCACCCTATATTTTCTCCACACGTTGAACAAATTAAATCAGTTGGAACAAAACAAGTCAAAATTCCAAAGTACTACATTTTAGGAACTTCATGTCCACTACTTCCTACAATATTGGAAATGGAAGTTGCACTAGTACACTATAAATATAACGTACAAGACCAATTAAAAGGGTCGGCATTATTACCGAACAATTGCTTTGAAGTTTTTCTATTCCAATTTCCATTTTCAGTTTGCAATTTTATTTTATTTTCCATTTTCGTTTCTTAGTCTTAAGCATATAATATTTTTCTCACAACAATTTCTAAACCGGAAATTGTTGTGTACATTTCACTGATCTAACCTTACGTTAGATCTAGTGCTTTTTATTCCTTGTCTTATTTTTCTTTCGATTCAAGAGTTTCAATAGTAGATCCAGCCAGCCTGTGGTGGAGTACTCTGTATTTTTGAAGAACAAGATTAATTGCAGTATTCTTATTTCAGGTTCCTAAATATTTATTAGCTTTAAATTATTTGCATGCCATTTATTTGTATGTTTCTGGATATGCCTAAATACATGAAATATAGTTGTTTATGCATGATTGAGTTAATAAATATGTCTGGCTAAACCGATTAGATATTGGTATGCAAATTAATCGAACCAAAGGAATACGAAATAAACTAGCTTAACATTATTTTGTTAAAAATACTTTTCTGGCTTTAGTATCCAATTGAATTTATTAAAAGGTTAGATATCAATGGAGCAAAAGTTTGAGATTTAAAACCGGATAGTGGACACTAGGCATTGATTTTAAAGACATCGGAAGCGTTTTAAAATCGATTAAATCTTATTTATTTTCAAAAAATGTTTTTAAGTTTAGCGGGATAGCGAGAGCATACATTAGGATTTAATTACATGATCTGATTCAATAGAGCGAGAGTTTGAGATAGGATTTGTAAATAAATACTGTTTGCTGAAAAGAGTTTTTATCATTTAAAACCCAAGCCAGTGAAATGTCGGATTCCCTAAGTGAGACGAATTGCATACCAATATCCGCTTATTAATATTTTAACTAGATCTAAGTATTATTTCTCCCCTCTAAAGCAATCAAAACATTATTAGCTTTAGCTTTACATAATAACCTTAAGAACACGGTAGATCGATTCATAGTCCCTGTGGATTCGATATCTTCTAAAACTACGCGATAGGACTGTGTATTTGCAGTCTCCCGATTAATAGACGATAAAGTCGCGATCAATGCTCCATCTAGAGTTCATGTTAGAACACCATTATCTGATATAACTTATGCAGTGCTTAATGAAAGAAACCAGAATTTCCACACACAACAAGTTGGATTGTTGGTAATAACTAAACAAAGTTGAATTGTTTTAGTTCTTCCATCGACAAAAATTCATATTGTCAACGCAAAGTTTGTAACTTGACAACCTTGACTTTCTCACCTCCTTCATAATATTTCACCAGAATATCTCATGCCTCCTTCGTCGTTTCAGCATGAGAGATCCTATCAAAATTAACAACATCAACATTCGTCTGAATGCAATAAGCAGCCTTGCAGTCTTTCTTCTTGACTTTGTTGTGAGCTTTTTTTGTGCTTCGGTTGCATTTGCAGCCAACGCAGGAGCGTCGTCGGTAACCACCTTTAGAGTTTCATGGAAGTCAAACAAGGATTGCATCTGTTTTTTTCATCGGATCTAATTCTTGCCGTCAAGCATTGGAAGAGAATTCAGAATGCCCTTATCACTAGCCACCTTCGCAGCAATTGATTCACTTTCTCTAGAAACACGATCTCTGACGTGAAATTCTTAAAAATTCGATCAAGAACAATAGTGAGAAGCGAAAGAGAGAATAATAAAGAAAATAAAAATTTGTATTATTAAATTGTACAAATAATAATACAGACTAAGACTACTTATATACAATCTTAATTGAACTTGAATCTACACAAATAAAATTATATTTAAATATTAAATTTAATCAAATCTAATTAATTTAATATTTTAACAAATTTAAACGGAAAATACATATGCATACATCATCAATTCAGGCACAAGGAAATATTCAAGAAACTGGTCAATGGAAGAACACGAGACAATTGTAGTAGAAAGCACATATTTGTATCAAGTATGGAAATTTAACACTGGCAGCAAGAATTGATATCTCTATTCAAGATTGTTTGCATAATTGTTGATGTAAAAATTAGTATATCAAGTTTTACCATGCAGAAATTAACATGTGAAGTTTTACCATGCAGAAATTGAAATTTAATATTGCATCTTTTTATACAAGTGTTCAGTAATTTGTTTGTATAATTGATAAATCAGCAAAGGATCTACCTAAGGATTTATTTTCATGAAGCATGTATCAAAGGATAAAAATGACAAACTCCATCGATTTTGCTCTACCAAAAAACTAGATACATGTATTGCCAAGTTAAATGCCCCACAAACAGGAAATATAATATATTTTCGATTTGTTCCGCAAATCCATTTTACTTTTTAGATAAATTTTAATAAAAGGTGGTATTCATCCAAAATATATTTTTTATTTTGAAAAATCGTAAGATTTTTCTTTTTAGAATGGAAAGAAATTTTTTATAAAAAAAAAAATCGGCGGGTTGAATTTGTTGGAATAATATAATAAGTGGGAATAAGTGAGAAAATAGTCTTCGAATGTTGAGACTTAAGCACTCACCTATCACCTTAAGGTTTTAGGTAAACAAATGATATGTCTTTCATAAAGGTGTTTGTTCCTCAACTTTATATCAATGCTCCTACTATTAACTGCCCTCAACATGGTATCAAGTGCCTTTGGTTCGAGAAACGGACTGACTTAGTATCGACCGTTGCAAGGTGTCAACAACGATACAAGTGGGGGAGCATTGTGGACTCACACTAAGTGTCAACGGCGGTACAAGTGGGGGAGCATTGTGGACTCACACCTTAAAGTTTTAGGTAGACAAGTGGTGTGTCTCTCACAAAGTGTTTGTTCCTCAACTTTATATCAATATTTCTACTATTAACTCCCTCTAACTTTATATCTAGCGGGTCAACCGCTAAAAAACAATTTTATATCAATGTTCCTACTATTAACTTCCTCTAACTTTATATCTAACGGATCACCCGTTAAAAAACGGCGGATTAGGTTGAAATTTTAAAAGACAGCGGATTAGGATTAGGTTGGAATTTTGGGATCGTCGCCCGCTAAATCTTTTAAGACGGGACGAGTGGTCCATTTTGCCACCCCTAAACATAATCAGTGTATTGGGGATTGAAATGGGAGGCCAGATACCAAAACCTGGCCCACGGGTACCCTGACCCCAGCTAGATGAAAGGATAATACGTAGTCGTTTTAGCATTAGGGGAAGGGGTAATAATAAGCTGACAGCCAACATCACTTCCCTCATTCCACTTTCATTTCGTTTCTCTTGCTCACTCTAAGAGTGTGTTTGGATTGACGGTGGACAGAATTGATTCTAGTAGAATTGAGTTTGATAGAATTGATTTTAATAGAATTGAGTTTAGTATAATTGATTTATGTTTAGATACATTTATATAAAAGTGAGTTGAATAATAAATTTCAGTGTAAAAATCATCCAGAATCAATTCTGGAGACAGAAGCTACAAATTCTAGCTTCAAGTAGAATCAATTCTGGAGCTAGAATTAATTTTACTTTTGATAAAACAAACACCTCAAAATTATCCAGAATCAATTCTACACATCTAGAATTGATTCTGGCTTTTGAGAAATGGAACCAAACATATACTTAGAAGGCTTGAAGACTTTTGGAAGTTGAATCGACGGTTTGAACTCTTTCTTTGGATTGTTTTGCCCTGTATGCTTTTTGTGGCTTGTGTTTTCTATCTGTTATTCTGTTTCTTACCAAAGTTGTGATCTTCTGTGAAATTGTGACCAATCCATCAAATTCACTTCATTTATTCATCTGTTGTTGAGTGTTATTATGCTTCTTCTATGAAATTGATTAGTGACATCTCTTCTCACATTTTGTTATTTTACATATTTTCAATGTGTTAATTGCATGTCAATAATACTACAACTAACTTGAAAGTTGCAATTGTGACTAGAGTTTCTGTAAATATGAAGTTATACAGGAAATTCATCAAGTTTAATAATCTGTCTGAAGTTCATCAAGTTCAGTGTGTAAACCGGATTTTTGATAAAGCAGAAAAGAAAAAATGCATGAGAAATGTGTTTTTACCGAACATTTTGAAAATATCAGCAAAATGCATAGTGTTAACGAAATATGTGGTATAAGAAAATACTGCAGAGGGAGAGTGTGAGGTCAAATTTTGAGACTGGTGGCACAATATACCATTAGTAATGCCCATAATATAATGGATGCCACCTGATTTACTGGGTGTTTTGGAGTTTTCTCTTTTTTGTGTGTATGTTAGTATTATGTGTGTTTTCCTTTTCATGTACATCTTACTTTGTGTCCACACAAATTCATGATTTGATATTGCATTATGCATTGCAATAATTTCTCAGTTACTATTCGTAAGTTACATTAATAACCGGCATGGGTGAGATACTGTGATATAACTCCCCCACATTGTTTGAAACAAGAGTATACACAAGTAGTACAATATAGAGATGTAAATTAATAACATTAAAATTCAGATGATAAACACATGCATCAAACAACAAGTAAATCTCTTGTTACAATTACAACCAAAATAGACATTGGAGCATGAAACTAACAAATTAAAACAAGTACACAAAGAAACGCATAACCAACATAGGTCACAAAGACCTTTAATTCCTCACAAGAGAGTGGATTAACTGCATGTTTCGTCAAATTCACTGTGATTCCAAACATGCACTAAGCGAGAGATTTCAACTGGGCAACCAAATCAATGATAAATTTATTCTGAGTTTCTTTATTTAACATAAACTTCCTCCATTTGATGTGATTTTCTCTTATGCTCTTCCCAGGCTCTTTCTCATAATCCACCATTATGATCTTCACTGCTTTCACTATGTCCTCTTTATAAAAATACCCATCTTCTTCCCTTCTATTCACCTCTATCCCTGCCTCCATATCATTTGCAACCAACTTTGAATTGAAAAACTGATCACCCTTAAATGGTAACAACACAAGTTGGCAATCATTCACCATAGCTTCAATCACAGAACTAAAACCACCATGACAGACATAGCATCCAACACTACTGTGTTTCAGAATAAGCTGTTGCTGCAACCAACCACTGTGCACTATACCTCTATCTTTCACTCTTTCCAAAAACCCTTCTGGCAATGCTCTTTCCAGCTCAGTTTCTGCACATTTGGATGGAAAATTCAAAACCAAAATGAATGGTAAACCAGTGAGTTCCAACCCAGATGATAGTTCATTGATTTGTTCATCAGTCAAAAATGTCTCACTCCCAAAGGAGCAAAATATGACTGATTTAGCTGGAAAATTATCCAACCATTTCGACCATTTTTCCTCCAACACATCATTTGATGCCTCTGGAACCAATGGACCGGCTAACAGAACCTGTTTACCAAACTCTTTCTCTAAGTAATCTATATAAGGTCCTTCTATTTCCTTGCATGACTTGAAAACAAAATATGAACATTCACTAAGACTCTGATTAGCTCGTTCATAGACAGTTAAACCTTCACCAAATTTTGTAAACAAAAACATGAAGTCCATGGCCTCATAGGTCTTGAGGGAGTTATTGTTTTTTTGTGGAAACCCTTTTGGAGATTTTTTAAGATCCTCAAAAGTGATGGTTGTTCCTTCAATATCATCAAGTCTTGAAGGCACAGTATTGTAAGAACTAGAAATAGCAGAGTAAACAGAAAACTTAACAGATTTAACACCAAGTTCAGAAGCTAGTTTTGGAAGCCAGTTTTGTGCAAAGTCAAAGAAAATATAATGAGGTTTGAGTTCTGATAAAAGGGTCTTGATCTGAGGTTGAGTGAGGTCAAGGGCGTGAAGGAGATTTCCAGCTAAGTGAGGTGGCAATTCAGCAGTGTTGGTCATGCCATTTGGAAACTGAAGTGGGATAATGTTGATGGATGGGTTGAGATTAAATGTAGTTTTGATTTTGTGAATATTGGATGATGCTGACAAGAAAGTTATGCGAACTCCATTGGAGAAAAGCTTGTTGGATAATTGAACAAAAGGACTTATGTGACCAAATGCTAGGAATGGAAACATGATCGCATGAAGTTGATCATCCATGTTGTTGTTCACAGCTTCAGTACTAGACATGTTACCGTGAGAGATTTGTTTCTCTTGTTGCTATGCTTGAAAATGTTTGATAGTGTTTGTTATGTTATTTCTCGAACATTATACAACACGTATAAATATACAAATATTATATTGGTTGACGCTTCGTGGTAAGTATAAGGACATCAAATGAAATCTACCAGTCAAATGTTCAATTCAATATGGAGGGGGGGTTTCCTCGTGCTAAATGTAGCAGCACTTCTAAATTATTGACTTGTGGGAGTTGAAATGTGAGTCTCTTTTGGTTGCACTTTTGACACTCCGGATCACTCCTTGGCAGCAATTAAATGTTACTTACCTTTCAATGATATATTATACTAGTATATGTTTGGTTCTAGTAAGATGGGGATTTCTTAATTTATTCTATGGATTACAAGACACCTTTTTTTTGAAATACAACAATTCCTTAAAATTTTGAAGATATATTTCCGGACGCATTCCAACTCAATATATTCTTGAATTAAGTCCTAAATCAATGAATAAAAATATTACGGAGATTCATCTTCGTTTACATTACGGGGGTGTATCTTCGTACACTATTGGTTCAAAAGCGTGGTAGAACACCTTCTCCTTCCCCACTTATAAAAAAAAAACAACTTTTAACCATTAAATTACTCAAACTCTCTCAATCATTCAAGCCCATCAAAGAGCTCTTTCAACATTGTTTTGGAGGTTATTGTTTTTTCTAAACTTTATTGAGTTTTTGTATAAGTTTGTAAAAATTGATGATTAGGTTAAAAAATATATAGTTTATACATATTTGACTAAACTTTATTGAGTTTTTGTATAAATTTGTAAAAATTGATGATTAGGTTAAAAAATAGATAGTTTATACATATTTGATAGCTTATATACATAATGAGAAACGTGTTTGTTAGGTAATTTTGTTGATCAATACATTAAATTTGATGATTTGGGAGATTGCATTCCACCATTAACGTTCGCGAGAGTTGCAAAAAAAATTGGAGATGCATCTTTGGAATTTCGCAACGTTTGGAAACCCAAAACTCAGTGATACATCTCCGTAATGTTTACTATGGAAAATAGTAAACAACCGCTGGTCCTCCCAAAGTCCTAAAACTAAGGGTAACTCGCAAGATCGACCGGTTGATCTTAAGATATGTGCTAAGGTTTTTTGGGATTATACTAGTTCTGTCGAAATCCTTATCTGAGAAACGGTTTTCTAAGACTAAGGGAACAAGTATAATGGCTTTCCACACTATGATTAGATTCGATTGACTGGTGACTTGTGACCGACAGAAGAAACCTAAACGCAACCATTAACAATCTGACTTCACAATGTGATTTTTACCAACTATGGTGACTCGTGACCGACAAAAGGCTATGAACTTCAGACTTGTTTTAACTGAAGTAAGTGTGGACTGACTCCTTTGTTAACTCAAAACTTGTAACAAAAAGAGAATCAACATAAATGATAATGCTGTGAAATCAAGTCTCTCCAAAATATTAGTTTTGATGAAGACATCTTTTAGAAGCAAATGATCATGACAAAAGAATGGAAAAAGTCTTGAAGATTAGAAGAAGAATTATTAAAGAATAAAAAATGTCATAAGGTATAAATAATTCTTAAACTTGAATATAGATGTTCACAAATATGCATTCATGATCATATACATATCCCATATGTTTAACAAAAGAAAAAAAATATGTTTGAAATAATTTTCAAAAAGAATTTCTCAAAACAAACTTTCAGGAACCGGTTCCTACCAAACAGGGAACCGGGTTCCAAACTTTCTCAAAAAACATGTCCCTGGATTTTGTACCAGGAACCGGGTTGTACCTATAGGGGAACCGGTTCCTGCGTGTAAATTTTGAATTCCTAGTTGTAACGTTCACTAGGAACCGGGTTCTGGCTGTGTCGGAACCGGTTCCCAAAGATCTGATTTCATTTTGATTTTTGGACATATTTCAAATGGTATTCATTCATGGTTGCATTGCATCTTTTCATACTAAAAGACATGAATGAAAAGGGATGTGTGACATTATAAATAGTGCAGAATTTTTAAATTCAAATAACCTTCTTCAATTAACAATTTTCATCATTCATATTTTCATATTCTTCCAAACTTTTAAGTGTTCTTACAAAGTCATATTTTTGTGAAACTTGCATTATACATTTTCAATTATTACAAGTTTCATATATGCATTGTGAACATTTATAATCATTGTTGAGAATTGTTTATTTCTTGAAGAAGAAGATCAATCAAAGATTGATAGTGCTATCCATCTATTTCAAATAAATCATTGTATTACAAAAAGAATATATTCCCTTACTATCCAGGATTGTTGGAAGTAAGTGTTGTGATTTGAAGAGGATTGTTCTTCATTCACATTAGTGTTGGTTTGACCTTAAAGGTGTTAAGAACCTTTGGTCTCCCTATAGGTTAGATAGTAGGCTTCACCTTTTGGTGTGAATAGGTTGTACGATAATTCTGACTATAGTGAAATCTCTTCGTGTTGGAAAGGGACCGAGTACTCTCGGATTGTGAGGGGAACCAGGATATATCTTTGTGTTCTTTACCTTTCCGCTTTTATTGCTTTCATCACATCATAACCAAAGGAAAGAAACACTTGTTAAAAACTTCATATACCAAACCAGAAATATTAGTACAAGTTTTCATTAAACCGGATAAAATTTTTAAACACCTAATTCACCCCCCCTCTTAGGCGCACTCTTAGACTTACAATTGGTATCAGAGCAAGTTATAGGTAACTTGTTCCTAAAGATCCAGAATGGCTTCCGCAAATCCAAATCTGGTTTTCAAAGATGGTGGTAGTAACAACAAGCCTCCATTGTTTTGTGGTGAATACTTTGACTTTTGGAAAATTCGCATGAAGGCTCATCTTGAAGCGCAAGGAGAAGAAATATGGAATGCTGTTGAGAATGGTCCATTCACTCCGGTGTGTGTTGTCAATGGTGTTGGGTCATCAAAGCCTAAAGCATCATGGGATGACGATGACAAGAAAAAAGTTCTCTTCGACAAAAAGGCAATCAACATTCTTCAAAGTGCTCTTAGTATGGATGAATTTTTCCGAATATCGGCATGTACAACGACAAAGGAAATTTGGGATACTCTTGTAGAAACTCATGAAGGAACAAGTCAAAAGGTCTAGATTGAACACTTTGAGTCAAGAATATGAATTATTGAGAATGCTGCGGAGAATCCATCCTTGACTTGCAAAGAGATTCGTTCACTTGACAAATCACTTGAAGGCACTTGGTAAGACTTTAACTAACGATGAATTAAATCTTAAAGTGCTTAGGTCTTTAACTAGGAATGGCAACCAAAAGTGACGGCAATATCCGAAAAGAAAAGCCTAGCAACTATGACTTCCACAACACTATTCGAAAGCTTCAAGAATATGAAACGGAACTTGGAAGACTTGAAAACATGAAATCCAAGTAAGAGATTCAAAAGACATTGCTTTAAAGACAAGGATCAAATATCATGATAGCAATCAAGAGGAGGAATCCACAAGTAGTGAAGATGAAGCTTTTATCAAGAAGTTTGAAAATTTCTAAGAAAAGAAAAGAAAAGGAGATCACTAAAATGGAAGCACCATCAAGGAAAATTAAATGTTTTGAATGTGGAGAAAAGGTCATGTCAAAAGTGAATGCCCTACACTTGAAAGGAAGAATAAACATTTCAAAGGAAAGAAGGACAAAAGGCCAGAGAAAGCATATATAGCATGGGATGATAATGAGATAAGTTCATCATCAGATAAAGAACATGCAAATCTTGCATTTATAGCAACACACAATTCCGAAGATGAAGAAGACGAGGTTATTCATGATAACTCTCTTTATGATAATGATGCACAAGGTGCTATAGATGAACTATTAAATGAATGCAAAATTCTATATAAGACTATTTCATCTCAAAAGAAATTAATTTCATCTTTAGAAGAAAAAGTTAAGACTATTGAAAAAGAACATAAAGATGAAAAAGAAAAGATGATTAGTGATCAAAAATAGAATTTTGTATGCAATAATTGTGAATCACTTTCTTTCCAAATTGTTCAATTAAAAAGAGTCCTAGAAAGGTATGAAAAAGGACAAGTTGGATTGGAAAATATTCTTAGCACTCAAAGATATCCTAAAGATAAAAGTGGACTTGGTTTTTCAAAATTTTCTCAACCAAGTTCCAACAAAACTATCTTTGTTAAGGCTAATAACCAACCAATTCAAGAGAAAGTGAATAAGCCTAAAGTAGTTCATCATTATCCTAAAAATAAAAAAGTTGTTAAGAGTAAATCTTATCCTCCTAGATATATAAGTAATTTTGAACCTACTTGTTTCTATTGTGGTATGAAAAGCCACACACCTAATGCTTGCTATATAAGAAACTTTAGTGTTCCAAGTGGGAATTATGTGTGGGTAAAGAAAGGTACTAATTATGATGGACCCAAAGCACATTGGGTACCAAATCAAACTTAATTGTTTTGTAGGTTTGCTTGGAGACCACTTCAAACTTTTGGTATCTTGATAAGTGGTGACTCTAAGTATTTGATGGGAGACTTAAACCATTTTTCAAATCTAGTTTTAAAGGCCAAGTGTTATCTCATATTTTGGGAATACCTTAAAGGAAGAATTCTTGGCATAGTCAAAGTTGGAACACTTTAACTTTCACATCCATTGAAGATGTTCTTTATGATGAAGGACTAAAGCACAATCTTCTAGAAAGACAACTTTATGACAAAAGGCTTCAAGTTCATCTAAGGTGAATATTTGATGAAGTCTCTTACATGATGTAAAAATCATAAGTATAAGTTGTTTTTATTTTTCAAAATTTCATTATATACTTTGTTAGTCTTTTCCCATCCTTTTTGCTAATGACAAAGGGGGAGAAGATATATATGTGTATGTGTATGCTTGTCTCTAACTATTGCAGAGCCCCAAAGATGTAAAATTATCTTAAATTAAGGGAGAGCTTTGATCAAGGGGGAGTTATCAAAGATAGGGGGAGCATTCACATAAGACATTATCATTTGTTCTACATATTAAAAGCACCTCAACTTTCAATGGGTTGTCATCATCAAAAAGGGGGAGAATGTGAAATCAAGCCTCTCCAAAATATTAGTTTTGATGAAGACATCTTTTAGAAGCAAATGATCATGACAAAAGAATGGAAAAAGTCTTGAAGATTAGAAGAAGAATTATTAAAGAATCAAAAATGTCATAAGGTATAAATAATTCTTAAACTTGAATATAGATGTTCACAAATATGCATTCATGATCATATACATATCCCATATGTTTAACAAAAGAAAAAAATATGTTTGAAATAATTTTCAAAAAGAATTTCTCAAAACAAACTTTCAGGAACCGGTTCCTACCAAACAGGGAACCGGGTTCCAAACTTTTTCAAAAAACATGTCCCTGGATTTTGTACCAGGAACCGGGTTGTACCTATAGGGGAACCGGTTCCTGCGTGTAAATTTTGAATTCCTAGTTGTAACGTTCACTAGGAACCGGGTTCTGGCTGTGTCGGAACCGGTTCCCAGCGAACCAGTGCAGATTTCATTTTGATTTTTGGACATATTTCAAATGGTATTCATTCATGGTTGCATTGCATCTTTTCATACTAAAAGACATGAATGAAAAGGGATGTGTGACATTATAAATAGTGCATAATTTTTAAATTCAAATAACCTTCTTCAATTAACAATTTTCATCATTCATATTTTCATATTCTTCCAAACTTTTAAGTGTTCTTACAAAGTCATATTTTTGTGAAACTTGCATTATACATTTTCAATTATTACAAGTTTCATATATGCATTGTGAACATTTATAATCATTGTTGAGAATTGTTTATTTCTTGAAGAAGAAGATCAATCAAAGATTGATAGTGCTATCCATCTATTTCAAATAAATCATTGTATTACAAAAAGAATATATTCCCTTACTATCCAGGATTGTTGGAAGTAAGTGTTGTGATTTGAAGAGGATTGTTCTTCATTCACATTAGTGTTGGTTTGAACTTAAAGGTGTTAAGAACCTTTGATCTCCCTATAGGTTAGATAGTAGGCTTCACCTTTTGGTGTGAATAGGCTGTACGATAATTCTGACTATAGTGAAATCTCTTTCGTGTTGGAAAGGGGACTGGAGTACTCTCGGATTGTGAGGGGAACCAGGATATATCTTTGTGTTCTTTACCTTTCCGCTTTTATTGCTTTCATCACATCATAACCAAAAGGAAAGAAACACTTGTTAAAAACTTCATATACCAAACCAGAAATATTAGTACAAGTTTTCATTAAACCGGATAAAATTTTTAAACACCTAATTCACCCCCTCTTAGGCGCACTCTTAGACTTACAAATGCAAGGATATTGCTGAAACGTGAATAAAATGCAAGTAAAGTTTTCAGAAGAAATGACTAAAATATAAAGATTTTGCATTAAAATAAAAGTGGTGATTCATGTACATCAAGCACTCTTCAACTCTTTGCTTCCTGACACTCGGAAAGAACAGAGTTTTGCAAGTGATTTGAGTATACAAGTGAGCACATAGAAATTACATTGAAACTACTTATTTATAGTATTTACAAAGTAACTGCCCTAAAGAAATCGACGGGTGACATTTGAACTCTAAGGTAACCGCTTCACCAGATGTTGCCACCTATTTGGTGCTTAAACGAGTCGTGCATTGCTGGTAACTTCTTAGAGACTTTGAATTTTGAACCTTCCCGCCTCTGATAAACCCAACTGCTTCTTGCTTACTTCGACATGTACTCTTTTTGGCAAGAAACAATAGCAGAATTCTTCTAAGTTTTGAATCCTTTGTAGTCTACACGACCAAATTCGACCACTTCCTTCGCTCTGTGCGCCTTGGTCGATTCGACCATTTTCCTCATATTTTAACATTCTTTCCTTGTCGTCGTGTCGCACCCCAAAATTTACCCGCTTAATTTAAGCCTACGTTTCATTAAATATTCATGTACTGTGGTTGAACCGAGGTTTTCTCAACTTTCGTATTTCCTTTAAGCTGCAGAATTTGGGTTGTGTTTTCGATCAGTCTAAGATGGCTCCCGTATTCTCTCGCTCCGCCGTTTACTCAGTTATCAAGGATTCCTATGACTCGGGACATATTAATTGTTTCACCAGAAGAGCCACAATTGCAAGTACTTCAAATTCTTGAAGTATTATCAAAATGACGCTTATCTCAGTGCACGCTTACTCATTAGTCAAGTTGTTATAAGAATTGTCATTAGAAAGAATTTTATTGAGTTTTCACGATAAAGTGAGTTTTTGGGCTTTTTGTTGGGCTATTCATTTTGAGGATTGTGGGAGTATGTTATGCAAGAGCTATTGAGAATACTTTGTTGCTGTTATTGTGGACTCACAAGTAAAGGATTTTTGTGCAAAAATTCATGGCATCAGTTTCATTTGTGAAATTTACAAGTTTCATATCATTTCAAAATATTCAAGAGTAACTTCATTCTAGTTTCGCTTAGAATTTTGAAGTGTGATTCGTTTCATACAAGAGTAAAGACGGAATAACTTCATTTGTTCCACAGAATTTCATTTAAAAGGAAATTTGTAATTACAAACACCATGGCAAGAATTTAAGGTATAAGGAAAGTATCATTCATTCAATTGACAAAGTCGTCCAAATTTATCATTCAAGACTTAACGAGTTTACAAGGGGACTTTTACATACTTTCTCTAAAGTAGATACAAGCATAAAGCCTAAAGGTTTTACAATGCAAATTGATTCGGTCAAAGATGTATCCCAAGCTTCACTTTTCTTCTCTATCCTCATGTTACTACGCAAGCCTCTTCATTACAAATCCTCCGTGCTAGGCTCCATTGTCGTTCCAAGGATGTCTACAATTATTTCTTTTCTTTCTTCATCCGTAAGTCTCCAAACTTTTGTCCTCCACATCGTTCACCTGAAAGCAAGAAAGAACGCATGATCAGTAGTTATACGCTTGAACATAAACGGTAATGTCAAAGAATTTTCAACCTCATCATTAGGGCTAGTTTTAGGAATCAGGTTTCGAAGGTTTAATCGTGTTCAAGCAATCAGAGCCTCAGAACTGAAAAGCTCCTTCATCGGCCACAACCTCCTAGTGCAAATCACAACAACCTCCGTTGTTGGTTCACAAAAGGAGGTGCTAAGAGGAAAGTCAGACAGCATCATGCTTCCCCAATCCAGCCCAATAACTCATCACAGTTCTAGAAATTCAAATCCAGCCCAATACAGAACACAGTTCAAAAAAATGTATGTTCAACCCAAAACTCTAGCATGGTTATCAGCAAATGAAACTCACAACAGCAAGCAACAGAACAGGCAGCAAGTGTGATTAAAGGCAACAGGGTCAGCAAGAAAGACAAATTGTCTTGGTTATCAGCATAATCAAAGCCATCCAGCAGTAGCAGAGCTGAAAGAAGTAAACTCAACCCAACAAGTAATTAATACAGCAGCAGCATAGAAGAGGAAAAGTGTGGCTTCAAGGATATTTTCACCAAAGGTGAAAAGGGGAAAGCAGAAAACAGACATCAGTTTGGTAACCAAAAACAAGAGGTAGTCTGCTATATCAGTTTTGGAAGCCAGGAGAAGAAGTGAATATCTGTTCTATCAGTTAGGGGAGACACAAAAGCAAGAAAAAGATCTGTTCTATTGGTTTTTCAACAAGCCAAAGAGAAAGAGAGAGCATCTGATTCAATACCAGTTTTAAAAGCAAAAATCCATCAGTTAGAGGCCATCAGTTTTCAAAAGACAGAAAAGTTTTTCTCAACAAACCAAAAGCAAAAACCTGGTAGCATCTGTTCTAACAGTGTCAAAAAAGCCAGGTCCTAACCATTTTTTCAAAACCCAGAAAACAACATACACTCTGTTCTAACCAAAGCCAAAGACCATAAACCAAAACACGATAGCCAAACCCTAACAGCCTATCATCATATTCCTAAAACTAAAACCCTTCAGAGTTTGTTTTGTCAGAAATCTAACTTCTGAACTGAGAATACGTCTCCAAGGTCCGGATTTCATATCCACAGCCAGAGTAGCAAGCAGAGGGTAACTAGGGTTTCAAAACCCCTTTTGTTTTCGCCCAAAAATTGTCATTCATCTGCAAAATCATACGAATATCAGTTTAATACATAGTAATACGAAGTTTGTGAACCACGCCGCGGAACCACCGTGGGCGATTTCCCCCCTTTCAGTTCCATAGAGAGAGAGAAGAGTGAGAGAGAGAGCAGAGGGTCGTTGTGAGAGGGTGAGAACAGAGAGCGTGAGAGGAGGGTTAGGGTTCCATTTGGAACGGTGAAGAGAAAACGAGAGAGAACACGAACACGGCGAAGAGAGAGCGTGAGAATACAAACACGCGAGAAAGAGAGACAGTTGTTTTGCCCATTTTTGGGTAATTTTTCCTTCTTTTATTTTTATTAATTCTATTTTTAGAAAAAATATAATAAAAACAATTTATTTGTTATGTTTAACCTGGTGGTGACAAGTGTCACCACCTTGTTTTCTTAATTAAATCTTTTTCTTTATTATTATTTTTATTTTTATTCTCTTTTTTTAACAAGATATTCAATTATTTTAAATATATATATATATATATATATAAATAATAAAAATAAAAAAAGGATGCATGTATGTGTGTTTCGGTAAATATTTGTACCATCTTGGAGCCGTTGGAGTTTTAATTGCGAAGAAGAAAGATCCGATGCACCAGATCGCCAGCGTATGATGAATTTCTGCGGAGTGGTCAAGTTCAGATGAATTTCTTTTCACCGTCCAGAATCACTGCAATACAGGCTATTTCTAATCTTTTACCTATTTCAATTAACTTATTCTTTTATCATATTTTCGTTGCGATGTACTAAATGATTATTGGATCTGGTAGTTTGTGTTTGATGATTTATCGATTAAATTATTAGCCGATTTTTCATCAAACAGAAAAAAATCATCTCCAATAATTATTTAAATTTCCGATTGTATTGTATGATATTTGTCTGTTTATTTACTTATTCCACATTCATTCACTATTGTACACTCTGCACACAATTTGAAATTTAAATCAATCTGATTCCTCTTTGATTGACTCATATGTCAATTTCCTAAAGGGTCTCATAGTTGGGGATGGGCATGGCCATCCTCACGAGATTGGTTAAAGCCCTTGTTGCTTTAATCAATCATAACCCGAAAACAACATTGGTCTATATACCAATTACCATGCACCAGGGTCTCATGGTTGGAGATAGGAGCACCTATTCTCACGAGGTTAATTAAGTCCACATACTTGATTAACCATAACCCGACTCCATTTCTCATGCAACGCGTCGACTTCAAAACATTTTCATAATTAAATCACAAACCTCGATCCAACGTCGAGTGCATTTTTAAAATTCTTTCATAAGAAAAATCAAGTGTTTAAGCCGTTGGATGCTAGTCTAATTGTTTAAGCACTTGCGAAAAATGAACTTCGAATCTTTAAGTCGTTGGATGCCAGTCTAATTGCTTAAAGATTCTTAATAACGTGGACCTTGGTTTCACTTCACTCTTTCATAAGAAAAACTTTTGGGAGGATAGACGACTCGTTGAGCATTGAGCTCATCTTGTTTCTAGTATTTGAATCGTAGGATGCTAGTCCTATTGTTCAGTACTTTTCACCCGCATAAAAATCAATCCAACTCACTCAAACTCTTTTATCGCTCATATGCGATCATCAAACTCTTTTTTGACAAAGAGTGTGCAATAGCTATTTCAAATACGAACATGGACTTAAAGCTTTTCAAATAAACTAAACTAGTCCAAGTTCAAACATTTGAAATGTCTAAATGCACGATTTTTCTTATAAAATCAATACAACAAACTTAAAACCTTTTTGAGAGGAACTACAGAGTTTTGACTTTCTCATTGCACGAGGGAATATGTAGGCACGCGGTTCTGAAACTGTGTCAAACTCAAAATAATAATAAACATATCCTTTTCTCCTTTTTATTCATAACTTAGCAATAAACACACACACAAACGCGTAGAATTAAATGGGTCCCATCGAGTACGATGGATGTAAGGGGTGTTAATACCTTCCCCTTACATAACTGACTCCCGATCCCAGTTTTTGGTCACGTAGACCGCCTTATCCGCTTGTTTGGGGTTTTATCTATATTTTCCCGTTCTTTTTAGAACAAATAAAATTAGGTGGCGATTTCACTAGTTTTCGAGAATTAAAAGATTTTTGAAAATCGAGTTGCTTCACGTCGATTCCATTATAACTTGATATTTTCTTCAATCACTGGTTTCTTTAATTTGACAAAACCAATTTTCAAACACTTTGTTCTCAGTTTCCAAAAGATCCTTATTTCAGGAAACTACCTTTAACTTATGAGAACAACTTCTTTTAATACACGTGCTTGAATACCTTGTGATTTTTCAAGGTAACAAAATGCTCCCCATATATGCCATTTTCGAATTTCAACACACATGAGATAATGGCATCTTTGAAGTGTCGGTCTCAGCATTCGACGGAGTCGTTCCCACTACCTTCAAAAGTGGACGTTACTATTCCGTATTTTCTGTGACATCATGTAATCATGGAAATGTATCACGCCTTTAATTTCGAGGCGTGTGATCATTTATTATCCATCATCATTACGCTTTTAGTGGAAGACATGGCCCACCACTCCCGCTTTAATCTCGCAGCACGTGTCCTTCGACATGACACAATTCTAACTTAGGAAATCACAAAGATTTTCTTATTATTTTCTTCTTTCTTCAACAAGGCTATAAATACCCCACTCTGTCATTTTCTTCTTTTCCCTTCGCTTTCTTCAACCCTTTTCTTCAGAGAAAACCCAGAAATCTGAAATCACCATTCTTGTTCATCTTCTTCAAACTTATTCAAACCTTCTTCAATGGCAAATACTGACAACATCACCGCCTCTCCATCCATGGAACTTCAGCTACGCCTAGTCGATGGCAAACCCTATGTACCAGAACCTCTATTCACTGATGAGAAAGCAAAAATATGGAAATCTCAGGTACTCATTCCTTCCACTCTTGAAGGAGAATCCTTAGCTTTTCTGGATCCTCTCCCTGCTGACACGCCCTCTAAAATATACGTAGATGATAAAGGGGATTTTTCCCTAATAGCACCATGACTAGACCCATAATATCTTCTTCAAACCTTATTTCTTTGCAATATATAGATAGAAACTTCATGACTACTCCTCCACTGAACTTCCCTGAGTTTAGTGCCTGGATGGCACGTTTAGAAATTGAGAAAATAGAACAATGAAAGACAATGGGCATTTACACGTTGCTGGAACTTTCTCGATGCGGCAAGCCCTACTCTAGCAGCATGCTATTGGCTGCTTTACATTTTTGAGAGGGATCGACAAACACATTTCACACCAAGTGGGGTATGATCACGCCTACACTGCTTGACGTCACCGTCATTACGAGGTTAAAACCAAATGACGGAGTTTTCAACCACATGGATGCTGACCCTCTGCCCATAAGATTCAACGTTGGCGAAAGTAGAAGCCCAACATACAACTATTTTATTGACCATCATCAACAAGAATCCGGCCTTATCACCGACGAAGAACACATAGCATTTTTTACTCTCTGGTCTCACGTTTTATTTTCTGCACTAGGTCAATGCATGTGGCCAAGCAGTTTTCTTACCTTGCCACTCAATTGCACAATGGTGAGAGTATTGCTTTGGGCCAGTTGATTTTGGCCTCCTTATATGCCTCCTTAACTGAAGTCTCCAACCAAGTCAAGAATTTCGACCCCACTAATCCAAAAAGAAAAAATGTTTTGGTCCATGGTCCTTTTTGGCTTCTGCAGTTATGGCTAAATGCCACTTTCTCTGAAGACATCAAACCTTTCAAAAGCAGAAAGATAGTGTGCCCCCAAAATCAAATGTATGTTGTTTAGCAGCGTCTTCTGCCATTAACCCCCATCGACAAAACTTCTCCTAATCTTGAGGTCTTTAAATTGTTGTTCAAATTTATGTTGACAAGACTCGAGTTTACACCTTCCATGGATCCATTCTCTGATGGAAAAAGTGGCCCAGAGTGGCTTACTAAATTGTTTCCACCTGTGGAAGATGAAGACAAGAAAAGATCCCTAATCTGCTGAAGACGCTTCCTAACTCCTCAATTTTTATCTTCTATAATTGTCAGCCAAAATTCGGGTTTGGTTGCTTACCAGCCCAACTTAGTGGCTCGACAGTTTGGGTTCTGTCAACTTATTCCCAAATCTCTGTTCAACTCCCATGAATTACTGGTCGACATCACCTCCAACCAACCTTGGGAAACTGTAAAAGAAGACATCGACAATCTCTGGGCACAAAGGCCCATCCTTACTTTCACAACATTTAAGCCATCATTCTACGACACCAAGGAATTTGAGACTTGGTGGCAGTCATATTATGTTACTTTCGTTGGAGATTCCAATAAGAAAATAGCTTAACTGATTGCAGCTTTTGACAGATTTCAGGGCAAGACGACCAAATGTAAGGCCACTAATATTAAGCAAATTCAAGCTTTTCGGAAGTATTTCAGAGTGGTGTATCTACAAATTAACCTTTGTCAGACCATATCTGACGGGATTCTACGGCTCAAAATTCTTGGTTACGCGAAAGACAAATATCTTTACGCACTTCATTTTAGAAACATTAAATTTCCTTCTTTACCAACTAGCCCGTTGGCCTTGGCTTTTCGCCCACCTATCCCAGATTGGTGGTATAGCTCTTGGTCGAATGTGGAGAATGCTTATAAGAAAAAGGACGACATAGTGGTACCGACGAAGCATTGGTTGCACGACTACCCAGGTTTTCTGCATATTTCCCTTCAATATGTAAGAGAACTTATTGTTATGCCAAATGGTAACAGCTTCTGGAAAGATTGATTTCTTTGTTATTCCGACTTTTCCATTTATTTGACTTTGCCATTTTTTTTTAGCTATCCCTCTTCAGGTGGCACCACCAAAGGCTCCTGTCACCAACGTTTCTCCTTCAACAACAAAGGTTCAACTCTACTCCTTTATCAATTATCTTTCGTGATTTGGCACTTCTAACTTAACAATGTGTTTGCAGATTGTACCTGATCATACACCACCTGATGACGAATTAATTCTACCCTTACTTAAGAAAACTGGTTCCCCTGTAAGTGTATTTGCATATTTCTGATCATCTCGACTTTATGACTTAAAACGTACTAATTTTCTCTTTATCTGCCAGAGTAAAAAACGCTCAACGGATCTGGCTGCTCCCTCTGACATATCCAAAAGGTCCAAGAAGGACAAACAACACGCCTCTGAGAGGATTGAGCTATCTATTTGTTGTCGACTCAAGTTCTTCATATTCATTTTACACAATCACTTTGACTCATTCCTCTTTTTCTAATATGCAGCCATCACCTGAGGTTCAGTCCCCTCAACATTCTCATAAATCCAAAAGCCACAAGAGGAAGAAAGATTCCTCTGATGAAGAAGAAGTGGTCAAGAAGAAAAGGAAAAAGAAGGCACCTGTGGCCCAACATCTTGAAACAAAGATCGACTCAGAACCTGCTGATCAAGCAAAAGCAGCAGACAATGTCGACGATCGGCCTCTTGTTACAAGAAGGAGAGGTAAAGTGATCTTGGCTGAAAATCTTGAAGTTAACCTAAATTTAGGCGCTGATATTATAATGATTAACACAGCCATCATCACTCCGACCCATGCCTCTTAGATTGATGAAGCTCAAAATACATTGGAGGATACTATTGTTGCTTCTGTCGAAAAGGATGAGCCTATAAATCTCAATCCATCGCCACAGGTATTTGCTAAATTTTTCACTGCTTTTCTTCTTTGTTTGCCAAATTTATCTGGCTAACATTTGTCTTGTTTTCTTAAGGTCGAAGCTTCTGGCCCACAACAAAGTGTGGCTGATTATAGTCCATTGTTAGAGGTCTCTTCTCCTCACCATCATAACAATTTCGACATAGTCGCTAGTGAGTTCATTGACCTGGTTGTTCCGGCTAGTCTTAGTTACTCTTATTCAGTCACTAATCCTGCCAAACATAAGGGTTATAGCTCGACTAGCTCTGACTCTTGTCTTTCAGATTCCCTGCAAGATTCAGAGGCAGATAAAAATGTCACCACTTCAAACAAAACTGCTACAACTTCTCAAAATTGTCCTCCACCTGAAGGCAAATCTCAAGTTTCTACTGAAGAAAAGAAGGTCGAATCACCCTCACCTTCAAAACAAAAGAAAACTGATTCGCCTAAGCTTTCAGATGAAAAAAAATCGACTCCCCAACGCCTTCATCGAAGTTGGGGATTAATGCTGATACTCTGGACGCATTAGCAAGGCTACGTAGCTTTGTGATCGCTCGCACTTTCTCCTCTGATTCCGACCAATCTCAGACACATAATGACAAGTTAGGACCTGAGGCAACAAAGGTCAAGAAATTGACAGATAAAATCTGAACCTATGCCCTGAGCCCTGAGTTGCCTACAATGCTTCATGATAATCCAACTATTGGCTCAGAAATTTCAGACGCACTCACTCAGCTGAAAACACTTGATATTTCTTATTCGGCTAAGCTCATGATGGCAGCGTTCAAGAAATTCTTTACTCATATGCTTGCAAATGTTGAAGTTATGAAAGAAAATGAACAATTGGTCGAGGCAAAGCAGGCCTTTGTGAAGGAGAATTTGGAAGTGGTGGTACAAGCTCATCAGGCGATCAACGGGATACTAGCAATGATTGAGCAAAAACAGCAAGAATTAAGTCTCAAAAAGAAAATAACTGCTGAAATACGCAGTCGACTTGCTGATTTGAACAAAGAAATGTCTTCACTAAATGAGGAACTGGAAACGATTTCTACGCAAGAGGAAAAGATCAATGAAGTTATAACTCATGCTTAGACACAGGTGAATAAGATGATCATGGACGTTGTAGTTGTAAGCAGTGTAATCTCGAATGTTGAAACAGAGATTATATCTCTTAAAGCTAAAGCAGACTGCTTTGAAGATCATGCCTCACGCCTCCAAGGGGAAATGCTATCTTTCCAGAACAAATTTAAGCATTTCTAATTTTTTGCAACCATTATCCTGTAATCTCTTTTTTGTAATATTCTAACAATGGCTTCTTAGCAAAATTTAATACAATGTCTTTCTTTTTTGCCTTACATAATATATTATGCATGCTTAATTTGTTGGTTTCGACACAACTCTCTCTAGCTTATTGTTTCGACATCTGTCTACTCTGTCGAAATTTTAATTTCTTGAAGAATAGGCTTATACTTCTTCAAGTACTTACCATTTACCCTTAGAATTCGTCAATCTGGGGCTAATTCTTCAAGCTCATAGGCATTGTTGGAAAAAACTTGTATCACCTTAAAAGACCCTTCCCAATTTGGAGACCATTTCCCCAAGATTCTATCGTTTTAATCCATATGTAATATTACTTTCCAAACTAAATCGTCGACAGCAAATACCTTATCCTTTACTTTCTTGTTATAGGCTCTGGAAACTCTTTCTGTCTCCTCAACAAATTAAGAGCTAACATCCTCTCTTCATCTAAGTCGGCAAGCTCGTCTACCATCATGTTCTAGTAGTCCTCCGATGGTATTTCATGTTGATTGCATATGTATCTCCACAGGTAACACAACATCATGTCCATAAACAAGTCGAAATGGAGTAGTTCATGTTGCTTCCTTAGGAAAAGTTCTACATGCCCATAAGGCTTAATCTAGTGTTTTATGCCAATTTCTTGGCTTCTTTCCTATATGCTTCTTGATCAGGCTAATGATTATTTTATAAGCAGCCTCAACTTGGCTATTTTCCTGAGCATAATAGGGAGTAGAAGTTAACAATTTAATTCCAACTTCTTGTGTAAATTCTTGCATTTTTCGCCCAGTAAACACTGATCCTTGATCGGTTGTAATTGTTTCTAGATTTCCAAACTGACATATGATGTGATTTTGTATAAAATCAATAACAACTTCTTGGTCGACATTCCTCAAAGCCACAACCTCGGTCTATTTTGTGAAATAATTAATGCCGACTAAAATATGCCTTTGTTGTTTTGAAGAAGCTGGTTTTATTTCTCCAATCACATATAAAGCCCATCCTCTAAACGGCCAAGGTTTTACAATTGCATGTAATTCACTTGCATGAACATGTTGTATGCCCCCATGCATTTGGCATTCTTGGCAACCCTTAGCAAACTCAATGCAATCTTTCAACATTGAGGGCCAATAGAGACCAGAGCGCACTAAAAGCCATTTCATTTTGTGTCCAGCTTGATGTGCACCACATGCTCCACTATGCACACTCGACACTACCACATATGCCTCACTTTCTCCAAGGCATTTAAGCAATACTCCTTCAGCAGTTTTCTTAAATAATTCGTTTTCTATCAAAACGTAATTGAGGGCATGGTATTTAATCTTACGTTCTATCGAACCCGTGGGAGAACACAAATAGTCGATCAACGATTTTCGTCAATCATCCTCTTGCCCATTGTCAATTGTTAAAATTTGAAAATTTTCTTCATCTAAAGCCCTTAACTTTATAATTGACAAATCTGAAGGAGACAACAAAGTTGCTCGAACTTTCTTTCTTATCTGAATCACATCTTTATTTTGATCTTTCTTGTATCCTGAAGCTTCTTGCGCTAAGTCATTAGCTTCTTGATTTTCTCGTCAAGGTATATGTCGAATATTCACTTGTTCGAACTGTTTGAGTAACCTAATGTTGGTCACAAAGTACATGATTAAATTCTTTTTGACACTTCTATATTCTTTTGATACTTGTCGAATCACCCATTCAGAGTCACCCATAATTTCGACATTCCTTGCCCCGAATTCTAGCAGCAGTTCAAGTCCTGTTATTAAAGACTCATATTTTGCTTCATTGTTGGTACATATGTCGTCTATTGCATACTTGAACTCTGTTGGAATTCCATTGGAAGAAATTATAATACCCCATATTCCAGCTCCATTTTTATGGCTAGAACCGTCGAAGTACAACTTCCATGGCACCAAGTCAACATAATTTTGAGGCATACCAACCATTTAATGGTCGACAAGGAAATATGTCACTACTTGCCCTTTCATCGCTTTCAAGGGCACATACATCAAAGAATATTATGTTAATGCTAAAGCCCATTTACCAATTCGACTATGTAAAATTGGTTTGGACAACGTGTGCTTAATAATATTGAAAGGAAAAGACACATACACATCAACAGGATTTATATATTGCTTCAGTTTAATACAAGAGAAATACAAACATAGGCATAGTTTTTCTAGATCACTATACCTAGTTTCATGATCATTAAATATTCGACTAAGGTAATACACAGGTCTTTCTACACCTTTTTCATCCTCTTGGACTAACATACTTCCTATAGTCGAATCTGAAGCTGCAAGATACAGTCTCATAGCCCTATCTCAAACTGGAGGTGCCAATATTGGAGGCTTCACTAAATATTCTTTTATTTTTTCGAAAGCCTCTTGATGCTCCTTTTGCTAGATGAAATCCCCATTCTTCAATCGAAGCAGTGGTGAAAATACTTTAGTTTTTCCACTTAAGTTGGATATGAACCTCCTTAGGAAATTTATTTTGCCCAACAAAGATTGAAGTTTCTTTTTAGTCGACGGAGGTTTGACGTCCATTATGGGTTTTGTCTTGCTTTGATTCACTTCTATGCCCTTTTTATGCACCACAAATCCAAGAAAGTCACCTGCCTGCACACAAAAAGCACATTTTAATGGATTCGTTTTTAATCCATATTTCCTCATCCTCTCGAAAGATTTTCGAAGATGTTGCAGATGAGTCGATTTGTTGTTCGATTTTATTATAATATCATCATTATAAACTTGCATGAAATCTTCAATATAGTCATGGAACATAGAGTTCATTACCCTTGATATGTTGCTCCGGCATTTTTCAAGCTAAATGGCATGACAACCCACTCATAGGTTCCCAACGCTCTTGGACAACGAAACGTCGTCTTCGGCACATCTTCATCTACAATAAAAATTTGGTTATAGCCAGAGTAACCATCAAGCATACTTAAATATTCAAAACCACCGACAGAGTCGACCAACATTTCTTCCACAGGCATAGCATATTCATCTTTAGGAGTGAAAGCATTTAAATCTCTAAAATCAATGCAGACTCTTTAATTTTCCATTTTTCTTAATTACTGGCACTATATTTGCCAACCAATCGACATACCTTGCAGTTCTTATAAATCTGCTTTTGAGGAGTCTTTCTATCTCCTCTTTGATTTTCGACATTATTGTCGGAGCAAGCGTCTGGGTGTCTGCTTTACTGGCTTCTTTCCATCTTTTGTTGGCAATCTTAATTCGACTAAATCCCTGCTTAAACCTGGCATTTCATTATAGTCCCAAGCAAAACAATCTTTAAATTCTTTTAATAAAGATATTACCTCAGATTACAGTTTTTGGTCGATATTGGTGCTAATATAGGTTGGCCTTTTATCTCCATCTTCGCCAAGATTTATTTCTTCTAAAGGGTCGTGTGGCTGCATCCTTTTAGGAGCCATTGGATCATTTTCAAAGCTCAAAGGCTCATCGTCATATATGCAGTCGAGACGCTGTGTATCGACGTTTTCTTTGATATCTTTATTTTTATCTGGTGGCTTTGGCTCAATAGGCATAGTGATGTTGTCCTCCAGAATTTGTATTTTATTGGCTTTGACAGGCATGTTTTCTTCAGCCTCTAACGCCGAACTTATTTTGTTTTTGGCAATATACGCTGAAATCCTTCTTAGAGAGTCCAGCTCAGACATCATTATCACTAATGTCTCCCTAGTCTGTCGGTCGGTTTTCAGCATATGGATCCTCTAAAGGTTCCACATCTCATATGAAGCCATGTGTTTCATGTAGTTTCAAAGAAACGAATGTCTCATCCAAGTTGGCATACATTTCTTCAGCAGGTGAACATGGTGAAATATTAGCAAGTTTCCTATCAAATTGCTTTTTTCCAATGTTGTTTACATCGACCAAAAAATACCCTTGGTCGGCCTCGATGTTTTCCACAATGCCATCTTCCCTCTAGATTACTAAGTGTTGGTGCATAGAAGAAGGAACTTCTCCAATACCATGAAGTCATTCTCTTCCCACTAAGAGATTATAGCTTGGCTTCCCTTGAATCACCATAAAAATAGTCGGCCTAGTCATTGAGCCGACAGTAATGTCTACCTAGATCACTCTCAGAGTGTTATTGGTTCTTCCTTCTTAGTCTGATAGGACCACGTTATGGGATCTGATATCGGTGTCAAACTTACCGATTTTCTTCAAAATGTGATGTGGCATGATGTTAAGAGTCGCGCCATATCTACCAACACTTTGTTGATAGTGGTACCTTCGACTTTAGCTCTGATCAATAGAGGCTTCAGGTGACTTCTCATAGCCATGTTTGGCCTTTCAAAAAAGGCATATTGGTTCTTAATTGAACCATTATTCATGACAAAATATCACATTGGCTTGTGCAAAGCCATTTCTTCAGCATCGACATCAGCATAATCCTCTACCTTCATCGAACAGTCATACTCTGCAGGGAGAATTGACACTACATTGACTAGAATGTCTAGACTCTCTTCAAAATCTGACTTAAAGTCATTAGTAGTTTCCTCATAGCATTTAGCCACAGATCAATTTACAAATTCCCTGATTCGTTCTTTCACAGCAGTATCGACCTTCACCTTGTACTGTTGTTGATTGCCCGCCTTATTCGCGGCAAACTACCCAGCAACAGCTGCTATTCTTGCAGCTTGTTTTCGACGTTGAAAGTGTCTCCATTGAGTTCTAGACATGGGATTATTTCTCATGTAGTTCTCAGAAACATGATTGTTTCTTCTGATTTGAACTCGTGTCGGTAATTCACAGACGACTTTCCTTTCATATCCCTAGAAACAGCATCAGCAGTTGATGCCCTCATTCTTCCCTGAGGCTTAATTCAGGTGTCTCTGGGAGCAGTAGCAGAAGGGACGAAGCTCCTTGACTTAGCTTAGGAGCTTCCCACAGTTCTCCTAGGATCCCTTGGATTAGGGAATCGTTGGTTGTACATATTGGGATTGTTTTTCTTTAGTTGCAACTTTTGAAAGTTCTCAGCAACAATTTTATCAGTCACAACTCCACATCTAGGGCACAAACACACTTGTGAGCCCTTGTTTTTGCACCGATAGAGGAAATCCAGCAAATCCTCATCAACCTTGGTGTAAACATCAGTTAGGTCGACATTGGGGATTTCGCCAGTACTTTCTTCGATCATATTGTCTTCAAGAAATTCTGTCAGCTCCACCATATTATTTCGACAGGCTCAGCAAACAACGTTTCCTCTTGCTTGAGAGGATCAACATCAATTTTCATTTTCCTGACAGCGAACTTTAATCGACCCTCCTGCAATGATTTTTGAACAAGATCCCTGAAAAGAAAACATTGAGAGGTTGTGTGACCAAGATAGTTATGAAATTTGCAAAAAACCTCTTTTATGTCGTTGTTCTAATGGTGGTAATTTAGCATTTTGAGGTACTAATATCTGACCATCTTTAACTAACAGATCAAAAATTTCTTCACATTTAATTACATCAAAAGTATAAGTTTTTGTATGAAACTTTGAACTATTTTCGACAGGATTTTTTCCTTTGACAGGAAATAGTGATTTACATTCATATGTCGGCCCTGGCTTCATTTCAGCCACGTCGACCTTTGCCTCAGTCGGCGAGATATAGTCGGCCTCATATATGGGATCAGTAGCATCGTAGTCTATATAGGCTACTTTTCTTTCTTAGCTTTAGCCTTAGTGTGTCTGACCTTTTCTAGTCTTAGTCGTTCGAGATATCGAACTCTATCAGCTAACTATGACATACTTTTAACAAAGGTCGGGTCTATTTTCTTCCTAATGGAATAATCTAAACCACCACCAGCCATTTGAACAAGTTCATGTTCTAGATCTTGGGTAAAGCATTTTGCTTTTAATGACCTAAACCTATTGAGATAATCATCAATAGTTTCAGCAAACCTTCTCTTAATATTTGACAATTCGACCAAACTAATTTTCGAATGTCCCTCATAAAATTGTTCATGAAAAATCTTTTCCAACTTAGTTCATGAATCAATAGAATTTGGAGGCAGTGTAATGAACCATGTAAAGGATGCCTTAGTAATGCATGAAGGAAAATGCTTTACTCTTAGGTTTTCACTGTTGGCCATATCACCAGATTCTGTCAGGTACCTAGTAATATGTTTTATCGTCGATTCCCTAGATTCTCCCCGAAACTTAGTGTATTTAGGAATTTTCCATCCTCTAGGATTTTCAGTTTGTAAGATATATTCCGACAAAGAGGAAGAATATGTTGGCCTTTGAAGTGTGGCATTCATGTCGTTCCTAACCATAATTCTCTCGACAATCGTAGTTAGATTATTTTCTACAGCTAATTCCTCTTGTCGAATTTGATCAACAATTTGATCAGCCTCTTGTTGCCGATGAACTAATACCCTAGGTGGGTCGACAACCAAGTTCCTTTGAGGCATTGCAGCTTGTCCTTGATGGACAGTTTCATCTTCTATTGCCCCCATGTCTATTTGACCAGGGGCAGCTAGTCGAACAGGTGGCGTCTGTCGAACAGGAGTTGGATGAGCACCCAAAAAATTACACAAACGTGTTAATTGGGCAATCACATGTCGATTCGTTTCAGCGGACTACCTATTAGTCTCAGCCAACTCTTGTACTATAGGATTAAATACATTACCCATTTAGTTAGTTATTATATTAACCAACTCATGGTTACTATCATTCATTTGTTGCTTTAATACCGCTACTGAATTGTTAGTAAGGGGCGACACTACAGGCTGAGAAGGCGCTCCTCTATTAAGATTGCCTCTATAATTTCCCCCTGGTGCAGATCCTTGTAAAGGGGAATTCAAATTTTGAACATTATCTGACACCACTGCTGCATTTGAAGTCGACTGATATCCCGACATTAAGGAATACGGAATTCCATAAAGAGGATTTGTTGTGCCAAAACGGGGCACTTGTGGGATTTCAGTCGTAGTCATCGTGGCTCCTGGACTCACCGGTGAGTCGGGAATAGGTCGATGTTGTGGTGGTTGAAGCAGTGGTGGAGGTAATGGTGCAACTTGAGAAACTACTAGATCTGTCGAACTTAATGTTCGTGACGGAACTTCGTCGACATTACGGTTAGTCATCCTGGGTGTACGTCTCCTAGTTGGTGGTTTATTATACTCTTTGGTTAAACTATCACTTCTAAGTTTCATACACTTATGACATCTAACAACATGTACTTAGCATTGGTCCCACCAGGTGTGCCAATTTATTTTACTGTGGAAAATGGTAAACAACCGCTGATCCTCCCAAAGTCCTAAAACTAAGGGTTACTCGCAAGATCGACCAGTTGATCTTTAGACGTGTGCTAAGGCTTTTTGGGATTATACTAGTTTTGTCGAAATCCTTATCTGAGAAACGATTTTCTAAGACTAAGGGAACAAGTATAATGGATTTTTCACACTATAATTAGATTCGACTGAATGGTGACTCGTGACCGATAGAAGAAACCTAAACGTAACAATTAACAATCTGACTTTACAATGTGATTTTACCAAGTATGGTGACTCGTGACCGACAGAAGGCTGTGAACTTCAGACTTATTTTAACCGAAGTAAGTGTCGACTGACTCCTTTGTTAACTCGAAACTTATAACGAAAAGAGAATCAACATAAATGATAATGCAAAGATATTGTTGAAACGTAAATAAAATACAAGTAAAGTTTTCAAAAGAAATGACAGAAATATAAATATTTTGATTGAAATAAAAGTGGTGATTCACGTACATCAAACACTCTTCAACTCTTTGCTTCCTGACGCTCGAAATGAACATAGTTTTTGCAAGTGATTTGAGTATACAAGTGAACGCACATAAATTACATTGAAACTACTTATTTATAGTATTTACAAAGTAACTTCCCTAAAGAAATCGACGGGTGACATTTGAAAGTTAAGGTAACCGCTTCACCAGATATTGCCATCTATTTGGCGCTTAAAGGAGTCGTGTGCTGCTGGTAACTGCTTAGAGACTTTGAATTTTGAACCTTCCCGCCTCTGATAAACTCAACTGCTTCTTGCTTACTTCGACATGTACTCTTTTTGGCATGAAACAATAGCAAAATTCTTCTAAGTTCTGAATCCTTTGCAGTCTACACGACCAAATTCAACCACTTCCTTCGCTTCGTGCGCCTTAGTTGATTCAACCATTTTCCTCACACTTTAACATTCTTTCCTTGTGGTCAATTCCATTATAACTTGATCTTTTCTTCAATCACTGATTTCTTTAATTTGACAAAATCAACTTTCAAACACTTTGTTCTCAATTTCCAAAAGATCCTTATTTCAGGAAACTACCCTTAACTTATGAGAACACCTTCTTTTAATACATGTGCTTGAATACCTTGTGATTTTTCAAGGTAACACATAGTAAATTAGTTTGCATTTTTTAAATCTTTTTTGGCTTGACCTCATTGTGTAACGCTTGTGGTATGGTTTACTTACAAGAATTATGGTTGATAGACAAGACAGATTGAGACACAGTAGAATTACATAACATGCATTTGTTCTGAGGGAAAACGAGTCAACCATCACAGGTTCCTATTACCTCTAGCATGGTAGATGCGGAGGCATCTACTTCTATCACTCGTGTATCTCTGATTTCTTTTTCCTATAGGAGATGAGTGTCACCTCCTTATGCATCTTTGCCTCCATCTTCTCATAGGCGACATATTTCACCTATTTAAGCATTTGAAACAACAGGGGTACTCAAGTCACGGAAGGAACCTCTGATTCTAGAGGCACCCCACGCCCAGAAGACTGCAGCGTTACCTGAGGTACCCTAGGCCCTAAGAGACATCTGAGACACCTGATGCACTCCATGTACATGAGGCACCGCAGGAGTTTGGAGGAGGCTCGTCAGACTTGTCAATGTTACTTCTTTACTCTGACCATACTATCAAACATGTCTGAGATGAAGAGATAAAATTTAGTTGGGTTCATTCTTTTTAAATTATATTTGTTGTAATATTAAAAGTTCCTGACAATGATTTATTTTTCTATCGAACCTTGATTCGCTAAAATTCATTAACCATGTGCGAAAGATTACTAGCATTCATCAGCCTAACTAATCATGGTTTCAAGATGTTTTGCAGCTATCTATGATGAGAGACTTGTGCAAGACCGATAATGTTAAGGTTAACCACGGGATGCCTAATGTGTTTGTAGAGAGATGGCACACTGAGATGTGTTCATTTCATCTATCATATGGTGAGATGTCTATCATATTGGACGATGTCTCATTTCTTTAGCATCTTTCTATTAGAGGGAAACTTTTAGATCATAGAAAGATTAACAGAGATGAGACAATGAAGTTTATGGTAGACTATTTGGGAGTTGATCTAGAGACTACCATGAAGGAGTTTGAAGTCACCCGAGGGTCTCATTATATGTTCCTCTTATTGGAGAAGATGTATACAAATGAGCTACTTAAAGCAGAACAGACTACTAGTAATAATGAGCAGGTCGCACAACATAGAGTGTATGCTTTGAAAACATACTTGTTGTATTTGGTTGGCACTTTCACTTTTGTAGATAAAAGTGACACTAATGTGGATGTTATCTATATGTGATATTTCGATGACTTTGAGTGGATCCAAGGAGCCGTTATACATTTAATGACACTTATTCTAGATATATTAAGCATATCACATTAAGACTACAATATCTAGATGTATAATTCATACTCTTGCCAAGTGGTTTAGCCAAAACCAAGAGGAAACATAAATCAAATTTAGTGGTCTCCTCCAAAAAAAATTAGAAAATATAGGGCCCGTTATTAGTCATCCATGTTATTTGTTTCCACAAATTGTATATTTTGTGACAGAATTGTATATTTAATTTGTGGATTTCTTAACCCACCCCATAAGAGTGGGGCGCACTGAAAACCCAAAAATGTCCCTAGAAATTGAAAATATACTTTCGATACGCACCATATTTTAAAATATTTTGGTGAAAACCAGAAATATATTTTCGGTTCCAAATTTATTCTAAATTTGGTCTCACATACACGTTTTATTGAAATATTACAGAGTTTAAAACCGAAAATATACTTCCAGTTTACACCCAACCCTTTTCAACGTGATTTGCAAGATATAAGGTGCTAACCGGAAATTTATTTCCGGTTTCCCAGGAACAAAAATGGAATTTCGCATAGGTGGGTAAAAAGGTCATGGGGTGGGTTAAGAAATTCACTTTAATTTAAGCTATAAAAAAATCTGATAGCTTACAGGAATAGTTGAACACATAATGCCCATATATAAATCTACCATATTCTAATTTTTCCAACTAAAAAATGAATAAGAACATGAATGATCAGTCAGAATATGATTAACGCAAAAGGCTAATAAATTTGCAGCAAAAGCTAATACATATAAACCCACATTAGGTAGAGGTAATATTGATTTTATTTGTATCTTTGATCACCTCTTTGTCAACTCTCTGTTGGTCAGGGATAGCAAAACTTGGTTGATTTGTCGACTCAAGAAGTCTAGCCCACATCCTACCTTTCACCGCAACTGTATTCGGTCTCTCTGTCACACGCTGCAACAAGATGTTCTATGATCAGCTGGTATACTACAAAATGTAATGGAGACAAGCCATCCATAACATAATGAGAAATGCAATGACTTTTTCCAGTGTAGATACACAGTTATAACAAGATTCATCTATATTTTCCTTAATGCATGCCAAAATGTACAAAGGAAAAAAAATATTTTGCTTATTTAGAAGACTGTCAAATCAAATAAGACCATAACAGAAAGTTGTTTATTAGAGAAGTATCCTAAGAAGTACTATGAAAGAATCACTTATCCTAATAATGCTTATGCATCTGGAATAGAATAGTTTTTTTTTAGATGAAGTGCATGAATGCAGACCAGGACACCGTGCAATTCATTAAATTCCTTATTTCAATAGTGGTTTCATATCCTCTCCATAACCCTTGTTGTTCATTCTAGGAAGCTTTTCCATTGAATTATAGTTTTTTATACTACGTAGAAACTAATGACCGGCAGCCTGATCAGTATAGTACAGAAGAAAGTACCAAGAAAAGATATTGTAGTTGGAAAATGTAAATGTGGTTAACAGAACATTAACACTTGTTTAGAAAATAATTTGGATGAAAAATAATAAACCGAGGTTAAATTTTAGCCCCAAAAGTAGTATACTTGAATATAAACATGAGTTAATGAAATGAACAACTTACAGCGATTGGGAGATAAGCATGTCTACTGTTAACAGGCCCAACTGTGAAGCCAGAATATCCTGCCATAGCTCCATGAACAGCACCATGAGCAAGAAGAGTGCAGTAAATGTTGTCCGAGGCATTACTTGGAATAGCTCGAATCATGTATGTAGGATCTATGAAAGAAACACAAACAAAAGTTTCATAATAAATTTCAATGTTTCATTAGAGAAGAAAAGTGAAAAGATTTTAACAGAATTACTTGACAAATGTGCCCATATTAAGTTTTAAGAAATCAATCAAATCAAAAAGTTAGGTTGGATGAAAATAAATTACAAAATACAGAATATTTTTGTGTTGAACTTCTTGGATCTAGTTAAAAAAAAGACAATAATTTGAAACTTACATTGCCTCAAGTAGAAATTTGACATTCGTAACATGCTGCCCCGGCATTAGTTGATTTTATATACAAGAGAATGACTACTCTAATTGATTTCAAAATTTTCCACATATTATCTGGTTAAGAGGTAGAATCTGGGTGAACATGTATTGCAACTTGCAAGTGGACAAGTATTGTCTATGGCCGGACGATATTTACCATTATGTCGAGCCCAAAAACCGCCAAGTATATCTGCTATAGCACCGTCATGGCTGATATTTGATAACATTGAATTGGATCATCATGAACCATAACTATATTATTATTATTATTATTATTATTATTATTATTATTATTATTATTAATAATAATAATAAGTACTTTAGTTTTTCAAATTTATGATGGTCATGTCACCTATCTCTCTCTGTCCTCCCCTGCTCGAGTTCAGCAGCCCCATCCCCCTAGGTCTCCGACTTCCTCCACCTCTTCAAGAACCTCTCTGTAAGAGATTGTCTTGCCTCAAGACTCCTAAAGCATAAACTCCTCAAGGAGACAGTCACCATTGTCCCATTTTTTCAGAAAATAAATTTCTACACCTCTTTTTTCAATAATCAATTGGAAACAAATTCTATATTTCCCTTCCATCTGATTCAGTAACATGATAAATTAACTATAATTGATAATTCATTTTCATGGAACTCTTTATCAAAGATAAAGCTATTGTAAGTTGAAGGCAACATTCATTTAGGTAATCTAACATCATTAAAACAAATACAAAAGGACTGAAGAAACTCATGAACATACCTATATATTTCATATTTACCGCCATTTTAGGAAACTTTCTGAAATGATCCTGAAAAAAGTTGGTTGTATATTAAGAAACAAAATGAATAACTTAAGGAATGACAAAAAAACATGTTTAGAAATTAGAACTTGTGGAGAATTGAAAAGTAATGCTCATTAAAACGAGAAGACTGATGCATTTGTTTTACAAATAGCAACACTCAGTCAAGGGCAAGTCCAAAGTCTATACTGCTTTCATACACATTCACATTCCTCTATTTGAAAGTATAGTTATTGACTATCATTTCACTTTCTTTGGTACTGTGAGAAAGAACGAATCAGAAAACTGAACTAGACTAAGAATACGGGTTGAAATAATTGTTAGTCAACAGGAATGAACTTCCAATCTCAAAGCAATCTCACACAAGTTCTATGATAAAAAATATTCAACACAACTAAAATGAATTTAGCAAGAAAACTTCACAAGATTGTAAATGATATTTAACGTTATAAAACGAATCTTTTAGTAATAGCTGATATTGTCATAAATGAGGTTCTAAAAAGAAATGCATAAAATAAAAGCTCTCTATGATGCACAAAATTCCAAATAATTCATATTTTAAACAGGTGTAGAGAAAAGAAGGAAATATGTGCCATGCCTTGATCTTATTGGATAACCACGGACCAACATCACGAAGTAGCTTGTTCCCTGATGCATCATTTTCACCTACTGTATGCACTTCTGCAGCAACAAATTCCTGACCAGCTCCTTCGGCTACCACAATAATTAAATGTCCATTTTCTTTTAACCTCTGTTCAATAAACTCAAAAAGCCCGCCTCTTCCTTCTAAGTAGAATGAAGACTCTGGAATCAAGCAGCAATCCTGTTGTAACTCTTGCTATTAGTAGAGTCCTTTTTCTCTTTTGAGAAAATCAATTAAACAAGAGTTCCGACGGGAGTCATATGCCGAAAAAAATTAAATATATGATTGATAAAAAAAGAGAAACTGCAAAATATATAAAACTACTAATAAATTCTGCAACTGGTTGAATCCTTACCACATCTCGACTTGCTAAAGTTGCATACATGGCAATGAAACCTGCAGATGGAAGCTTGTAAAGCATTTTTCTGAAAAAAGAAATAGGATGCTTAAAAAGCTAATACCAATATTTCATTCATCATCTAGTGCTCCCCTCTGTCATTTCAATGGAGAAAAAATATTTGGACAAAATAGAATTTCAATAAAAGAAAAACACAACATGGAGAACTTATTGAGCACTATTTACCACTGTATCTTCCCATTAGCTTAACTATTCCAATTCCATTTTCAACACTATTAACCTCCACATGTGCGGCGTTAATGGCTCTCTGGGCTTCTTCCACGGCAGTATCAAATCCAAAAGATTTGTCTATTACCTAGAGGAAAACATGAAAAATATCACAAAATGTTCTGGCTACAAAACCGGCTTGTAAGGTGAGAATTGCCCCCACTTATAAACACGTGTTCAAGTCATATATTATCTGATGTGGAACTATTAACACATCCTTCACGCCCAGGACTGGACATCTAGAGCGTGGAAATAAATAGTGGGTGCCCCGATAGCAGAAACCTGATAGCAGGTCACCCAACAGATCTTAAACCAGACTCTGATACCATGTTATAATGTGTGAATTTGACCTAACTCATCCCTACAAAACCGGCTTGTAGGGTTAAGATTACCCCAACTTATAAACACATGTTCAGGTCATATATATCAATTAAGGCTAAGAAACTTACAGCAATATCATTATCAATTGTCTTGGGAATCCCAGCCACGGCCACTTGAAGACGACGTTTTTCAACTTCCTTCATCAGAGGATGCTCACATTATATTATTCCATAATAAAGCTGCATAATGGACTTGTTGAGAATAATTGGTTACCTCATAAATGAGTGAAGCTCCTTTTTGGGTACCATCACCTCCAATAATGTATACCTAATATGCACAGATCCAATTTCCCATTGGTTGTCCATAATCTATTGAGCACCTAAAGCTACAAAATTTAATAAAATTTAACAGTCAACTACCTGATTTATTCCTCGGTCCTCAATGTTATCGACTATCTTGTTGGTATCATGTCCTCCACGAGATGTACGAAGAAATGTTCCCCCAAGTTTATGGATATCATTAACCACTTTAGGTGTCAATCTCATGGTATTTTTCGAATAAAACCCTTTATATCCTTCCTGAATAAGTTCCAGGAGCAACATGATGAATAATAAGAACTCAAAAAATGATCATAGAAGAAACTGGGAAACAGAGCTCACAGATTGGTTACAATGTTCAAAACCATACAACAATATACCCAGTCTATTTTCATTCTGGAGATAGATCGATTTATACTAATAAGTGCTATCAAGTTATATATTATGTTTTATATCAATACAGCATAGTTTTCTTAATGTGGCCGTCATAATATTCATGATAGAATGATAAGTAAATTTCCAAAAATAACCTAGTTTTCTAACTTAAGAAATTAAAGATTTCTAGCAAAAATCATGTAATACTAGCTGTTAAGATCACACATTAATTACAGATGCAACTAAATTAAGTAGTCATTACAAGACTCGGACAATCTACCCCCTTGAGCTAGCTTTGATAGTTAGGCTCATTCCAAATTCGAAAATGGTATCACGGCCTAACCTAGAATATTATTAGACCCACGCACATTAGTCCACGCCGCTCTAGATAACCAATCTTGCGCATGAAGGGATGTCTTGAGATCCCACGTTGAGTCGAGCTATAGCCAAAATAGTCCTGGAAACTTATTGTAAGAGTAAAATGTAATTTGAACTAGTTTTTTTCTGTTTTCTAGAGCTGTGCAAGCTGGCATAGCTGTTTCAATTCCCTAGAAGTTAGTTGTTAAGTATGTATGATAACTCTTGGTATATGTAGGTTAAGAAACCTAATATAAAACCCTTGTAACTAACTCCGTTTTATCAATCAAAACAGAATTTCAAAACTAGTCTAGAATGCAATTTAGCATTACTTTTATTTTATCTAAAACTTATAAGACTTGGGCAATCCTCACCCCTTAAGCTAGCTTGTGGGATGGAGTTAGTTAGATTTAGCCCAAATTGTAATACTAGTTAGCAAATGTTTTGTAGCTTCGCTCCTTTACTACTATAATTGTTATGTGTGGAATAATCAATACAGAATCAAAATGATTCTGTTTGTACAGCCCATTAGGTTTAGGATTAATGTAATTAGTTAGCTATTATTTCCTGCCTTTTCTATAATTAGAATTAGCTTTTATGGGAAATTAATTCCCCTGATTCTTAGGGCAGATTTCTCTTTCAAATACTGTCTTCTGTATTCTATAAATACAGCGTATGTAATTCTCATAAAACACAAGGAAATATAAAATATATTCCTACATGGTATCAGAGCACGATCTGAACCATCCCTAACCTAGTGCCCCCAAACTATGGAGGATCCCAAAGTTGATGAATTGCTCAAAGTGGAGACTGGATCATTTCCAACCAGTTCACACGAAGGGCTCACTCACCTCATCATAGGCCATAAATTAAATGGTCAAAACTATACCCGATGGGTAAGGTCAGTCAAGATCTTCCTCGAAGGAAAAGGAAGGGAAGGCTACACCACAGGAGATTCTAAATGTTCCGAGAGCGGAGACAAAAACTTTCAGAAATGGAAACTTGAGAACGGCCAAGTAGTGTCATGGCTGCTCAATACCATGACAAATGAAATTGGTGAAAATTTCATGTTCCATGACACTGCAAAAGAAATATGGGATGCAGTAAAGGAAACATACTCAAATGTTGACAAATGAAATTGGTGAAAATTTCATGTTCTATGACACTGCAAAAGAAATATGGGATGCAGTAAAGGAAACATACTCAAATGTTGACAATACATCTGTCATATTTGAGATAAAAAGCATTCTTCATGACCTTCGACAGGGAGAATCTTTTGTTACCGAGTATTTTAACATACTTAACAAACACTGGCAGCAACTCGACATATATGAAGAGGTTACATGGCGTTGTACAGAAGACCAAAAGAAGTATAAGGAACTGGTGGAAAAAGATAGGATTTACAAATTCCTACTGGGACTAAACAAGAATCTAGATGAAGTTCGTGGAAGGATTCTTGGAACTAAACCACTTCTCAAAATTCGAGAAGCCTTTTCAGAAGTGAGAAGGGAAGAAAGCAGGAGGAAAATCATGTTGGGGACACCTAACTCAGTTCCATACAGCGAGAGCTCTGCAATGGCAGCAAGAGGGAATCAGCCTCGGCCACCACAAAAGAAAACCCGCCCCTGGTGTGATCACTGCAAGAGACCAGGCCACACAAAGGAAACTTGTTGGATCATACATGGAAAACCTCAGAGGCAAAATTGTTCAAAGGCAAGGAAGGCAAAGGTAACACAGCATGTAACAATCAAGAAAATGAGGTATACCCTAACTCATCTCTTTTTATCAAAGAACAAATGGAGGCTCTTCAAAAACTCTTTCAGCAAACCATGTTAACTGCAGAAAAAAGTGGTACTGCTGTAGTGGCTCAAAGAGGTAATTACTTACATGCTCTAAACACTAGTAAGGAAAAAACAGAATCATGGATTGTTGACTCAGGGGCTTCAGATCACATGACTGGGGATTTTACTTTGTTTAATAGTTATTCTCCATGTCCCTATAACTATAATGTTCGAATAGCTGATGGTACACTTTCTAAGGTCATGGGTAAAGGATCAATTATCATTTCACCAAATATTACACTTCACTCTTTTTATGCGTCAAACTGGATTGTAACATAGCAAGATTACAAGAGATTTGAAATGTGTTACTAAATTCTTCTCTAACTTGTGTGAATTTCAGATTTTGGAGTCGGGGAAGACGATTGGCAATGCTGAAGAGTGTGCTGGACTCTACCTCCTTCAAGTGGAAAAATCAGAAGAAAAACTCAAGAATAATTATCGTGTTGCAGCTGCAGTTTCAAATGATAATAATCCTGTAATGATGTGGCACTATAGATTAGGCCACCCAAATTTCACATACTTGTAAAAGATGTATCCCTCTTTATTCAATAAAAACAAGGAACATTTTCAATGTGAAATTTTCCAATTGTCAAAACATACCCGAAACCATTACTCACCCCAATCCTATAAACCCTCCAAACCTTTTTCATTAATTCATAGTGATGTATGGGGACCATCACGAGTCCACAACATTACAGGCTCGAGATGGTTTGTCACCTTTATTGATGATCACGCGCGTGTTACCTGGGTGTTTCTAATGAAGGAAAATCAGAAGTAGGGAGAATATTTGAAATTTATCATAAGATGATACAAACACAATTCCAAAGCAATATTCAGATACTTAGAACAGACAATGGTCGTGAGTATTACAACCTTGCTCTAAATTCCTATCTTCAAAAGGTTGGAATTGTTCACCAAAGCTCATGTGTGGACACTCCCAAACAAAATGGAGTAGCAGAGAGAAAGAATAGACACCTTTTGGAAGTGACTAGATCAATCATGTTGGACACAAATGTCCCACAACACTTTTGGGGAGAAGCTGTCCTTTCAGCAACTCACCTTATAAATCGAACACCCTCTCGTATCCTTAACTTTAAGACCCCACTCTCCACACTTCAAAACCTATTTCCAACCAACAAAATTGTTTCCTCCATTCCATTAAAAATATTTGGATGCTCAACTTTTGTCCATAACCTCAATCCTCACCGAAGCAAATTAGATCCAAAATCCATCAAATGCATTTTTTTAGGTTACTCTCCGCACCAAAAGGGATATAGGTGTTACTCTCCCCATACCAAAAAAATTTACCACACTATGGATGTAACCTTCTTTGAAAATCAGCCCTATTACACCAAAACTGGTATTCAGGGGGAGCAATCATACATCGAAAATTCAGAATACCAACTTTTGCTTTTTGAACCTCTTGAACTTATCGAACATGACAAAATCTTGCCAAACCAAACCGGTAACACTCAATCAGCCGAACCTATGCCTAAATCAGTTGAAAAATCACCAAACCAAACCTCTAACATTCAGCCGAGTGAAAGGACAACAGAAGTTGTGACGGAAACAAGACCACTTATAGTCTCAACCACATCTCAAGATAATTGTGATCCAAAAACAGGCAAGTGGAAGGGTCTTTGTTATAAAAAGAAGAGGAAGGAATTAGAGTCAAGTACAGCTCCGACGCAAGGCCATGAGTCAGACCAAACTCTAGAAAATGAAGTTCCCACAGGTAATATTCTTCCTAACTCTGAACATGTTGATATAAATACAATAGATATTGATATTCCTATTGCTATGAGAAAAGGGTTAGAACTTGCACTAAACACCCTATTGAAAAATATATCTCCTATGAAAACTATCGAAAGTTCAGTCCTTTGTAGCATTTGTTGACAACATAGAAATTCCAAATAATATTCAAAAAGCATTGCAGAAACCTGAATGGGCAGCAGCTGTAACAGAAGAAGTTCAAGCACTTGTAAGAAATGGCACATGGGAGATCACTGCTATACCAGAAGGGAGGAAAGCAGTAGGATGCAAGTGGATATTTTCAATTAAGCACAATGCTGATGGGAGTATAAACAGGTACAAAGCTCAGTTGGTTGCTAAGGGGTTCACACAATCATATGGGGTGGATTATGAGGAAACTTTTGCACCTGTTGCGAAGCTCAATTCTGTCCGGGTTCTACTATCTCTGGCAGCAAATCTAGATTGTCCCCTACACCAACTAGACATAAAGAATGCATTTTTAAATGGGGAGTTACAAGAAGAGGTATACATGCAAATTCCGCTGGGACTTGAATCACCTGGAACCTCCAACATGGTGTGTCGACTTCGAAAATCTTTATATGGCCTAAAACAGTCACCGAGGGCATGGTTTGACAGATTAACAAAAGTTGTCAAGCAAGATGGTTTTGTTCAATGTCAAACAGACCATACTATGTTTGTCAAGCACTCTTTGGATGGGAAGATAGCTTTGTTTATTGTCTATGTTGATGACATCGTAATTACGGGAGATGATGATAAACAAGTCAACCAGTTAAAGAAACTTCTAGCCAAAGAATTTGAAGTCAAAGACTTAGGACAACTCAAGTATTTTCTAGGGATGGAAATTGCACGAACAAAGAATGGTATTTCAGTTTCTCAAAGGAAGTACACTCTGGATTTGCTTCAAGAAACAGGTATGCTTGGATGCAAAGCTGCCAATACTCCCATAGAACAAGTAAAAAGGAGTGAAGATGAAAATGTACCAGCAAATAAAGATAGATATCAAAGTCTAGTCGGAAAACTAATCTATCTAACTCACACCAGACCAGACATTGTTTTTGCTGTAAGCTTGGCTAGTCGTTATATGTCAAATCCAACTGAAACTGACATGAAAAATGTGAACAGAATTCTCCAGTACCTGAAAGGTACACCGGGCCGAGGACTTTATTTTCAAAAGAACTCAAACAGAGGCATTGAAGTCTACACTAATTACGGGATGTTTATCCGACAGAAATCGACTACAGCTCTTGCACAGTTGTATGGGGTAATATGGTAACTTGGAGAAGCAAACAATCTTGTGGCTAGGAGTAGCCAGAGCGAATTGAGCTATGTCACAAGGTATTTGTGAAGGAATTTGGCTTAAGCGAATGCTAGATGAGATCAAAATTCCTACCAATCACCCCATGAAGATATTATGTGATAACAAGGTTGCTATTAGCATTGCGAAGAACCCGGTACAGCATGATAGAGCAAAGCATGTAGAGATAGACCGACACTTCATCAAAGAGAAAATTGATCATGAAATTATAAGTGTTAACCATATTCCATCATGCCAGCAAACTGCAGACATTCTAACAAAAGCCCTTCCGAGGAACATATACGAGAATATCAGATCCAATCTGGATATGATAGACATCTACCACCCAGATTGAGGGGGAGTGTGGAATAATCAATACATAATCAAAATGATTCTGTTTGTACAGCCCATTAGGTTTAAGATTAATGTAATTAGTTAGCTATTATTTCCTGCCTTTTCTATAATTAGAATTAGCTTTTAGGGGAAATTAATTCCCCTAATTCTTAGGGCAGATTTCTCTTTCAAATACTACCTTCTGTATTCTATAAATACAGCGTATGTAATTCTCATAAAACACAAGGAAATATAAAATATATTCCTACATTATGTATTTGGTCATTTCATGCAATCCTTCCTATTTTCTTGTTTATTTTCTCTCGGTAACTTTTATCATGAGGATTTTGTATCCACCATTCTCTTTATACCTTTCTCTTCGCCTTAAAAAAGTTATGTTCAAAAAAATAGATTAAAAACCACAAAATGGCGTCTTAACTTTTCAACAAACAAAAACATTTGAATACAATTATTTTTTTCCAAACTTTATCTGAATTTTAATAATTTAAACAAATAGTATACGTTAATTATTCAATCAACAAAAATAAGGGGTATTGTATTTTTTAACAGATACAGAAAATTGTAATTTCACAAAACTCACCTCAATTCCAAGTATATCTTCAACTCCATACATGTTGTTCAAGCCACACACAATTTCCCTAATCACCGTATTGATTCCTGGGCACAGTCCTCCACAAGTCACTATGCAAGCACGCACTTCTTCCGGCTTGAAGTAAACCTATATTAAAAAACACCATCAGCTTCTAAAGATTACAAACAGACATAGAATTTCCATGTTTTATACCTTTTCTCGAGGTCCAGCACGGCGAAAGTGAACTCCTCTAGGACTATCTTTCTGAACAACAATCTGAACATGAAACAATTGTTAAATGAGAGCAAAATCAATCAGAAAAGAAAACATAATTCACAAACAAGGGAAAAGATTGGACCACTCACAGATTGAGCTACTGCATCTTCTGGACTTACAAAAGTATTCCTGAAAGTTTAAAACAATTTAAAGAAAAACTCGTAATAAAATAATTTATCGAAACAAGAAGTTGGGAAATTGAAGAAAATAAATCAACTAACAAGGTTCAAATCTAGAGTGCAAAACCAGAGACAAATTTGAAACAAAATGCAAAGAAGTAGATTTACTTGACAACGGAATATGCTTGCCGCTTTTGCAATGGATTTGGATAGGACTGCAAAATAGGAATTAAGTAGTAACTATCAGAAATCAGCAATATGGTTAGAAGAAGAGAAGATGAAAAGCAATATATATTTCTTGGAAAAGGAAATTATTTAGCAAAGGAATGAAAATACATATGAGAGGACAAAACATCCTCCTGAGTCCTGACACTACTAAAAAGATGAAAAAAAGTATAATCATACACACGATATTAAAGACCTGTCCAAAACCTTTACAAATCGACCAAAACCTAAGGTGTCAAAAACTCTATTTTGGTCTATCATATAACTGTCCAAAATCTTTACAAATCGACCAAAACCTAGGGTGTCAAAAACTCTATTTTGGTCTATCAATAATATGTATCAACCATGGTTGTCAAGATCTTGATCTAGATCTTAAAACCTTAAGATTTTATAATCTCATTCGCCCCCACCGATTGCGATCTTAAGTAGAATTGTATATTGTTGCTAAATTGTGAAAAACCATAAAACCATTGATCTTGTGCAATCTTTGCCAGTTTCGGCCATGATTGGCTGTTTTCTGGCCACCGCCATTAAAAGATGAGAAGGATGACAAGATGCAAAGGCACAACAATTAAGGTTCGGCGGGTTTGTTTTAACTAATTGGCTTATGATAATCCTAGTAATTGCCCAAATATGTCCCTAATGTATAACAAATGTTCCACATGGTAGTAAGAAAGTATAAAAACTCAATCATGCATGTTTAAACAATATGAAAAAAAAAGTCATTTTCTTAAGAATATACTTGCCTACTAACATACACTCCCTCCTTAACTATTTATAAGCAAATTTTTCTTTTTATATTCATTGAAAAATTAATGTATTTGGTCTATATATATATATATATAGACCAGATACATTAATTATTCAATGAATTTAAAAAGCAAAATTTAAATCATTACAGATGCGTATCTTATGTTTTAAGATCTTGTTACCCCTCTCGATATTACAAAAATAATTGAGTAGGATGTTCAAAACATAGCTACCATTTTATATTTTACTATTTTGCTATTCTCTCCCAATGTTATATAGGCAGGTAAATTGATCAACCTAATACCTCATCTTAATGACTTGAAAATGCACTGTTTATATATGATATGAATACGAATCATTGGTAGTTAGCATAATCACTATCACTATTGAAAAAAGAGTTTCAAAAGGAGAAGGTACCTGCAAATCGGGAAGGAAATTGGTAAGATGTGGAACGTCTTCGAGGACGAAACCGTCGATCTGAGGTTGATTGGAAACCCTGGTATGCAAGAGCGGGAGGTTGTTTTGGCGGGAAAACGGTGGTGGTGGGATTCGGATGAAGTGTCGGCGGTGGGGAAAGTGGGATCGGGATGGTTGCAGAGAGTTTGGGTGGAGAGATAGTTGATGACGGGGAAAGGAAGAGGAGGGAGGGGTTTTGTTAGAGAGAGAAGAGGAGGAAGTGAGAGAAAAAGAAGCGTGGAGATCCATTGTTTCCTCTTTTTTTTTTTCTTTACGTTCGGAGATGGATATTGGATAACGGATTAGTTGAAATTAATTCAGTGTGTTCATTCGGCTGTATAACTTAGGATCATCTGTATGATGTGAATGAATGAAAGAATATGGTCATTTTAATGTTTAGAATTAGATTTTTTATTGCTCCTTCCATCTCGTCTTATTAATCATCTTTTAATTGTTTTATTTCTTAATTACAAATATTTAATGATGTTTAATTTTTTTCGAGAGAAACAATTATCTTTAAGCTATATTTGAATAACTTATAACGGAATAGAATGGAACGGAACATAAACTTCATTCTACTGTTTGGATATTTTACAACGGAGTGGAACTAATATCTCATTCCACAGTTTGGAAATTGGACGGAGCGGAAAACATTTTAATTTTTTTATTCCATTTTCACCCTTTTGATACAATATAGATAGATCCAAGTAAAACAATATATAATCGTAGAAAAATATCAACTTAAGATTTGAAAGAAAATAAAACAAACTGTAATAAATTTAAATATTCATAAATGTATCATGGTTATTATAATCATAGTAATTCAGAAAATTCAAGTTTTGCTAAAGTTAAAAGATAAATATAGGCCTATGATAGATAATAATATCAAGTCTTGCTAAAAAGAAAATAGGCAAATATTAGTCCATAATAGATAATGACTCTCTTCTTGAAGTATTCCACAAACCTGCAAAAAAAAAAAAGATAAAATAAATTACACAAATATTTCATTTGTTAAAGATAAAAAAAGTACATGAAAGTGATAGATAAATAAATAAATAAATAAGTTACCATTATCAAAAAGGAGAAAAATGATGTACCTTGTTAGGGTAGAGGTAGAAGAAAGATAGACAAGCAAGAAGAAGGTCTGAGAAGGAGAAGAGTTATAGTGAGAATAGAAAAATATAGCGTGAATTGAAATAAGGAATGAGAATAGTTAATAAAAGTGAATTTTTGGAGGACAAAATTGTAATTGACTTATTAATTGATTTCATTCCATTGGATACACTCCAATTTGGGGGAATGAATAATGGGCCAAAATAGTGGTATTGGATGGAATGGGTTCCATCAGATTCCATTCTATTCAATTTTTATAAATCCAAACAGGGGAACACTGCTCCATTCCACTCTATTTCATCTCATTCCATCCCTTTCCATCAATCCAAATAGACCCTTAATGTATTTTCTATATTATATGGCTTAAATTTAGTTTTGATCACTTATATTGATTTTGTTGATTTTTTGATCTTTTAACAAAAAATCAGTTTTTAAATCTCTTTTATCGCATTTCACCTAGTCAACAACCCGACGCATTATACACACCTCAAGTATCGGAGGCACCCTAGGTTTGGAGAAGGTTTGTCAAACTCGTCACTGTTGTCTCTTTACATTTAGTTAGATTCACTCTCTGTGAATTATATTTGTTATAATATTAGAAGTTTTATGATTATTTATTTTTCTACAGGACTGTGATACTTTAAAATTCATCAATCATGACCGGAAGATTACAGGTCTGCAGTAGCCAAATGAACAGTGGTTTTAGGATGTTTTGCGCCTATCGAGATTAAGAGACTTGTGTAGGACTAGTTATGTTACGGTAAATCATGGCGCATTTTTAGAGATATGGCACTCGGAGACATCATCATTTCATATTCCACATGGTGAGATATCTATCACACTAGACGATGTATTGCGCTAGCTGCATCTTCTGTTCAAGGGAGAACTTTTAGGCCATGGCAAAATTAATAGAGATGATGGTAGATTTATCTTGGAAGTGGTGCAACAGATTCTCTGAATGAGATAGAAGTTACCCGAGGGGCTCATGCTAAGTTTTGATTTCTAGAGATGGTGTATATAAAACATATGTATGATGTAGAGCATTGTATTGGTGATGACGAACAAGTTGCGTAGCATAGAGCATATGCTCTAAGAGCATACATGTTGTATTTTGTTGGCACGTCCATTTTTATGGACAAGAGTGTCACTTATGTGGATGTCATCTACCTGCAATACTTCAATGACTTGGAGAAAACCTATGAGTATAACTGGAGGCTTGTTTGGTTTCATGTACTCTAAGTTATTCGAATGTTGTATGTGGAAGATCAAACATGTGACAGGCAGTGTTATACTATTGACTGTAATATTTCTGCATCTCTTAGTGTTTTTGTAATTTTCATAACATTTTTGCAATGTTATTACTAATAATTCATTTGTTTCATTTTCAGGTTTGGTTCCTCCAGTAATTCTCACGCATATTTGGCTTGTCATATGTTCTAACATACAATATGCATATGCCACATGCTTCTACATTCGTCCCGCTCAGAGTGAACCAGGTGACAAAGTCATACCGAGTGTATCTTGACCACTTGGTAATAGAGGACATACACTTCCATACTCACGCCACTCACCGTATGATATGTCCCTTTGACGGCATAGCCTTATACGTTAGATGGTTGGCTTTTAGTTCACATCTAACATATTTTTAACTGTTTGAGTATGTCATGTGCCAGTTCGGCTACATGTTGTTTATTCCTAGAGAACCATATGTGTGTGCTTCTCCCACTATGATACATAAAAATATGGATGCTATGTTTGATTATCTTAATCACATGGTATTGGATGAGGCATGTAGTACCATAGCTTATAACGGTCGAAGTTATGCATACAGTTACATCTAGTGGTTATTCAGGTTTCACATCATTATATGATACGTGATGCTCCTAAAGATCCGCCTAAGCCATCTTATCGAGAGATACTAGAGGAGGAATGTGATAGAGCAAATTATGTTGTTGATGTGTTGCCTAGATGTCGTCGTATCATGGAGATTGAACATACAGGTATTGACAGATGACTCTTTTCGGATGGCTTTGAGACCATGGACGTTGTAGATATTATGATAGGGAGACATGAGAGACACAACAGTACAGGAGGCAGCGTAGGAAAAGGGGGCTATGAGTCTGTCATGCGCAATAGTTTATAGTATTTGTATTAGGAGTGTTATTTATCAATTGTATTTTTTACTTCATTATGTACTATGAATTTATTACTTTATATGACATTTTCATCATATCAGTTGTATGGTTTAATTTATACAAAAATTGAAATTCGGGCACACACAATATCAGAAGTCAAGACAAATCTTTTAACAACACACAATGTCACGACAAATGTTATAACATCTATTGTAACATCTGCTGACAAAAAACAGACTTACTAAAAAAGAAAGATTATGCTGAAAGATAAAGTACAAAAACTTAAAGAACGTAATCAATTGTTAACCCAATTCGGTGAAACTCACCTACTCTGGAGACTACCAAGCCATGACGGAAATCCACTATCAGTAGTATCAATTTGAAACTAAACAGTCTTTGTTTACACTTTTCACTTAATCCCTACCCAATGCAATTTCTACTTAGGAACCTCCTATATACGAGAACTCATCTCACTCCCAATCACTGCAATGATATCAATCAATCACAATCTCAGGGAATGTCTCAAGAAACCAAAAAGAGCACTCTTCCAAAAACAAAAATACTTAGTTTGCTTAAATGTTTCACTAAGAACAATACTCAACTCTTTGCATAAAAGATTATAGGAGAACAATAACTTGATAAATAAGTAACAATCAATCAACTCAAATGCATCAAAAGATACATGAGGACGTACAAAAAACACATTGAAAAACTAAGAAACTCTTAAACCCTAAACCCTAATTTTTCACAAGGTTTTACAAAAACTATGCTACTTAAAAACTAGGTCTTCGACGTCTCCTGATATAGCTTCTACGGTTGGGTTTGGACTAAATTGTACTATTCAATCAATTCAATCTTCAGCTGTAAATCCCTGCAGAATCTTCTCCACAAAAATAGAAACAAATCTCATAAATGTTTCCTAAAAAGTATCAAATATTCTTTTTACGAAACTAATCAAATCTACACTTTTGTTTCTAAATAATCTCCATAACCTGCACATAATATGAGGAATATTCAAATCGATCTCATACAACAATAGTGACCAGATGTCACAACATCTGCTTCAACATTTGACTGAAAAAACTCATAACAGTTGAACTATCATGATAGTTTATGCAAATGTTATAAGTTATAACATCTTGCTCAAGATCAGTAGAACCATGTTTTACCAAAATTTTGCCAACCATAAAACTGTGGAACTAACAAAATTGAAGAAAATGATAGTGTAGCAGTTATATATCATCAAATTCATCAGACCATCTCTAAATCAATGTTAAAAATTATAGTCTGGTGTGATTCCTGATATGTACTGTTGATCAAAATTGAAGACGACTAGAGCGAACAAAGGTTCTTCGAGCAGTATTTGATGAGGATGAGTGGTGTACCTGAAAGACACTCTGATGCTAAAGTAAGCAAGTGTTTAAGGTGAGAATAATGAATATTAGGATTTTGAGAGTAAGAAATGTGTCACCTTGCCCTCAAGGATATGAGGGTTTATATAATGATCTTAGGAGGATTCTCATTGGCTGCTATATTTGAGCCTGGATATACAGGTTCGTGGATTTAGCTAATCTGAGCTGACTTTGTCAAACCGTACGTTGGTCCTCGGAACTAGCCCTCAGCGAGGTAAGCTGATCGAATCTGCTCGACATGCGTTGAGCAAACGAAACCAGGTAGAGCATAAGTCGGGCAGATAAATCCCCCAGTACGTTGCCAGTTCTTGGTGTTCGCCCGTGAGGAAGTGACTTGCTCGACATGTGTTCAGATGTTCCAGAATAGTAGCCCCCCAAGTTGTTGCGTCTGATCGAAGAGGCGATGAGTTGATTTCGAGGAGCATGATTGAGGTTTTCTATCTGGGGGAATGAAACGTTGTTGAGGAACCGAAAGGTTGAAGAATTTTGAGAGTTTACGTCCACGTGAACTCGAGCCGCGTGCACTAACTGCTTGGCAAACCTAGGGGGCTAGGGAGTAATGATGACTCCCCTAGGGTCCCTAGGTAGGAGTGATCTCACGCGCGAAGTGGGAGATTATAAAAGGGGAAGAGACCATTCATTTAGTGACTTTTCTCTAGGGGTGTTCGCGGTGCGGTTTGGGAGGTTTTCACGCAAAAAATCATCCAAACCGCGAGAGAAAAAGGCGTGGGGTTTGGTTTGGTTCGGTTTGTTTTTAGAAAAAAACCCAAAACTAAACCAAATTGAACTAATGCGGCTTGGTTCGGTTTGGTTGGTTTAGTTTTTTACAAATATTTTTTTGAGTCATACATATACATATAGATGACAATATAAATTTGTATTTGATCATTCATACACTACCAAATAACATCAAAGCTCATCATATTTGGACAACAACTTCTCATTTAATAGGTAAAAATTAGTTTAGACAAAAGTGAAATTATAAACATAAAATAATAATATAAAACAATATCAAAAATATTATAATGAAACAAAAAAGGGTTATTACCATTTTATCCCTTTGCCATATAGGTCATTTCTGGTTTAACCCCCTCTAAAATATTTTTTTTGCAAAAACAACCTTGTCATTTCAAAAAACTAACATTTTAGTCCCTAAAGTCAAAATTCGCAGGTAAATCCGCGGGTTTCTTGCGATTTTTCTTTCGGATTTTGACTTTAGGGACTAAATTGTTAGTTTTTTGAAATGACAAGGTTGTTTTTGAAAGAATTTTTTTTACAGGGAGTAAAGTAGTAATAACCCAACAAAATTTTTTAGAAGAGATGAGAGCTTAGTGAAGATGAAAAAGAACGAACATAAGAGAAGAAAGATTAGAGATAAAGATGTGCAATAAAACAGAATTGAAAGAGAGAACATTTGCATAAATATGAAAATGTGAAAAAGAAAGAATATAAGAGAATGGAGATTAGAGAAGAAGAGACAAGATGTAAGTGGTGAAGATTGTGCGATAATGCTTGGAGAGATTTAAGAAGACTCAAACTGAAACCATATATATAAGGATGAGAAAATTGTTTGTAATCGTAACGCTAATGTGTAATAGGTTTAGGTTTGGGTTAGATGCAAATTAAGTAAAATTTAGGTAGTAACATAATGCGGTTTGATTCGGTTTGGTTCGGTTTGCAAAATTCAAACCGCAAACCAAACTGAACCATGCGATTTTTTTAAAAGATGACCCAAACTAATCCGAACCAAATGCAGTTTTTTGCGATTTCGGCTTGGTTTGGTTTGGTTTAGTTTGCAATTTTCTATTGGGTTTGTTTGGTTTTGAACACCCCTACTTTTCTCCATCTGATATTGTTCGTCCATGCTCGACTTCAACATACATCAATCTGGGGAGTCTAATTTAAGGTATTTTAGAACCATCTCCGCCACCCGCCGCCGTGTTTGTGCTCCGATCATCCGTTCTAATGCCTCTATCACTCCTAAATAGTATGTTTTCGAATCTTCTGCTCAAGTTTGTCTGATTAAGTTTGAAAATATCAGTTGTTTGTAGAAAAGCATGCGGTTAGGGTTTCATATTGTTAGGGATTCCTCTGGTGGTGAGCGGTTTCTCCGCCTCAATTCGTCGTCCCATGCCGTTTTAGGCCCCTTGTGTGTCTCTTCCTTTGAATTTAGAGGATTTGGATTTGAGTGTTATCTGTTTGAGAGAGGGCTGTTGGCCGAGGATGAAACCTTCGTTCGTCCGAGCCCTTTCACTTGATTAGTGGTGGAAGAGTGGTTTTGACGTTTATGTCGAGCTCACCGACTTCCTCTATTTTTCATGTATTATGACGAATGTAACACCCCCTTATAATTCCCCAATAATTATTGCACAATCAGAGTAAATAAAATTCATAACAAGAGGGCGTCACATGATTTACTTTACAATTAAAACAATACATGCATATTGGTCATAATCATAACACATATTTGAATCTCATGCTTTAAAATAAAATCATGCATTACACAGCGGATCACTTAATATTCACATATACTATCAGTGATTACATCCCATATGTTATACCCAAAATTTGCCCTCTCACTTCTCAATACATTTCACATGTTCATACTCAAGGATCTCACAAGGGTTGACCAGACAAAACTCTCTCCTAAGCAGTTAATCCAAACTAGGGTTTTGGCCATTCTCAAGTCAAGGTGGACCTCTAACATTTCCAGTGGTCATCAAGCCTCATCATATGCTTCAAAGAATCTCCATGTCAAATTTCAAGCCTTACAAGTCAAGTTTCCTCAGACAATTGCTCAGATGGTTGAAAATCAGTTGTATTGGACAAAAAGTCAATTATGGTCAACATACAGTCAAACTTCATAATTTTTGGTCAACGTCAATATTTTGAAGTGATATTCATCATTTTATCAAGGGTTGATCATAATTCATCAAGAAAAGTCAAGAATTGATCAAAAGTCAAAGTTTCTAAATTGGGCTTTCTTAGACAAAAGTCAACAGAACTTTGACCAGGCATAACTTTCACATACTTTATCAGAAATTTTTCCACCACAGCTCATTTTGAAGAGAATTCAATTCTCTACAACTTCATGTTTCACTAGCTTGGGTAGAAAATGCTTCATTTGGAAGATATGGATCAAAACATTACAGGTCTTTTCAAAAGTCAACAAAAAGTCAACTTTTTGTAAAGAAGTTTTCATGAGCATGGAAACTCCAATGAAGATGAAACCAAAAAGGATGTTTAGAGGACATCTTGAGCTTTCTAAAAAGTCCAAGAACACCCACAAATGTTAAAAAATTGAGCAAGATACACCTTGTCCAAGTTGAGCATTTTTGAGGAGGTGCACAAAGAGAAATACTTGACAAAACCAAAAATCTTGCAAATGGGCCTAACTTTTCTTGGTTCAAACATGTTCCTTAGCTGAATTGGAACCTCCAAGCCCAATGCCACGAATTTATCTTTTATTTTTTATTTATTTTGGATTTTTAATCATTTAAAACCAATATAATTAAAATAAAAGATAGAAAATCAAAAATTAATTGCAAGATGGATTTTCTCTCATCCTTGAGGTCCAAGCAAGCCATTTAATCTGATTATTTCGAAATAATCATGATTGGTAATGAGATTTGATTGAAATTGGCTCAAAAAGGAAATATTTGATTTGATTCCAAATCAAATAATTTCTCATTGATTGACTTGATCTTTTCTCACAATTCTTGACCTAATTCACTCTATTATAAATACATGATGCATCCACAAGCACAAGAGACGAATTTCTGGCCTCAAGAACCATATTCCAAACTTCAAAAAACTGTGCATTGCAAGCTATTGGCAGCCCTGGTTCCAGTCCAATTCAAAGCATTCTAAGGATTCCAACACATTCTTGGAGGTCCTCTGAATAGATCCAGATACTCACAATCCAACAATACCTCCAGAATCACGAAATCTAGATCACGGTTTGCCTCAAAAAATTTAAAATCGATTTCTGTTATTTATGCATCATAAACATAATTTGATTATATATTCTTGATCATGATGATGTTTACAAGCTTTCTGGTTTGTTTAATTCGATTTTAGATGCAGATATGAGGATATGTCATTGTTAGGTTTTCCAAGCTTCAAATTGGGATCCACCGATTTAGGAAAAATTGGCCAAAACTAGGGATGTATTCTTGTTCAGGAGACCAAACTGGATCGAACCATGGCTTTACATTGAATTTATATTGCTTGAATTGAGTTTTGGAAATTTGCAGGTGTTTTAGTGACAGACAAAACCGTCACTATAGGCTTTAGCAACAAAAGCGTCTGTAGGTAAAAGCTTGCAAAAATTCAAATGGGGACGATGATGTTCTTGGCGCGTGTTTTTATTTGGTATTCAGAAAACAATTTCGCTTATAATTATTTCGTTTCATTCCACTAACACAATATACAGCTTGGCTCAGTGGTAAGGCAGTGCGCGTGTGGGAAGGAGGTCCCTGGTTCGATTCCTGGCTCCAGCAATCTTTTTTACCACCTTGCAAAACTAACCAATTTTCTTATTTTCTTCATATTTTTCCTTTTTATTTAATTTCTTTTCAAACAATTTTCTAACACATCAAAAAGTCACCAAAAAATATTTTATTTTTGCATTTAGGTCAGAAAATTACTTATTTAATTTTTGACATAAAAAATTTTATTTTTGCATGCATATTTAAATTAATTGTTAATTAACCATAAAATTGACTTTTAATTGCTTTTCCTTATTAAAATCAACCCAGAAAATTCCCAAAAAAAATTGTTTTATCATCTAATTAGGATTACTAACCTAAAAACTTTTTCCTAACTCAAAAATCTCTTTTTTTACCAACATATTTTCTCTTATTCGCATTTCTTTTCTTTTCCGATTATTATGTATCTGCTTCTAGGTTGTAATAGTTAGGATTAATTTTCTTGCATTTCTTTTTTCCAATATTATGTAACTGCTCATGGGATGTAATAGCTTAATTAGGATTTACTTTCCACACTCCTATATTATGTAACTGCCCCAAAGCCATGTAATAGCGTAGGATTTACTTTCCGCACTTTACTTTCCGCAATTTACTTTTCGCATCCATATAAACTGCTAGTAACTAGGCGTGTATGGCAAGATAAAAACGAATGTTGATCACTTCTAATTTCAAGATAACTTATCTGAATTTAACACACTCTTTTCACACACGCATCCCCTAGCATATTCTCTCTCGTTGCCTTTCGAATAAATGGTCAAGTCCCTCGAACGTAGAGGTATCCTAGCACCGTTGCCTACAAACATATCATCATAGTCCCTTCGATACAAAGATCATAGTCCCTCGATGTGGCCTACGAATACATGATCTCGTCCCTCGATTGTTGCCTACGAAAAGTGATGATCGTCCCTTCGAATGTGCTAGGATACTCCTACAAGTTGCCTTCTATGACCATCCAACGAATAGGGTTACCTACCAACTAATGGTATGGATAACACTATTCTAAAGGAAAGTAAAATAATACGGAAACAATCGTTCTGAGTAGGTAATAAGACTTTTAGTTGCTTGCTCTATCAAAATAATTTTCACACCCCACACTTTTGCAAAGTTAAAACACTTTTTCAAAACGAAACATTTTCGAACACTTCGTATACATTCCAGCGTGAATCATTACGAAGTCAAAGCGAAATGCCTTTTCAAAAATATTTTCAAACACACACACAGAAAGCAAATTTTTAAAGATGAGTTAAAGCAACTAAGAGCCCATAGATAACTACGGATGGAAAGGGTGTTAATACCTTCCCTTTTCATAACCTTCTCCCTTACTCAGAATCTACCGAAGGTCTTTTCTGTTCTTTTCACCTTCCCTTAATTGGATAAAAGAAAAGTCGGTGGCGACTCTTGCTATCCGTAACATTTGCGATCAAAAGCAAAACAATCCAAAGTCAGTTCTCCCACCGTATTACACCATACTATAATCATTGGATGAAAAAGTAATGAATCCATAATACAACCAAGTCATCAGAATTCATGCATCGGCACCAAGGCCATATCAACATAGTATCTCAATCATACAAATCAAAATAGATGAGAATATATAACAAATCTCATCAAAGCAGTAATCCAGATAAATCATGCGCTACATGACCAGAGCAATGACTAGACTACCTAGTAACGAATAAACTAGCTAGACTTTTCAACTAGTGTCATGTGAAGCACCGCTATTCTCGGAACCTGCATGTTACCCACATAGAGGAAACATCATAACAGAAGGGTGAGAATTCACATCATTATTCAAAAGTATATAAATGGAAATAATGAAGAAACTGCATCTATTCATGAATTCCACTCACTTCAAGTGATATTCCAAGATAACATGATCATACAAACATTACAAGTATAATATGTTCACACATACCATAATTATCATTCATTCAAACAATCCAATTAATCCATATGATTAGACATCACAATTTCATTTCACACATTGTATATTCAATAGCGACTCATGTAACAACAATGAAATAGGACTCAATATGCATGTGGTACCAAGTTTTTGGGAATATTTCGTCAACCCTGCTTCCAATTCATTCATAGAATCCAAGCCCTTACTTCCGATTCGGACAAGACCAAAAGCCTCCGCTACTTATTCCCAATGGAATTGAGTCAAATGTGAACCCAAAGTTTTACCGCTACTTATCTATCATGGATCGAGCCAATTTGTGAACCCACAATTTCACCGCTACTTATCCACACAAGGATCGAGCCAAATGTATGCATGTACAACTCACCAAGACGACATATGCAAATTAAGATTATTCACAAAACCTCAATTATCCAAGCATATCATCACAATTCATCTCATGTGAATTATACATCAATTGCACAACATTATATTTCAATAACAAGATCATCACATGTATCTTATACATATCGTCACACATAACAAATAACATTATGACATATCATTCCACCAATGTTATTCAACACATTCTATCAAATAAGATTAACACATACTATACTCAAGTAATCAAACATACATTGAAATAGTATTCAAAACCAATCCAAAACACATTCAATCACAATTGGATCAATTAATCACATATATGAAAATACTACAATAAATATAATCATATAAGATTCCATGTCAAAAGATCGTAAAAATAACATTTTTCATTCCAGGTCACGCTAAGCCCGACCTATCGCGCTAAGCGCACCTCGCTGAACAAACAACCCCAAAAGTCAGAACATTTCGCGCTAAGCATGCCTTTTCTCGCGCTGTGCGGTCTGCGATACTGCACTTTTTCTGCAACGAACCATCTTTTTTCTCCCACGAAATTACCACATAAAACTCATTCCAATCAGTCTAATAACATCATTAAAGGGTATCCTAATATATTTCTAGTCATGGATCGTCATTCTAAGTTGAAAAATATAATTTCCTTTCAAACCCTAACATTTAAAGACTCTAATAATTGAAATTAAACAACCTAACATGTTCCTAATCATTACCCACAACATACAATCAAACAATAACATGGATTCTTCACCCTTACCTTTTGAAGATTCTTCTTCTAGGGTTTCCTCTTCACTTTTCCTCTTTCTCCTCTTCTCTTCTCTTTTTTTCTCTTATTTCTCCAAATGAAAATTATAATTATAATTCCCTTCTAATCCTTACTAACTAAGATTGTCTTATTGGGCTTAATACTTAAAATCTCTCTATTACTTCCATTCTCGTAAATAGGCCAAATACTAAATAACCATAATTCTACTCATAAAACACAATTATTTAAATAACACACTTATTCCAATAATTCAAATTTAAATTAAAACACATAATTAAATTAATTATTACATAATATAATATATAATAATTAATAATTAACAATTTAAAATCGAGATGTTACAGCGGACACTAGTGAAGATAGTCGTGAAGGCTCTGGGAGTTCTGAGCGAGAGTATTCTGATTTTTCCACTAATGAAGAAAGTGCCTCAGTGGAAGTCCACGGGAAGGAGCCCCCACCTACCGAGGGCGTGGCCGATCATACTAGTATCAACAACTACTAGTAAATGTAATATTCAGAAGGAGGAATTAATCAACATAGTTTATCAAGTATTTAGAGTGTCTTTTGTCTCTTTTTCTTTCCTTCACTTTTGTATGTGTCTTTGTTTGTTGCGCTCTCATGTATTTTGTTCAGATGAGTAAGTTTAGAGTCTGTGAAGGTTATGTTTGTAAACTTGTGGCAAACATAGGGAAAAAGGGTAGTGTTCAGACGTTGTTTTTTAGTTATGAACACAAATTTTGTCTCGTGTTATGAGTTATCGAATATAGAGGTCTGGTTCTCTATGTCTATAAATGTATAGTTCAAGTGTTTGCTTTTGTTAGTGTGTTTCCTCTTGTGCTCTAAAAGAGGATGTTGTGTCCTTCTGTATTATAGCATAGTTCTCAATTTGAGGGGGAGTATTTAGTATCTTCTTCCTCATGTGCATCATGGCCTCAGTATTTCTCCTTCTTTGTGAAGATTTAGTCAATCGTGTTATGTTTCTTGTGCTATAGTGAGTTCTCTTTCAAGAAGCCTTTGTCATATTATGGCTAAAAAGGGGGGAAGTGGTTATGTTATCTCTGAAGAGAAACTTTTAAGGGGGAGAAACTTTATGTGATCTGTGGGATCCTTAAAAGAGAGAGAACATTGGAATTAGACCTGCCAGAAAGATGTCCTAGTATGATGTTTCGACATCATAAAAGAAGACTGAAGACTATCACTTGTAAAGTTTGAAATATCATAAGCAATGACTACTGAAGACTTCTAAATTGTTGTTGATGGATTAAACTGTTTAAACCATTGTATATTTTATTATGCTTCTTTAATACAAAGGTTATGTAAATTAGTTTTATCCAAAATAAGCCAAAGGGGGAGATTGTTGATTCTCTAAATTTTGGGATTGGCTTTATGTTTGGTAAAACTAATACAACAACAGTAGGATAAATAGGATTTATAACCTGTAAAGAGAAAGCAGGTTGAAGTTCTATTAAAATGCCTGAACATGTTGTGTTGAAGACTTTCAACAACTGGAACAACATGTCAAATGAGATGTCGAGACAATAGACATCAGGACATCACGCCACAGAAACTGTTAACTTTGTTACAATTTTGTTTTAATTAGTGTAGAATATTCTGGGAATATTATGCATCATATGTGGCGTGTTTATGAAGGCATTTGTGGAGGTCCAGAAGCTAAGGAGAAAAATCAACAAAGACCTTGTTTGTAGCAGAAGTTATCTGCGTATTTGTTTATGCAGAAGTTTGTTATTGTAGAAGTTTGTTACATCTTCAAGCTGTTATTTGAAGACCCAAATTCAGTTGGGTAATAAGTTATAAATAAGCAATTGTAACCTAGTTTTAGGAAGCTAGCCGGTTTCAGAAAGATGTAGTCTTTAGGGTTAGCCATGTAGGTGAACCACCCGGATTGTGGAACGATCACTGATTTGTGCCTCGAAGCCTGTATGCAAGAGGTTTATTTTACTCACTCAGAAGTTGTGAAACAATGAGTGCAATTGTGTCTTTGGAAGAAACTGTGAAGTAATTCCAAGTTTTTTTGTGTCACAAGTTTTACTGTTTTTGTGTTTGGAGTGAGGTATCTTCAAACTGTTATGTGTTGTAGGAGCCAAGTCATTGATGCAGTTGCTGAGACGTGACTGCTAGACATCACTGCGGTGATTGGATGTGAGCAGACATTCTCATATCTAAGGGAGGTAACTTAGGTAGAAGGGAAATTGGGTAGGGATTAAGTGAGGAGTGTAAACATGGAGGTTTACTCTGAATTAATACTGCTGATAATGGACTTCATTCCTGGCTTGATATGCCCCCAAATGTAGGTTGGTTAGAACCGAACTGGGTGAACAATTCCTTGTGTTCTTTTATTTACTGCAATGTTAATTGTATGTTCTACATTGTCTGTTTTTATCATGTCGGATCAGATGTCACGACATCTTGAGTCTGCATATCATCAGAATTTCATTCTTTGTTGAACCTCTCGATGTAGGCTCGCAGAGATTCTTCTTTACCTTGGATGATGACCTCCATGGAGGCTTCCGACTTAGGGTGTCGTCGGGATGCAATGAAGTTCCTCGAGAACAATCTTCCCACGTGCTTCCAAGAGGTGACCGACCGTCGGATAGGCTTTTGTACCAAGCCATGTCCCATTTCCTCAGGGTCGTAGGGAATAGACGACACTTGATGGCTCATTGGGCTCCTCGGTAATCGAGTAAGGCGTCAATGTTCTCTATATGTTCGTCTGGATCGGTGGTACCATCGTATTGTCCGAGCCTAAGGGGTTTTTCTAGGCCGGAGAGAATAGAGATGTCCATGATAGCCCGACATATGGGACCATGGTGCTCGTCCTCATCGCTTCGATCGGGGGAGAGAGAGATAGAGCGGTTGTTTCTTCCGTGATGGGGAGAGAGGTCTATTTCTCGTCTTGGTTAAAGCGACGGGGAACGATCACGAGAGCGATGTGATTCATTCCTCGTCTTCTTGTGTGAAGGAGATCCCTTTTCCGAGGAGGGGTATGTCCCCTCTTTTTGGGAAAAGATTGGTCGGGTGAGCTTTATTTCGAGCAGGTCTTCTCGACGAGGGGCTGCAGGAAATGATTGTCTTTGGTCTCTAAGGCGGATACTGGGGACGATTATTTTTCAGGGCCTCGATGCGGTGACCTTGCTGGAGGAGAAGGTTGTTGGTGTGACTGAGGGCGGACGGGATCGCGGCCAGAGCTGAGTCTGTGTTGGTCGACAATGGTGTCAAGGGATGAGTGGTGACAATGTCGTCAGCTTACTTCCTGGATTTTTGGTTATCCAAGATGGAATCGTGATCGCAAGCATCGTCGGAATATGGGGAGGAAGTCCTATCGTCCCTGTCGTCTATGAAGTTCTCAAGATGAGGAAGAGTGTCATTCCCGTTTGTCTTTCGGACAGGCGAGAGGACGGTCTTGCCAGAAAGGAATTGGTCGTTGTTCTCAGCCATCTTGTTGGAAATTTTGAGGTATCTTTGATCTTCCGATTTCTTGGTGATCAATGAAGATGGGGAAGATAGATTCTCATAGACGACGGCACTGATCTAGGCTGTTGATTAGAATTGAAGATGATCGGAGCGAACAGAGGTCCTTCGAGCGGTATTTGATGAGGAGGGGGTGGTGTACCTGCAAGGCACTCCGATGCTAAAGTAAGCAAGTGTTTAAGGTGAGAATAGTGAATATTAGGATTTTGAGAGTAAGAAATGTGTTACCTTTCCCTCAAGGATATGAGGGTTTATATAATAATCTTAGAAGGATTCTCATTGACTTCTATATTTGGGCCTGGATATGTGCGTCAATATAGCCAATCCGAGCTGACTTGGTCAAACCAAACGTTGGTCCTCGAAACTAGCCGTTGTGTCGACCAAGGAGGGTTTCAACGGACATAGCCTTCGGCGAGGTAAGCTGCTCGAATCTGCTCGATAGGCGTCGAGCAGACGAGACCATGTGGCACATAAGACGGGCAGATAAAGCCCCCAGTACGCTGCCAACTCTTGGTGTTCGCCTATGAAGAAGTGACCTGCTCGACATGTGTTTGGGCGGTTCAGAACAATTCCAAAGATGTATCTTCATATTTTGTCTGGTGTGAATACAAATATGCCCCTCTAGAACAATTTATGTCAAAAAAGGGTGGTGCACTGAGAAATGCATGGAGTGTAAATGAAATTGTTCAGGAAATACATCACCCAAATAAACTTTGAACGACTCAACACAAGTGGTCATGATTTTTGAGAGACAAATGATGCTCCGAAAATGCATCTCCAAAATCATGAGGGCAATTTCAAATTTTCTTTGGGGTTTTTTCCACCGTTTAGGGTGGTATTAACAATTCCCAAAATTTACTTCTCAAAACCCTTTCTTCCTCTTCCTCTATTATCTAATCTTGTAAGGAGAGCTTAGGAGTATGAAAGAGTTTAAATGCTTAACTTAAGGCCTCTACCTTGTATAGGATTAGACTACAATAGCAAATTATTTCGGGAGGAACTTTAGGCATCCCTAGCATAATTCCGGATGTATACGTAATGGGCAATGCTATCAAGTAAATGATCATCACATTTAGCTCTGTAAATTGTTAATAGATTGAAATTCATTTTGCAGAACATGCTCAATCTCATATCTAAAGCTTCAACTTGCATATATACAATGAATGAGTTTCTAAGATACAAGTTTCAGTTTACACTAAAATGTACAATAATATCCTCACTGAAAACCAAAAACAAGCAAAGCTCCAACAGGCAACAGCACCTAAACCAGCCACAAGTCCAATAACAACTCCATTTGGAGGCAACCGTCCACCACCGATAGCTCTTCCAGTGTTAACATCATATGGAGCAAACCTCTTTTTTTGGTGCTTGACATTGTGGACAACTATATGTATCCGGCTGCAATAACATAAATGATGTTCAAATAACAAAATAACCTGTAAAGAACTACGAAGCACTACCAGAGACAAACACTAAACATCATCATGGCCTCGGATTTGTGTCCAAATATAGTTCATAAATAAATGGCATCACAGTCAACAAAATGCACTATTTTGACAAACAGGAGAGACACTGCCATGAAATTTGAATTTACAACTGCAGGTTTCTAAACGATCTTAAACCTTACATACACTTATCACCACATGCATAAAGATAGAGATAGATGTTAATATTTACCATAATTCTGTTTTCCTCCCTTATAAGCATCATTCATCTGAGCTGTATTCACTAGATTCTGGCAGTAAGGGTACAACAGCACAGCAGAATGTCTCCTTATCCTTAAGGAGCAGACAACTGCCATCAGAATTCCACTTCAGGTCCGTAATTGAAAATTGTGGTAGAGGAATGCGAACACAAAATGCACCAGACGGGGTCCACATGTACAAGTGCGTGCTTCCGGTGCAAAAAACAAGACGAGTGTATGTCGGGTCCCAAGCTGCCACTCTGACAGGGTCCTTTTGCACTAAGATTGCAGTAAGCTCAAGTTGTCGGATATTCCATACCCAAAGCACTGTAGGCATACTGTCATTGCGAGTGCATATATATTGGCTATCGTTGCTCCATGACAAAATGCCTAAAAGAAAAATCAGTTTAGTCATGCGTTGAAGAGTCCGAGAAAACATATATGGATACAGATTTATGCTAATATATTTTTCCATTTTGTCGTTTTGTACTAAAATTTACACAACCCAAAAATCAAATAGACCAGAAAACAATATCTACGTCAAAAATTCAATTTCTTCCTATTTATTGTGAAATAGTGGAATGAAGAACCCTGGCCTTGGCTTCCATGCGATGCTTACACTGGGTAACTAACAAGGAGAGGCATAATTTGAAGCATTAAAAAGTTAGAGGAAGTGCAGCTTACCAACTCCTTGTTTGGGATTAGGTTTCTCAGCAAGAGGCTTCTGGAATGGTAAATTGATCGGAACTTCCATAACCTCGTACCTGACTGTATTAGCTCGTTCTGAAGAATCTGGTTAGAGCAAGAAAAATAAGAAAAAAGGGGAATGTGCCTCATGGACTAACTACTGAAAAACCTTAAATCAGATAAAAATAAAAATCAAAAGTCACAACAATTATGCTGACCATCGTTTCCTTGAGAAAAATCATCACTCAAACATAGTTCGGACATATCCAGTTGCAGAGGCTCATCTACTTCCTGCAATTTCAGGAACATGGTAAATAAAGTTTTCATAAACTACAACACCATGAACAATAAAAGTGTCAAAAAGAAACCTTGAAAACTGCAGCATAACAAGGGCCACGGACAGCATAAGGGTGCATAAACTCTGCAAATTTCTTCCAAGTTAAATGATTTAAGACTCGCAGCATCTGGTCATAACTACCCACTGCCAGATACTGACCACAAGGAGACCACGACACACTTTTAACTCCTAATCCGCTTTCATATGCTACATACTTGAAAAGACACCTCCCGTCTGGCGAATAGATTAGGACCTATGTATCAAACAGAAATGATTAAGCTTTTAGCATAACATACTAACATTGCAACTTCTATAATGAGACCTTTTAAAATAAAACATTTTTGAGACATTTTGGTAGTCCAAAATTTTGAGGCCAACGGGCTTAGCTTAGTCTGGCCCTGAGCAGTTATAAAAATAAAAAAAACAGTTAATCAGCAACACAAAATTAGACATACAGAAAACATGCATCATAGATTGTATTATTTGATATACACAACACCATTCATGAAAGTTTATCTATAAAAAAAAAAAGCTTGTGATTCTGTCTATATTAGTGAACGTAGTAGATATTTAACCTTCCTTCCCCTGTCTAGAAACTTGCTTGGTAGAAATTACCACAATTGGCTGCAGTTCAGGGAAGCTTAAGCTTTACGGGATTGTTAAGGGTCTAGAAAACTAATAAGGAGCTGTTGACCCAAGCATCATGGGTGATATATCTGCAATCAGTTTTGATGTGATTATAGAGTTTGATTGGAGAGATGGATAACCAATAGATGAGTAGACTAGAGTTGCTAATACTTAAAACATTGTGCTTTTTAACCTATGATATTCATACACTATTTATATTTTTCATGTAATTTTAGACTTTTTTTTCCACACCTATTATACATTTTTATCAAATAGCAGTCATGGCATATTTTTTGCCAACCTTGATGGCCAACTTGTGAAGCATGTCTGCACCATGACATTTTGGGGGGGAAATGGGGGGTTAAAACAGAGGATAGTTGGCCTCCCACAGTTATCCACAATACACAATTGATAACCCTGCTACCACGCGATTAGTCATTGTTTTTGTTCTTGCATCTAGGATTGGATGCTAACAATTCTCTTCAGAGGTGGCTTGCATTTGATTACAGGGTATTTTTATTTCGATATGGCAGCTTAAGATGATCCGCCTTATGGTTTTTGTTAGAAATTCCACCTTATTGTGGTCCATCCCTAACTGCCTAACTGCGGTAATCGGGTTGCCTCCAACCCCTTCAACATGTTGGGTGTGAAGGGGTATATTTAGTTCTAAATTGCCTATAGATATGTCATGTGTAGAGTTTATAAAAGTTTGGGGAGCTCTCACCTTACAAGCCGGTTTTCTAAGGGAGAGTTAGTCTCAATCCAAAGTCTAAGATAGTATCATAGCCTATTTTAGATCTATTGGGCCGTCTGCTATTAGGTTTCTACTATTGGACCACCTGGTTTCAGGTTTCTACCATTGGGTCACCCACTATTTATGCCTTCTTTCTTTCTACCATTTTACCCACTTCCCAACTTTCTTTTGTTCCATCATAAAATGTCCAGATATTGGTATGCTATTGTTTTCCATTGAATAGCCAGTTTGAACAGAGATAGAATGAAAACTGTCGGTGTTTCATTAAATTCACAGACTACTTAAAATCAATGGAATATTTTGAATCACAGCTTGTTTTTTAACTAAATCTCACCGGTTAGGAGAACTACTAGGAAGTAAAGTAGAAAGATAATTTAATTACCTTGTAATCAAGAGGCGAATCCCAAATCACTATAGAACTATCGTCAGGGGACCATTCAACATCAGCCAAGTCTAAAGTATCAACAGCAAACATGCCCATTATTTCCCACGAGTGACAAGACAACAAATTCACATAGTCCTTGCAATCACGCCTTGTACAAATAGCTGCAAATTTTCCGTCTTTCGTAAAGGAAACCCCTTTGGAAGCATGCTTGGGCAACTGCACATGGACGCAAGCCGTGTTCACCAATGACCAAACTGTTAACCGCAACTGAAAATCTGATGTGGTAAGTATGTGACGACTGTCAGGGCTCCACCTAGCATATGCAATACCGGCAAGACCTTCGTCTATCTTGCATGTCCACTCGGGCTGGCCGAGTGACCAAGCCTGTATCATTGGCTTTTTGTAGAGGCCACAAAGAATGTACTCGGAATCAAGGGCCCATTCAATATAGGTAATCTTGTCCAAGCATGAAAACAATTGCACAACCTGTATAAGCCAGAAAAAGTTATGACATTTGCACACACAGCACAAAAATTGATCAACTCAATACTAAACCATTAAATTCAAATATATAAAGAAAAAAGAAAAAAGAATGCTGATAGAAATTCAAAAACAGAAGAAGAAAGAACCTTGAAAGAGACTGTATCACGAATGACGAGACGATAATCGACGGCGACGGCTAAGAAACGAGCATTGGGAGAGAAGGAACAAGGGCCAGTTTGCTTGTAAGATTCGGTGAACTCCATTGCGATAACAAGCAAGATTTGGGGCTTTGATTTGATGTAGTGACGTTACAGACAATCGGCGAAACGAAAACGACGTTGGGTCAGAAGCGAGAAGGGTTGGTTTGAGAAGATGAATGAATAGTGTAGTCAAGTACGGTAGATCTGGAATGATGGAATGTTTTAGTTTCATTGTTTTTCGAATAATATTTTCAAATTTCTTTTATGCTTCCATTGCACCGTTAATTTTTTTTGAATAAACTGAAAATATATTAAAACAAAATAAGAAATATAACTTTTCTAAAGATATGAATAATCATGAAATATATATTTAGAGAATACGTTAACCAATAAGATTTGATTTTCCACAGCACCAAATAATGATTTGAGAAAGCTTTCACAACCCGCATACAATTGGATTTAATCCACAATTTAGACCATTGAAGCATGGGCTTTCTCAATGGTAGTGATTGCAACCATGAATTCAGCAAAAACAGGTGTGTCATCATCCAAAAAAGCATTAAAACTAAGCAAATGATTAGCATTTCCATCCCTGAAAATGTCGCCACAAACAACAACCATAGGAGAATTGGATGTAACGCCGTCAATATTGCATTTAATCCAACCTCGTAGAGGAGGATTCCAAAGGACATCAATGAGAGAAGGTTGCAGTCGAGGATTAATGGAGATGTCAAAACCTTTAAGAACAAAAAAGCATCTTATAGAAGAGTTAGACTTCTTCAAGGAGAAGTTTCCAACCAACTTAGCCTGAGCAACAATTTCAGCGCTGCAAGCTTTCCAAGAGCAGGATTTGTTGTCAAACCTAGATTTTTTCTAAGCTTGCCAAATCAGAAAGAAGCAAAAAGCAATACAGGTTTTGTCTACTACATTAGTTTGAGGATTCCAACCCTGATCCAATATTTTTTGTACAATCTTCAAAGCCTTTGATGTCGAAAGTTAGATGAAACTTCGCCGCCAGCCAATTCCACATATTTGAGGCAAAAAAGCAGTCAAAGAATATGTGCTCAAAAGTTTCTCTAGCTCCTAGACAAAGAGAACACATAGAAGGAAAAACAAAGCCACAAAGAGTGAGATTTTCGTCCAAAGGAATTTTTTTATGCATATATCTCCTAATTATCATAGAATGGGAAGGGACGGTGTCTTTGTCCCAAGGGATGTACGACCAATCAGCAAAAGGAGAATAATTCTTCATAACAGAGTTGTAAGCATGTTTCAAAGTAAGCTTGCCATCTTCAATGTTTTTCTAGGCCAGAAAACCATCGAAGTTATCATCAATACAACAGAAAGGAGAAATAAAGGGCTTTATAGGAGGGATAGTTGATATCAAGTTGTCACTCAAAGACGTCTAGTTGTTACTCCACCAATCATTAATACTAGAAGTGAGGCTTGGATGGAATCTACCAAGAATTTTGAATTTGCTAGCCAACAACTCCTCGACCCAAATTTCCAGCCAACAATTAATTTTCTTACCATTTCCAATAATCCAAACACTATTGTCCAGCACATTGATATATCAATCTTTAAAACCCTTCCATAAAGAAGATTTAATGGAATAACCTATATATTGTTGTTTCTTTTCACTTTGGTCGCAAGAAGATTTGACCAAGCTTGATTGTTATTAAGAAAATGTCAGCCGATATGAAGATTAGAAGCAGAGTTGAAGGCTTTTAGAGAGCGAATGCCCAGGCCTCCAGCCTTAAGATTCAAGCAACAAGACTTCTAAGTAACTGCGACAATCTTTTTCTTATCAACATCACCACATCAAATGAAGTTCCTCATACCAATCTCCAATCTTTTAATTATACTCGCGGGTCAGTTGTAAATTGAGATGGTGTGCACTATCATACAGAGAGTGACCGACCTAACCAACAAAACTCTACCTGTCATGGACAATAACTTTTCTTTCCAAGCTGCAAGTTTATTCCTAATATTATCAGCAATAGGATCAAAGTGACTAGCTTTAGGCTTCCCAACAAATATAGGAACTCCCAGATAAATAAAAGGAGGAAAGGCATTAGTAAATCCAATAATGTTAGCAAGTCTGGAATGCCTATCAGCAAACATTCCTCCATGTTGCACCCCAAAATTTGCCCTCCTATATTAATTTTACCTGGTTTAGGCTTTGCATTCATTTGCATACGTATCCATTGGGGCCACTCACTTTAGACACTCGTTCGCTCATCACATCTGCATCATTACTTGCATCTAAGGTGATCGGGATTCAAACCCGCATCATTTTGTGTTTAGAAAGTACCCGCTATTGCACATTCATGCATTAATGTCATTGTTTCTAGGGTTTTAGGTTTGGACTGGCTTGGAGTAATTATGTTACAAGATATGGAAGATGTTTGTTGTTTTCAATCAATCCGGAAAAATTGAGAGTGACAAGGTGGTTTTTGCTCATCAAAAGGTTTAGAAGGTGAAGTTGAAGAATTATGCTCACAACGGGTTACAATTTTTCTTTGAAAACTTTCTTGAAGGATTGAGTTTTAATTTAAGATGGCGTCTATCATTCAAATGGGGTTATTTTAATGGCAAGATGGTTTGAATTTCAAGGTTTTGGATTACAAGATTATCAGCTTTTATAATGCATTTTCAATGCGCTTTTTGAGTTTGGAAAAGGATGGAGGAAATTGGAAATGTTTGCTAGATACTATTTTTCACAAATATTCAAGTTTTCATTCTCACCCGTAAGTTTTAGATAGCGTGATTAATTCATCAACTTACGCGGGTTTACTTCATGAATATGCAAGGAGGGTTCATTTTCTATGACGTTTTTCCCGAATATATATTATCTCATGTTTTTATGTTCTATGGCCTAGTTATATCTATAACATGAGTTTTCCATCAAGGATTTTCAAGGATTTCTTTTTAAGCCAACCATAGGAAACAAGTCTCAATTCAAAAAGCCAAATTTCAAGCAAATTCATTCAATATTCAAATTCATTCTTTTCCATCCTTGTCATTCAAGGTTCAAAGTCTTATTCAAATTCAAAAACGACATTCAAAGAATGCCCGTTTACAAAGTAGAATCAAACTTCTGAATTCAACACTCATTTAAATTTGGCAAGATTCTTTTTGTTCAAACTCATTTATTCGCATAACACAAGTTGTCTTTCAAATTCACTTCAAAGAAGCTTTCAAGTTTCAATTTTTTTTCAAATTACAAGCATTGTCACATATGCCATGGCCCAAAGATATTCCATGTCACAATTCAAATATTTCATCTCCTAACTTCTAAATTTTGTTTGCCATTTCTTTCAACTCAACAAGTTTGTACAAATGCCACAAGAATCATCAAACTTACAATGTCAATTCGAATATTGTGATATTACAAAATTCCAAAACTACTAATACAAGAATTCCAAGATTACAAGTACAAGCTATGGTCATAAGTTCAAACATACAAGCAAATACTACATATGGTATGTCCTAATCCTATTTTCTATTGGAAATCTTTGTTGCTTTCCTTTCCGCCTTCTTGCTCCATCTTCAAACCTTGCCTTCTTGTCCAAAGCTTCCTTCACCATTCCTCCAAGTCCATACCATTGCTGATATTCATGAAACAAGAAAAGAAATTGGTTAGCAAGTAAACGGGCAGCATGAGCAAAAATACAAGACAATGCAACATTTTTTTTCTCATCATTAGGGATTAATGTTTGGGATCAGATTACATTAAGGGTGTATGTTTCTCAATCATGTTCAAGAAAACCATACCCTTTTGCAAATCACAACAACTATTTGTTGTTGGTTCACAAAAGGAGGGTGTGGTTCAGACAACATCATCACCACTAAAGCAACTGCAGCAAGTACAGTACAACCTATTCAAAAATCAAAAAATACAATAACAAACAACCCAACAGTTTCAGAATGGTTTCAGCCCATCAAATCAATTGCTAAGTCCAGAAGAAAGAAGGCTGGGATATTTGTTTTCTAACCAATAGATCAAAAGCTAAAACACCAAAGCCCTTTTCCCGATTAATCTCAAGGCCCTGTTCCCAAAACCTTACATCAGAATAAACCCTAATGCAGACAATATAAAAGGAACAAATGCACAAGAACCAAGGGAGAGCAACTGTTCATTTTAAAAAGGCTAACCGAAACACAGCAAAACCAAAAAACCCAAAAACATAGTAACTGAACATTCATCATAAACCCAGCAAGATACTAAGAACAACCATCCAAAACCCAGAACATAGCAACCAAACAGCATACAAAACCCAGAAGCATATCAAGAACATCAACCCAAAAACACCAAAATAACACAAGTTCATCATTTCCCAAACATTATCCCTTCAGAAAAAACCGAAAACAGCCACAGAGAGAAGAGAGTTTCGAAAGGTAATACCGGTTTTGAAGAGGAAGGAGGAGGTTGCAAACTCTGTGTCGCCATGCTTCTACTTTTCTCACTGATTCTTTCATTTTCTGCATAGCATCACCATCATCATCACGATTAGAAAACTAGGGTTTCATTCCCCCCTTTCCATTTCCAATATGTAAACACAAATCAAAACAAGTTTTGAGAAAATCAATAACGATAACAGAGCAATTAAGTGAGAGAGAGAGAGAGACACCGAGTTTCTAGATCACCGAGAGATGAGAGAGGGACACCGAGTTCCTGAATCAGAGCAAATCGAGAGCGGCGACGAGAGAGTTCGAGAAACGAGAAAGTTCTTTGTGAGAGGTGAGCGGCGGCGATAGCAGGAACCGGTTAGGGTTTATGGAGTTCGTGAGAAAGAGAGGATGAGGGTCGATCGTGAGGGAAGAGAGGATGAGAGATCGTGAATCTGCGAGGATGAGTGTTTTGTCATAAAACTGATTTTTGTTTTATTTTATAAAAATAAATTAAGTTAGTATTAGTTAGTATAATTAGGATTAGTCCTTTTTTGTTGTTTTGTTTTATTTAATTTATAATAAAAATGAGTTAGATTAGTATTTAATTTAATATATTTAGTTTTGTGACCCATTTAATTAATAGGTTAGTAAATATAATTTGAATATCATTTTTTTTATTTTTTTTATTTTTTATTTAATTTTTATTTTATTTAAATATTTTAAAAAAACAAAGTTAATATATAGTTTAACAGAATAGTTAGATTAAGCCTTGTTGGTTAGTCCAGGCGGTGACACTTGTCACCGTCTGTGTGGTCTGTTTGAAATCTGGTACAGGTATACCCATGATAAACCATCTTGCACCCTCCTTCATAGCCATCAGATCTGTCAAGATCTAGATCTAACGCTCCAGAATGGTGGACCGCACTATGCTTCATGGAATATCTCATACAAGATCCAGCAATGCTTTTGGGCTTAGGCTCAGTTTGCTATTCACACCCTCAAATTCAAGCTTCAAATCAGGCCCATTTCTAACTCATTCTTTAAATTAATTATTATGCAAGTATATTTTTTTATATTGATGTATTAAATAATAATTAGTATAAGATATTTTTTATTTGCTAAATTATCGATTAAATTATTAGTTGATTTTTACCAAGTAGAAAAAATCCATCCTAATAATTATTTAAATCCCGGTTGTATTGTGTGTTAATTTTCTTTTTATCCATTTTATTATGTTATCCGCTTGTATGTTTTATTACACGATCGTACACTCCACTCACGAATTAATATAAAAGAAACAACGCCTCTGATCTCTCATTGTTGGTTACCCACACCAAATTCTCTAAGGGTCTCATGGTTGGGGATGGGCATGGCCATCCTCACGAGGTTAATCAAGGCCCTCGTTGCCTTGATTAATCATAACCCGAAAAAATAATTGGTCCACATACCAATATCCAAGCACCAGGGTCTCATGGTTGGGGATAGGAGCACCTATCCTCACGAGGTTAGTCAAGTCCACATACTTGGTTAATCATAACCCGAAACATTACTTCTCTACGTCCAATATCGAAACTCTTAAAACACTTTCAAATTAAAAATAATTAATTGAATTTGTTTTCTAAATCGATCTTTCATAAAAAAAAAGGGAACACTTAGATAAGATTTGTTTCAATTGTTAGATGTTAGCCTAACAATTTAAACGAATCGAAGTTTCTAGTTTATTAGATGATAGTCTAATAAACTAGAAACTTCTATCCATGTTCTAAAATATATAAAAAATAGTGTTATGGTATTTAATTAAATTGTTGGATGATAGCCCGACGATTTAATTAAATTTAAAGTATTTGAGCCATTAGATGATAGCCTAACGACTTAAATACTTTTATTCCATACACTTAATAAATGTGAACTTTACTTCACCTCACCCTTTTCGTAATAAAGATTTTGGATGAGAGATGATTGGTCGAGCTCACTCACCAATTTCGAGTATTCGAATCGTTAGATGATAGCCTAACGTTTTGGTACTTGTCATCCACAAATTAAAATTAATTCAACCCATTCAAATTTTTTTTTTCCCGCTCACATGTGATCATCAAGAACATTTCTACTAAAATCAACACAACCAATTCAAACATTTTCAACAAGAACTACAGAGTTTTGACTTTCCCATTGCACGAGGGAATACGTAGGCACGCGGTTTCGAAACCGTGTCAAACTCAAAATAATAATAAACAAATCCCTTTTCTTCTTTCTTATTCATAATTTAGAAATTAGCGAATACACACACAAACACACTTTGGAACTAAATGGGTCCCATCGAGTACGATGGACGTAAAGGGCGTTAATACCTTCCCCTTGCGTAACCGACTCCCGAATTCAAATCTTTTGGTCTTGTAGACCGCCTTATCCGATTTTTGTGGGTTTTATCTATATTTTCCCGTTCTTTTTGGAACAAATAAAATTAGGTGGAGATTTCATTGTTTTTGAAAAAACAAATCATTTTTGAAAAACGAGTTGCTTCAGTTGGTGACTTCACTGGGGAAAAATTTTAAAATCTTTCTGACTAAGCGAGTCAACCCTAGTTTAGTTTCTTCGCATGTTTGTGTGTTTGTTTATCGCTTTCTTCTTTATGCTTATCTATTGTTTATTTGCTTATTATTCTTTTTACGCTTTATACATATATATATTATTCTGTTGATATATTATTGTGTTGGGAATTTATGGGAGTTGATACATAGATAAGCCTACTACCCAGGCTTCTAGGTCACCTTTTTTAGGAATAGAGGGGTTGCGTAGCCTAGGTCCCCCTGACTCCAATGTCTTGTGGACCGAAGCAAAGACTCCGGCTTAGAGTTGGTTATTTTAAGGCGGTTGGTGACCCGCATGATAATGCAGGGACATCAATCTTTGGACAAATGACCTATAACTCTAAGTTTGTTCATGTTGTCCTAACCGAGACCAATCGCTCAAATTTTGGATTTCGAGCATCCTGTTAAGAGCGGTTTCTTGGAGTATACTTTTGCGAATATTATCACTACGTAGGTCGTACACGTGTTGATAATATTTGTAAAAAGGGAATCTGAGACCCCAAGAAACATTTAGCCAAAAAACCATAGGATTAGCCTTACCCGGGGAATTGTTGGGTAGACGTCGAAACCATGACCGACCAGTCCTATGAACCAGGTTTATTTAATTTGCAACATACATTGCATACATTTGCACAAAACAATTTAGCATATAACTTTTATTTTCAGGGAACCTTATAGACTTTGTTGGTGCAGTAAGCAGAAAGGAAGAATGAATCCAACTGTGAAGAACGTTCCACATCTCAAATTCAAAGAACTGAAGATGGGAAAGTTGATAACTCAAAGTGAGAGAATTCCGCCTGTCAGTAGAGCTTATTTTTGGAAAAGGTTCGGGAACATCCTGGATCTTTTGACTACCAATGTGGACATGGAAGCTTTGATTGCTTTGGCAAAATACTATGATCCTCCTCTTCGATGCTTCACATTCCAAGACTTTCAGCTTGTTCCTACAATTGAGGAGTTCAAGAGAATTCTTAATTGGCCTTTGAAGAACGACATTCCCTTCCTCAACAAAGGAGAAGACTTGGATAAGGCTGATATAGCTGTTGCTTTATTTCTTCCTGTAAGGGAAGTGGCACCTTGGGTTACAGACAAAGGTATTCTTAGGCAAAACTTGGAAGATAAGTTATCAAGTTTGAGTGCTCAAGATGATTGGCCGACTTTCAGCTCCATTCTGGATTTGCTCATCTTTGGGGTAGTCATGTTTCCGACTAATGAAATTGGTTACTTGAGCACGTCTGCTATTGGTATATTCATGTCAAAGAACCCTATTCCTGCATTATTGGCTGATGTTCTTTACCATCTCCATGAGAGACATCTGAAAAGGCGAGGGGTGGTTCTGTGTTGTTCTCCGCTGTTGTATTTATGGTTGACATCTCATATCCCTCAGAGCGGATCATGGGAGAAGATCCTGAGAAACTTAACTTGGTCTCAAAAATTGGCTTCGCTTACGGCTGATGGTGTGTTGTGGCATTCTCCAGGTTGGAGATTCGTTGATGTTATCACTCACTGTGGTGGGTATTCTAATGTTCCTTTGATTGGGTCTGTGGGATGTATCAACTATAACCCAAGGCTTGCAACAAGGAAGTTGGGATATCCAATGGAAAATGAACCAAGACCTGAACACTTGGAAAGCTTCATTATACATGAGCTTAGCCAAAAGGATCGCAATGAAGTAAGAAAGATCTGAAGAGCTTGGGCTCAAATTCATAGGGAAAGCAGAGAGTTGATCAAGAGAGGTGGAATTGATGGAAGATCTTATCGCCAGTGGGTGATAGAAAGAGTACAAAAGTCAAGCTACCTTATTTTGTGGAGGTGCCTTTTGATCATCCAGAACCTGTGATCACTCATGTTCCGATAGAAGAAAGTTTCAGGCTTTAAGAAATCATTAGGAAGATGGAAGAAGAAAGATTGGAGCTACAGAGCTCGAATTCTCGCATTTCTATCAAAGTAGAAGATCTAGAAGCCAATCTCAAGGAGGTAAAAGAAGAATTAGCAGGAAGGAGAAGACAAAATGAGAAAGATGAAGAACTCCTAATAAGATGTTTTGAAGACTTGAAAAGTGCTGCTAGTGGGGCAAGAGATCTTCGTCGACAGTTGAGAGCTGCTCAGCAACAAAGAGGGAGAGCTTATCAAGATGAAGAAAGGGCTGTTGAAGAGAAAAGAGCATTGAAAGCACATCTTGAAGCCAAGATTTCAGAGTTAGAAGCTTCTCTAGCACGGACCAATAAAATGCTAGAAAATGAGATAGCTGCAAAGGAAGAAGTCTACATTGCCCGAGAATTGGAAGCAGTTGAACTAGCTGAGAAAATTCAAGAGCTAAACATTACAAGAGAAGAAAGAGACAGTAACAGAGATGCTTATGAAGGCCTCAGAGAGCAATGTCAAGGTTGGATAGATGAAATTCATAACTTGAACCGTTTGTTGGATGAGAAAGATGAAATTGTGTCCTTTCTAGAAGAGCAGAATGGGCATTTCTATGGGAAATATAGTGGTATGGATGACATGTGTAATTGATTGTTGTTGTGCCACGAGACTGTCGGCCTTAGAGGACCTTGAAGGAAATCGATACCTCTGCGTGGCGAGTTCCTCTTTCTTTGTCGAGATGTGGTGAAGTTCAAGGCAAAATTTGAAGCCCTCGTGACAACATTTCTAGATTTTAGCAATTTGTCTTAGTTGAATATTTGAATTTAATGGTTAATGTAATGATTTAAAATTTAAGATGAATCTTATTGCTTGAACTTGATCAGCAATGTAGTGACACCTAACATTTTGGTTTATATGAGATTTCAGTGATTTGCAGTTTAATCAATCTTTTCTCTAAACGCTTATTATTAACTAATGAGTCTTCAAAGAGTCCCTGAAAATAAAATGTACAAAAAAAAACATATCATGGGCATGCAGACATACCCCATAACATATCATACATAACAGGGTGTTAAAATCAGTCTTCTTACTTCTACCGTTGATTTTCTTCTCCACATAAGAGAGATTGCAGATTTCTACATTCACCGGTACGCGACAAGAAGCAACCTGAAGAGACTTATGGAGAGGATTGAAGCTGACGTAGCCGCTATGGGGACAAGAATGGACGCTCGCGTGGGGCAACCGATGGAGATAATACAAACCATGGCTCTGCAACAAGAGGAGTTGAGAGCTTTGGTTGAGGCCTGCCGCAGCCACTATCGAAGGAGCTGAAATTATTCCTCCCCCTCAAGGAAATGCTTTGTCTGGAATTAGTTTGGAAGTTAAAACCGGTCTTGCCGAGAAAATCGCTCGGATGAATCACGCGGTGGTTCCTCCTCCGCCTACCCCACACACAAGATCCAGCAGGTTGATTCCTCCACCGGGCAAGAAGACTATTCAGATCCCATTTCCTCATCATGAAGAGGATAACTTTGAAGATTGGTTGTCCAATCGAGGAACCAAAAAGATCGAAAGTTGCGCAGCGAGAGCCTGAGAACCAAGGAGTTTTGGGTTTCGATATGTCTAACTTGGGATTGGTGCAAGGAGTGAAGATTCCTCCCAAATTCAAAATCCCTGAGCTTTCAAAGTACAAGGGCAACTCTTGGCCCAAAAATCACTTGAGATACTTCTTTAGAAGGATGTCCGCTATAAAGGATGAGAAGCTCGATGCATTTCTTCGTGATAATTTGAGTGATGGACCGCTAGATTGGTATATGGGCCTTGATACCGCAGTGCGAACGTGGAAAGAATTGCTTTCTTCAACATATGGCTTTATATGGCACCCAGAACACTACTACCCAAGAAAACCGAATCTTTCAAAGTACGCAAAGGTGGGCAGTACTGCTAAAGTTCAACCCTTATGGTAGAGCGAGATGGTGGAAATGTTTACCACACTAGATGGGCCTTATTATGCCTTTTGCATTCTGACCAGCACTTTCGCTGACATGGTGATGTTTGGTGAAAGGGTCGAGATGGGGATCAAGTTAGGAAAGATTCAAGATGTTAGTACTGACAAGAATTAAGTTGGTGGTGCCAAAAAGTCTTTTGGTGGTTACCGAGTCGCGCGATGAGCGAAAAAAAAGCGCCGAATTCAATCGCCAATTCTGACTATTCCTGCTAATGTTCCAAAACAAGATGTTGCTCCTAGACAACAACAACCGAGATTCGTGAAGAAGTTTGATCCCTTGCCAATGTCTTATGTAGATGTATTTGCTCACTTACAAAGTCTAAATATGATTGAGTTGCAGTCTGAAGATTGACCCGGATAACCTGCCGAAATATTTTAATGCGAATACTCGTTGTCTTTACCACTCCAATGCGCAGGGGCATTCTATTGAGAATTGTATTGTTTTCAAATACAAGGTTCAGAACTTACTTGATACTGAGGCAATCAACTTCGGACCACCTCCCAACTCCTAATGTCATTCAGCACCCTTTGCCTCCCCATGGTGGAAACGATGTTAATGCAATTTGTGAAGAGGGAAGTTTGAATCTGATAATGGATGATAATGTTTTGACCACCCCGTTATGGTGGATAAAGAAACAATTGTTGTTGAAGGGAGATTTCCCTAGTTGTGATGATGGTTGTAAACAATGTTTGATCCAAGCTGAAGGTTGTGATGATCTGAGAAACGAGATTCAGCATCTGATTATTGATGGGACTCTTCAATTCATCCAGAAAGAGTTAGATGTGCAGAACAATGAAGATGAGGTTGATGTGGTTACCATCCCTGTCACTTCTAGAAGGATTCTAGTTACGATCCCGGTGCCGACCAAGAAACCTCCTGTGATCATCACTTTGCCGGGTCCAATACCCTAAACTAGTGAAAAGGCCATCCCATGGAATTATGGATATGAATACTACCGTGACGGAAAGAAATTATATGTGGAGACCTCTGAAGAAAGAAAGTCTGATGAAAAGAAGATTGAAAGAAATGAGCCTGTAGTGCATGATATTGCGGAAGAAAGTCGGATTACCCGAAGTGGGCGAATCTTCTCCCCACCCAATCTAACTGAGAAAAGTCCTAAAGCTTTGGCCAAGGCTAAAGCAAAAGGGAAAGGAATTATGATTGGAGATGAGTCGACACCCAAGACTTCAACACCCGTTGTGAGCCCTGAGGTGACTAAAGATGTTGAAGAGCTGATGAGGTATATAAGGAAGAGCGATTACAAGATAATCGACCAGCTCGGCCAGACGCCCGCCAAGATTTCTATTTTAGCTTTGTAAAGGGATTCAGAACCTCACCGCAATGCTCTGATGTAGTTGTTGGGGACATCTTTTGTTCCCCAAGAGATCTCTGTTAACCAGTTTGGAGGCATTGTGAACAACATTTCAGCGAGTAATGGTCTCGGTTTTACTGACTTTGATTTACCTCCCGAGGGAAGGAAACATAACAAAGCGCTGCACGTTTCTGTGGAAATAGCAAAAACTACTTTATCTCGTCTGCTGGTTGACACGGGATCATCTCTCAATGTTCTTCCGAAGTTTACGCTCTTGAAATTGGACTATGAAAGGGTCGTGCTGAGACCCATTGATTTGGTGGTTAAGGCGTTTGATGGGTCAAAGAGGTCTGTGTTTGGCGGTGTGGATTTGCCTATTAAGATAGGCCCACAGGTTTTTGATGCAACTTTTTTCGTCATGGATATCAATCCCTCTTATTGTTGCTTGCTTGGACGCCCTTGGATTCATGGGGCTGGCGCTGTGACATCTACCTTGCACCAAAAGTTGAAGTTCTTGATTAATGGGAAGGTAGTCACCATTTATAGTGAAGAGGATTATATCGTCAGTCATTTGAGTAACTTTCGATATGTTGAAGTTGAAGGAGAGATCCATGAAACTCCATGCCAGGCTTTTGAAACAGTATCAGTCGATAAGATTCCTTTGCAAAAGGGTGAGAAGTTGGAAGTCTCCATGGCATCCTATAAGCAAGCTCAAGCTATTGTCGAGTCAGGACATCCTGAAGGGTGGGGCAGAGTGCTAGAGCTCCCTACTCAGACAGATAAGAGGGGTTTGGGTTTTGCTCCCGGAATGAAGGTCCCAGTTTCCGCCTCAATAAGCAAGGGGGTGTCTCCTCCTGTCAAGTTTATCAAAGGTGGAGTCTAGATTGAAGATGTTGATGCGATTGATGGTGAAGCCGACAGTGGCTGTGATGTGGACAAGTGGATCTATCCAACTGTTCCAGGACGTGAGCTTTCAAATTGGTTCGTTGAAGACGTTGTTGTGGTCACTCATTTTGAAGAGTAATTTTCTATTTTTATGTCATGCCATAATTCCTACGTTATGCCCAAGACGTAGTGATCATGCTGTAGGGCCACAATGTTTTAACTTTCAAGCTTATCATTAATAAAGGACGTCCTTTTTGCATTCAAATATTTCGCTCTTTGTTTTTCTTCACTTATTTTTTTTTTAAAAAGGTGGCAATATGAAACTTTATTTTATAATCATTACTTTTTTTTTATATACAAACTTTTTTTTCTTTTCTTTTCTTAATCTAAAAAATAAAAATAAAATAAAATAAAATTACCAACCACGCAGGTGCGATCCTTTGTTGATCCCAGATTTTGTCGATGACGATTTTGCCGTGACTCATTACGACTTTGACAAACCAATTTATCAAGCTGAAGAAGAAACCAAAGAGGACTGTGAATTACCTGAAGAATTAGCCAGGATGTTGAGGCAAGAAGAAAAGGTCATCCAATCGCACCAAGAGACTCTAGAAGTGATCAATGCTCGAAAGGATCAAGATCGCAGCATTGAATGAAGTTAAGCAAAAGCTAGTCGGAATGCTTCATGAATAACATCTTCGCTGGTCTTATGAAGATACCGGTTAGATCGCGACATTATATGCAAATTACCCTCCACCTAAACTCCAAACACATCCAAATGTCAAGGAAAATTAAAGAAGAGGTTCAAGATGGAGGCTGGTTTCCTAAAAGTTGTTTCTTATCCCCATTTGCAAACATTGTGCAAGGCAAGAAGGACGGCAAAAGAATGTCTTGATTATAGGGATCTTAATAGAGCCACCCTAAAATGATTTCCCTCCCGCACATCGATATTTTGGTCGATAATATCGCTCAAGCTAAAGTGTTCTCCTTCATGAATGGTTTCTCCGCTACAACCGATTAAGATGGCACCAAATGATATGCTACTTTTATTACACCGTGGGGAACATTCGCTACAAAGTGATGCCTTTGGTTAAAGAACGCGGGCAACGCTTATTTCTCTTTCATGATATGATGCATAAAGAGATTGAAGTCTACGTTGATGATATGATTGCCAAGTCCAGCGAAAGAAGAACACCGTTCACTTGTTGAAATTATTCGAAAGATTAAGAAAGTTAAAAATTTGTGAGAGCGTAAGATCGAAAGGGATCGAGGTTACCCACAATACAAGAGATGGAGCCGAGGACGAAAAAAGTGTGTGGTTTCTTAGGAAGAATTACATTGCTAGGTTCATCTCATCTTCACCACGAGCCCATTTTCAAGTTAAGAAAGAATCGACAACCGGAACGATAATTGTAAAAGCGACATTCGACAAGATAAAAAGGTACCTCAAGAGCCTCCAATTCTCCACCCGTGGAAGGCAACTGATTATTATGTTGGAGAATTCCATGGGTGCATGCGCGGAGACGAGCAAAAGAGCATGCCATATACTACTTGAGTAAGAATTTCACGGAATGTGAATCGAGATATTCATTATTGAAAAGAACACCACTGCGCGCAGAAACGACTTAAAATATATTGACTCACACTACTCTCTTAATCTCCAAAATGGATCCGACAAAGTATATCTTTCCCCTCACATGAAGGGTAGCTTGTTGGCAAATGGTCCTACAACATGATATCCAATACACTACTCAAAAGGCTATGGTGTTGGCTATCTCGCCAACAACCATTAGAAGATGATTATCACCAATGAAGTTTGAGTTCCACGAGGAAATTATGTATATCGATTGTAATATTCTCGGCCAAAGGGACCCAAACCAGCTTTGAAGATGGCATTTGATGGAGCCTCAAAAAGAAATTATTAAAATCAAGCCATTTTCATATTCCATTCACCGCCATTTGCTTTGATTGCACTAATCCGAGCGAAGCTTGTATTTTAGCACTATTATTGAATTAAAATCTTAGCGGTATATGGAGATTCTTCTTCGGTAATCATTCAAATCAACAGAGATTGGGAGACTCGCCACCCAAATTTGATCTCATACCGAGAGCATGTCTTGAAGTTGATCCCTTATTTCGACGAGATCACTTTTGACCACATCCCAAGGGAAGAGAACAACTTGGCAGATGCTTTGGCTACTCTATCATTCATGTTTAAAGTCGTGGGCGAATGATGCCCGTCTATCACTATCTTGGATGAGCTGCGTTACGCTATGAAGTAGAAGGTGAGGCGGATGAAAACCTTGGTTCTACGACATCAAAAGGTATCTCGAGACGAAGAATACCTCAAGATGCTTCCATCATCGATAAGAAAGCTCTACGCAAGTACTCTTTCCTCCTCGGGGTGTTTTGTACAAGAGGAACTATGACTTTGTTTTGCTCAGATGCGTGGATAGACACGAAGCAAATAAGATTATAGAGGATATTCATGAAGGTTCATTCGGGACGCATTCCAGTGGACACACCATGGCCAAGAAGATCCTGAGATCGGGTTATTATTGGTCCACCATGGAAAACGACTGCTACAACCGTAACCTTATAAATGTCAAGTCTACCGATAAGATGCATGTGCCGCCTTCTTCGTTGAATGTATTAACTTCTCCTTGGCCTTTTGCAATGTGGGGCATTGATATGATCGGAGAAATCAAGCCTACCGCTTCTAATGGACATCGATTCATCCTTGTTGCCATTGATTACTTCACCAAATGGGTTAAGGCAGCATCTCATGCTCGTGTTACTAGACAAGTGGTCACACATTTTATCAAGCATAATATCATTTGTCGGTATGGGGTTCCTGAGAAGATCATCACTGATAACGGCTCGAATCTCAACAACAAAATGATGAAAGAGCTGTGTGACAGTTTCAAGATAAAACATCATAATTCTTCTTCGTATCGTCCAAAAATGAATGGTGTTGTGGAGGCGGCAAATAAGAATATCAAAAAGATTATACAGAAGATGGTTGTCACTTACAAAGATTGGCACGAGATGCTGCTATATGCCTTGCACGACTATCGTACCTCGGTGCGTACTTCAACAGGGGCAACTCCCTTCTCTTTGGTATACGGTATGGAAACAGTCCTTCCTGTAGAAGTTGAAATTCCTTCCTTAAGGATTTTAACAGATGTGTAACTCGATGAAGCTGAATGGGTTCAGAACAGACTTGATCAGTTGAATCTCATTGACGAGAAGAGATTGACAGCTATTTGTCATGGACAGTTAAACCAGAAGCGTATGAAAAGGGCTTTCGACAAGAGGGTGCGTCCTTGGAGTTTCCAAGCTGGTGAACTTGTGCTGAAGAGAATTTTGCCTCCTAACAATACGGACGCTCGGGGCAAGTGGGCTCCAAATTATGAAGGACCATGTGTCGTGAAGAAATTTTTCTCTGGAGGCACTATGTTGCTTGCAACTATGGACGGAGAGGATTTCCCTCACCCTATCAATGCAGACGTAGTCAAAAAATACTTCGCATAAAAGAGACACGTTAGGTTGGCTGGCCTAAGCAAAATAAGGGCATCCCGACGAATCAAAAAGGTTCGGGCAAAAGTTAGGGATAAATATAAAAGATTGTACATCCGGCAAGTCGAAAACCTGAAAGGGCAGCTTAGGCAAAAAAGGGTATCCCGGTGGATCGAAAACCCGAAAGGGCGGTCCAGGCAAAAATTAGGGATTCAAAGCGAACGACTATGATCTGCACGACACCCGTTTTGGTCAACTTTTTACAATAACTTGATAATCCGGAAAGATAGAGAATCAGTCTAATCGGAGCATTTTGGATAGCTCGATATTAAGGAATGTTGAAGTTGTGAAGGGCACGGCGGATTCAGGATTCGATGAAAATCCATGATTTTGTTGTCACCTTTGTTTTCTTTTAACTTTGATGTGTACGCAATTGCCTTTTTTCAGGAATTGCTTCTTGATGTAAAATGCTCATTTACGAGCTAATCAATCAATAAAATTACTTTTATCCAAACTGTGTTTCTTTTTTATTCTGTCTTATTTTCATGTTTTTAAATGTTTTGTTTGTAAAAATAACGTCTGATATTTTTAATAAACTTCGCATATAAAACAACAGAGCCCTACAGCACGTGACATAATTTCTGAATTTACTCAGAATTTCGGGTACACGCGCTAACAGATGAAACTTTTGATCTTTGTAGCAAAATATTGTTATGTTTTGCAGATTTTGTTATTCAAAGATTTTAGAATGAGGGCGTGATACGCCTAAGCTTTGGTCACCAACAAAGCTCATTTTCTCTCCAACAAGGGTTATCTATGGCATATGTGTGCCCTCGAATGTTATCACTCTTTTGCCGACGCGAAAAAATCACAAAGAGCAGTTTGTACCAGCATGATCATTTTCAAAAGCTCACTTGTGCCGGAAGATGTTGTCAACCCGTCTTATGCAAAAGCTCGGAATCCAGAGTTATTGAAATCAGGAACTCTACGCAACATGATTGTCATCCCAAATGAATGTTAATCTCTAGGAGTTACTTCCCCATTGATGTTGATCATTAAAAGTTGATACTTCTATTATGCAATTCCCCTGTCAGGGTCCAGACTATCATCTCTTTGATAAAGACCATATGATTCATATTCAATTCGTGGATGGTTGTTGCTCCCTCGGCAGCTCACAATTGCCTTTTTCCTAGAAGAAATATTAAAACATGCATCATTGCATTGCATAGTATCCTCAAAAATGCGTAGCATTTCCATTGATATGGAGCATTACGCTAAAAAATAATCTCCAACATGCATCTAAGCATAAGCCAGATTAAAGTGTTTCTCGAGAACCTTTTGCGTCTCCGAAGATCATTCAATTAAAAAAATCCCCAAGTGGTATTCCTTGCCAGGTTTCCCTCAAGACATGTCTTCTTGTTGTTGCTATATGCACTTTTGACCCTGTGTCGGTCTCTTACATCACTCAAGTCATTTCATTTACAAAGTGTCTTGCTTTCTGCAAATTCTTATTTTTGTATTCTTACTCGTGTTTGCCTCTGTCGTTAGAGTGCGAGTAAGAGTCGATGTCTAACCTTTCTTGCTTCTTAATTGTTTGAGTATCCATACTTGGTGTGTGGTAATTCATATAATTCCCACTCTAGAAGAATTACACCCCGTCTTTGGCCTGAGAGATATTGTATTTCTTGCACATTTGCAACCTTTTAAAGTCCAACATAGTTGGGCGAACCTTGCTAGGATCCCCATTGTTTGGCCTCTTTCCCCCGTGAATTCGTCTTTGATCGACGATTTTACCATTCCATATATTTTTCCCCAGTGAGTCTGCTCCAGTCGGTCTCATTCTCGCGTATGTCTAATATCCTTACCTGACATATGCTCCCTATATGTGTTCAATATCCTTACCGAACATGTATATTCAATCTTTATGTGTCCAATATCCTTACCGGACATGTATATTTCGAAACCTTTGTTAGAGTCGTCTTCGGTCGGTCTCTTTCCGGTGTATGTCTAATATCCTTACCTGACATACTAGAATTTTTGTTCCCAATTCCACTATTTACAAAAAAAAAAATTAAAAAAACACAAAATCTGAAAATGAAAAAAACAACGACGATTGATGCTTTTCTCTTCAGAGCGCAAATTTTAGGGTTCTCTTAGTATTTAATCTCCTTCTACCTTGAAAGTTCAAAAGGCTATCACCAATTTCACTTTCAGGTTTAAGACGATTAAATAGGGGCAGCTGTTGCACCCCAAAATTTTCCCTCATATATCAATTTTACCTGGTTTAGGCTTTGCATACGTTTCCATTGGGGCCAGTCGCTTTAGACACTCGTTCGCTCATCACATCTGCATCATTACTTGCATCTAAGGTGATCGGGATTCAAACCCGCATCATTTTGTGTTTAGAAAGTACCCGCTATTGCACATTCATGCATTAATGTCATTGTATCTAGGATTTTAGGTTTGGACTGGCTTGGGGTAATTATGTTACAAGATTTAGAAGATGTTTGTTGTTTTCAATCAATCCGGAAAAATTGAGAGTGACAAGATGGTTTTTGCTCATCAAAAGGTTTAGAAGGTGAAGTCGAAGAATTATGCTCACAACGGGTTACAATTTTTCTTTGAAAACATTCTTGAAGGATTGAGTTTTAATTTAAGATGTCGTCTATCATTCAAATGGGGTTATTTTAATGGCAAGATGGTATGAATTTCAAGGTTTTGGATTACAAGATTATCAGCTTTTATAATGCATTTTCAATGCGCTTTTTGAGTTTGGAAAAGGATGGAGGAAATTGAAAATGTTTGCGAGATACTATTTTTCACAAATATTCAAGTTTTCATTCTCACCCGTAAGTTTCAGATAGCGTGATTAATTCATCAACTTACGCGGGTTTACTTCATGAATATGCAAAGAGGGTTCATTTTCTGTTACGTTTTTCCCGAAGATATATTATCTCATGTTTTTATGTTCTATGGCCTAGTTATATCTATAACATGAGTTCTCCATCAAGGGTTTTCAAGGATTTCTTTTTAAGCCAACCATAGGAAACAAGTCTCAATTCAAAAAGCCAAATTTCAAGCAAATACATTCAATATTCAAATTCATTCTTTTCCATCCTTGTCATTCAAGGTTCAAAGTCTTATTCAAACTCAAAAACGACATTCAAAGAATGCCCGTTTACAAAGTAGAATCAAACTTCCGAATTCTCCACTCATTTAAATTTGGCAAGATTCTTTTTGTTCAAACTCATGTATTCGCATAACACAAGTTGTCTTTCAAATTCACTTCAAAGAAGCTTTCAAGTTACAAATTTTATTCAAATTACAAGCATTGTCACATATGCCATGGCCCAAAGATATTCCATGTCACAATTCGAATATTTCATCTCCTAACTTCTAAATTTTGTTTGCCATTTCTTTCAACTCAACAAGTTTGTACAAATGCCACAAGAATCATCAAACTTACAATGTCAATTCGAATATTGTGATATTACAAAATTCCAAAACTTCTAATACAAGAATTCCAAGATTACAAGTACAAGCTATGGTCATAAGTTCAAACATACAAGCAAATACTACATATGATATGTCCTAATCCTATTTTCTATTGGAAATCTTTGTTGCTTTCCTTTACGCCTTCTTGTTCCATCTTCAAACCTTGCCGTCTTGTCCAAAGCTTTCCTTCACCATTCCGCCAAGTCCATACCATTGCTCATATTCATGAAACAAGAAAAGAAATTGGTTAGCAAGTAAACGGGCAGCATGAGCAAAAATACAAGACAATGCAACATTTTTTTTCTCATCATTAGGGATTAATATTTGGGATCAGATTACATTAAGGGTGTATGTTTCTCAATCATGTTCAAGAAAACCATACCCTTTTGCAAATCACAACAACTATTTGTTGTTGGTTCACAAAAGGAGGGTGTGGTTCAGACAACATCATCACCACTAAAGCAACTGCAGCAAGTACAGTACAACCTATTCAAAAATCAAAAAATACAATAACAAACAACCCAACAGTTTCAGAATGGTTTCAGCCCATCAAATCAATTGCTAAGTCCAGAAGAAAGAAGGCTGGGATATTTGTTTTCTAACCAATAGATCAAAAGCTAAAACACCAAAGCCCTTTTCCCGATTAATCTCAAGGCCCTGTTCCCAAAACCTTACATCAGAATAAACCCTAATGCAGACAATATAAAAGGAACAAATGCACAAGAACCAAGGGAGAGCAACTGTTCATTTTAAAAGGCTAACCGAATCACAGCAAAACCAAAAAACCCAGAAATATAGTAACTGAACATTCATCATAAACCCAGCAAGATACTAAGAACAGCCATCCAAAACCAAGAACATAGCAACCAAACAACATACAAAACCCAGAAGCAGATCAAGAACATCAACCCAGAAACACCAAAATAACACAAGTTCATCATTTCCCAAACATTATCCCTTCAGAAAAAACCGAAAACAGCCACAGAGAGAAGAGAGTTTCGAAAGGTAATACCGGTTTTGAAGAGGAAGGAGGAGGTTGCGAACTCTGTGTCGCCATCCTTCTCCTTTTCTCACTGATTCTTTCATTTTCTGCATAGCATCACCATCATCATCACGATTAGAAAACTAGGGTTTCATTCCCCCCTTTTCATTTCCAATCCGTAAACACAAATCAAAACAAGTTTTAAGAAAATCAATAACGATAACAGAGCAATCGAGTGAGAGAGAGAGAGAGAGACCGAGTTTTTGGGTCACCGAGAGATGAGAGAGGGACACTGAGTTCCTGAATCGGAGCAAATCGAGAGCGGCGACGAGAGAGTTCAAGAAACGAGAAAGTTCTTTGTGAGAGGTGAGCGGCGGCGATAGCAGGAACCGATTAGGGTTCATGGAGTTCGTGAGAAAGAGAGGATGAGGGTCGATCGTGAGGAAGAGAGGATGAGAGATCGTGAATCTGTGGGGATGAGTGTTTTGTCATAAAAACTAATTTTTGTTTTATTTTATAAAAATAACTTAAGTTAGTATTAGTTAGTATAATTAGGATCAGTCCTTTTTTGTTGTTTTGTTTTATTTAATTTATAATAAAAATGAGTTAGATTAGTATTTAGTTTAATATATTTAGTTTTGTGACCCATTTAATTAATAGGTTAGTAAATATAATTTAAGTATCATTTTTTTTATTTTTTTAATTTTATATTTAGTTTTTATTTTATTTAAATATTTTAAAAAAACAAAGCTAATATATAGTTTAATAGAATAGTTAGATTAAGCCTTGTTGGTTAGTCCAGGCGGTGACACTTGTCACCGTCTGTGTGGTCTGTTTGAAATCTGGTACAGGTACACCCATGATAAACCATCTTGCACCCTCCTTCATAGCCATCAGATCTGTTAAGATCCAGATCTAACGCTCCAGAATGGTGGACCGCACTATGCTTCATGGAATATCTCATACAAGATCCAGCAATGCTTTTGGGCTTGGGCTCAGTTTGCTATTCACACCCTCAAATTCAAGCTTCAAATCAGGCCCATTTCTAACTCATTCTTTAAATTAATTATTATGCAAGTATTTTTTTTATATTGATGTATTAAATAATAATTAGTATAAAATATTTTTTATTTGCTAAATTATCGATTAAATTATTAGTTGATTTTTTTCCAAGTAGAAAAAATCCATCCTAATAATTATTTAAATTCCGGTTGTATTGTGTGTTAATTTTCTTTTTATCCGTTTTATTATGTTATCCGCTTGTATGTTTTATTACGCGATCTTACACTCCACTCACGAATTAATATAAAAGAAACAACGCCTCTGATCTCTCATTTTTGGTTACCCACACCAAATTCTCTAAGGGTCTCATGGTTGGGGATGGGCATGGCCATCCTCACGAGGTTAATCAAGGCCCTCATTGCCTTGATTAATCATAACCCGAAAAAACAATTGGTCCACATACCAATATCCATGCACCAGGGTCTCATGGTTGGGGATAGGAGCACCTATCCTCACGAGGTTAATCAAGTCCACATACTTGGTTAATCATAACCTGAAACATTACTTCTCTACGTCCAATATCGAAACTCTTAAAACACTTTCAAATTTAAAATAATTAATTGAATTTGTTTTCTAAATCGATCTTTCATAAAAAAAAAGGGAACACTTAGATAAGATTTATTTCAATTGTTAGATGTTAGCCTAACAATTTAAACGAATCGAAGTTTCTAGTTTATTAGATGATAGCCTAATAAACTAGAAACTTCTATCCATGTTCTAAAATAAAAAAATAGTGTTATGATATTTAATTAAATTGTTGGATGATAGCCCGACGATTTAATTAAATTTAAAGTATTTGAGTCATTAGATGATAGCCTAACGACTTAAATACTTTTATTCCATACACTTAATAAATGTGAACTTTGTTTCACCTCACCCTTTTCGTAATAAAGATTTTGGATGAGAGATGATTGGTCGAGCTCACTCACCAATTTCGAGTATTCGAATCGTTAGATGATAGCCTAACATTTTGGTACTTGTCATCCACAAATTAAAATCAATTCAACCCATTCAAATTCTTTTTTTTTCCGCTCACATGCGATCATCAAGAACATTTCTACTAAAATCAACACAACCAATTCAAACATTTTCAACAAGAACTACGGAGTTTTGACTTTCCCATTGCACGAGGGAATACGTAGGCACGCGGTTTCGAAACCGTGTCAAACTCAAAATAATAATAAACAAATCCCTTTTCTTCTTTCTTATTCATAATTTAGAAATTAGCGAATACACACACAAACACACTTTGAAACTAAATGGGTCCCATCGAGTACGATGGACGTAAGGGGCGCTAATACCTTCCCCTTGCGTAACCGACTCCCGAATTCAAATCTTTTGGTCTTGTAGACCGCCTTATCCGATTTTTGTGGGTTTTATCTATATTTTCCCGTTCCTTTTGGAACAAATAAAATTAGGTGGTGACTTCATTGTTTTTGAAAAAACAAATCATTTTTGAAAAACGAGTTGCTTCACTCCAGCATAAATGAGATATTTCGATAAATTGCAATTTTGTCCAGAGCAAAGGGAAGATTAGCAATGGAAGTAAGAGACTTAGAATTTCCCCTACAGAAAATCATAATATCATCAGCAAATAAATTATGCGAAGGAACCTTGAAATTCATGTTAGCCTGAATGAGATTAATGTTACTAATGTTAACCACATTAATGATACCCCTACTTAACACTTCCTCAGCAAGGCAAAAGAGAAGACGATATAGGGGGTCACCTTGTCTCTCCCTATTAGAACATTTGAAATACCCAACTTGCTTTCCATTAAAGTCAATCGAAAGCATAGTAGAGTCAAGAATTGTGTGGATCCAATTGCATAATTTATCATTAAAACCAAAGTTAGAAAGAGTTTTAAGCATGAAATCCCAACTAAGGGTATCAAAGGCTTTAGAAATATCAATTTTTAAGGCGACGTTGCCACATGAACTTTAGTTATTTTAGAGATTAATGGCCTCAGAGGTGAGACAAAACCCATCTTTAATGCTCCTACCAGTCACAAAGCCTTTTTGCTCATGAGAGATTATAGATGCAAGGATAACAACTAATGTGGCAGCTATAATTTTAGAAATAATCTTATATTTGAAATTGGCTAAAGCAATGAGCCTGTATTGCCCAAGGCAGTTAGCATCTTTATTTTGGGCAAAAGGACAAGGGTATTAGCATTAACATTGGGTAAAATCCACCCCTGAATGAAAACATTAATCACATTATGCTTTATAAAATACCAATATTTATGATAGAAAATTGCACCAAAACCATCAGGCCCAGGAGCAGAGTCTGCATTAAGATGCATCACAACTTCAAAAATTTCCTCATGACTAGGAATCATGAACAACATCTCATTAGTTTTCTCATTAACAAGCTTAGAATGACTTTGTGAATGAGCCATGTATCATGTAGATCAGCACCATTTATTAAATAAAGTCTTATAGTTATTTTCAATATGGTGCTCTAAGATTGAATTACCAGTCTCAACCAAATCATTAATAACCAAGGAAGAAATCAATTTGTTTTACTTTTTGTCCTAGCATAAGTATGGAAATATTTGGTATTCCTACCCTCATTTAAATGCCAATTAATTCTAGATTTTTCTTTCCATGACTCTTATTCCAAATTCAAGGCAATTTCTAAGTCATGTTGAGCTTTAGCTTTCTTATCCTGCAAACAATGTGTATAACCAATCAAGGCAATATCATATTGAATTTCTTTTAAGAGATTTTCAATCGTTCTAACCTTATCATGTACATTACCGAAAGTATTAATATTCCAATCCTTAATGCTATTCTTAAGAATCTTAAGTTTTTTTGTCAAGAATAAACATTGGACAACCATAGAGCTTAGTTTTCACAGCCTCTTTGACAACTCTAGCACAATCCTCATTTAAGGACCAAATTTTAAGGAATCTGAACTGAATTTTAAAAATCACATAATTAAGGTTAAAGGAAAGCAGAATAGGGTAATGATTAGATTTTACTTTGGGAAACATATTAGAAACTACAGAATAGGTGGCATCAATCAACTGCAGATTACAAATCACCCTATCCAAAAGTTTTGCACTCCTATTTCTACCTTTTCTACCATTACACCAAGTGAAAAAGATCCCTAAAGTGTGAAGATGCAACAAGTTATTAGAATTTGTCCAGTTATGGAAATCTTTGATAGGAGTTTTAGCAGGATTGTGTCTACCTTTGTATTCATTAGTGTAACACCCGAGGCCAAAGAAGGCGGGGGATAGTTACACCGCATGTAAGACCTAAGGCCGATGGAGGCAAGGGTGGTTGCTACATCGGAATGAGAGGGATCTTAAGACTGTGCATGTATGAGACTACATGGTTGAAAGAAGGCTTATAAGGATTAATTGGTACTACCTATACCAACAATATGCATCTTCTTTTCGGTAGCCCATTCCTTAAGAACTTCATAGTTAAGCGTGCTTGGCTTGGAGTAGTATTGGGATGGGTGACCTTCTGGGAAGTTTCTCAGAAAACGTGCGAGTAAGGCCAAAGCATCTTGAAAAGACTCGTGTTGGTTTGTAGGGTCAGTCGGTAATCCTAAAGTCAGTCAGGGGCGTTACAATTAGGACTTATTATGGCATTAAAATCTCCAATAAATGACCAGGGATCAATATGTTGATCATCAGTCATAATAATAATAAGATCTAAATAAGTTTTGCAAAAGCACCATAAGTTAGGGAGCAAGTTATGAATTTTTTCAAATAATCACTTTTGAATTTTTTTTCAAATAATCACTTTTTTCTTAAATCCCTAAATAACCGCATTTAAAAATAAATAAAAAATAGCCAAATAATTAACATATCACCCCCAAATTATATTTGGCATCCTTCAATTTGTTTTATTTTAAAAATGTTTCTGAATAAATTGGAGGGTGTTCAGGAATGAAATTTTCGATAGTTTTTTTTTGTTGAAATTTTTAGTTTTTTTTAAATTAAAAAAATTCTAGAAATATTGAAATATCCAGTATTATACTGGATTGAATTGGATTGATCGGGTATATTAAAAATAAATATACAAAAATATTTTTTTTAAAATTATTTATTTACACACTAAAATATGAAAATTAAATATTAAACACATGATTCATTGTTGTACGTATTTTCTAACACAAGTATTTTATATTATCGTTTTTCACATGGATTGGTGTGATATCACCGTCGTTCGATAGTTCAAGTGCATTTTAAGATTTGGTTACAAAAGGGTTTTGGTTCCTAGTCACAAAAATCATAAATTTCAAGCAAACAAGTTTAGTGTTCTTATCAAAAGTGAGTTGTTTGGATTAAAGAGAGTTTTTGGATTTTTTTTTTCAAATGGTAAAACCATGTCAAGATTAGTTTCATTAACCTAATTTCATATAAATTCAATTAACCAAGCGGATGAACTAGTTGATAATCGATATATTCATGTATCCTCTTAATGTTGTTAATTTCTAACCAATATTGTGAGTATTATCATGTTAATTTTTAGATGATGTCTCACTCTAACTATTGACATGATAATCTTTAAGCTTGATACAAGTAAATACTAACTCACAAATCTATGTCTAGCATTTGTTCCTTAGTAGATGAATATCTTAGGTCAAGTTTAAAACATATTTCTCAATCATGATCCAAACCATAAAAATATCAAATAAAGCAAAGATATTCAACATATATTAATCATCAACCAAGTTCATACACCAAAAGATCAAAAGAAATACATAAAAGTTAAGTTAACTACCTCTAATCTTGACAGAAAAGAAACTTAACTACTCATTCTCGTGGTAGCTTGACTTGCAAGAAATGGAGTTGTGATGATGAACATAGATAAAAAAAAACTATCAAGGATTCAAGATCTTCTTCAATGTTTTTGGGTTACAATGAAGAAGAATAGTGTTTTCTGGTTTTTAGGTCTAATTTGGTGAGGAAATGAGGGAGTGGGTGAACAAAATATCTAAGTAAGGCTATATGTACTTTTTCTGAAATCGCAGACAATGCTTAACCTGCTTTATGGCGCTAAGCGCGCCTTCACTTACAACTAAACCGCCTCAGAAAGCTTCAGACCATGCTTGAACCGCGCTTAGCGTGTCCTGTAGCCTGCTCCCACTCCCAAAATAGTTTGAATTTCTTCCTTAAGCTCTCCTAGCTTTCTTGAATCCATGCTTAAAAGTAAAATCACCGAAAACCTACAAATTAATCATAAACAAAGTTAAATAATAGATTAAGAAACAAAAACTAAATAAAAACATAAATATATCAAAATATTATATTAAATACTATCAATTAATCAAAAGACATTGTAAAGGACCACAAAATTATCTACAAATTTATCTATATTTTGGTCCTTAACAACTCTCCCCAACTTACTTCTTTGTTTGTCCTCGAACAAAGGTCAAAAACTCAACAAGAAAACAAGATCACAAAATTTGAATCAAGTTAATCAACACAAAATGGATGGTTCAAACTCAACATACCCGGCACAAATATACAATAATTGCCTCTTTGAAACACAACATGTATATGAATTAAGTTCTAAACACAAAACATCGCCACATGTAAACAAAGGCAAAAGATATGTTCAAACTTGAATCACCTAAAGCTTTCTTCAATATTTCTTGAAGAACAAAATTCCACTAATTACAAATGACAAAACACTCTCACTAGCAACACTGCACATCCAGAATAATTCATGCATTCATCAAAACAATTTAAATGAACAAAGTGGAAACAAAGATCACTAAGGACTTTCAAGGGTTGTAACTTGGCTTGGGTTAAAAATAAAGGATATATATATACAAAGTCAATGAAGAAAAATCGGGTAAATATAATAAAGAGTATTTCACATTTCACAACATCCATTCATACTTCATCTTTATGTCATCACAACCTTTTTCTTTCTTTTCTCACACAATGATCCTATCCTTTTTCTTTTCTTTTTCTTTTCAAAGTTATATTCATATTTTTTTTCTTTTCTATTCAATCTCTTTTTCTTTTTTAAAGGATACATTGTGTCATCAATTCATTATTTATTTTTTATCAACCTCCCAAACTTTCAATTTTTCTATCCTTCTTTATTTTTGAGCATGCTCTTCAACAAGGCTAATCAAATAATTGGGTAAAGTGTTTACAAACAAGAAAAATTTCATAGAATGAATCATCATTTAATTTTCATTGATCATCAACAAATTATTAAGTGGTCTACTTAACACTTAGTTGACTAAGAATGATTCATTCCACAAATTTTAATTTTAAAGCTCAAAAAGGGTAACTAAGATTCACACACTCACAAGGTTAGATTAAGCCCTTTTGGAATTGATGGTTTTTCTCATAATACACAAAAAATGCCTTGATCACTTATAAGTTTCCAAATTGTCAACAACAAATTAAGATTAAACAAGAATCAAACGAGTTAACAACAATTAGGTGGATTTCTTAACCCACCTCGTAAGGGTGGGGCACACCCCGTAAAAACCCCAAAATTCCCTTCACAAAACTAGAAACTTATTTCCGGTACGCACTATTTTCTGAAATTTTTGCGTGACATCGGAAGTATATCTGCAATTACTCACCGGAAATATAAATCTGGTTCTGGGCATGACAGTTTGCAGAAAAAATTAACTATAAGCAATAACTTTAGAATTTACATTTGTTATTCAAATTAAAATTATGCAATTTTTAAATCGAATTAAAGCCCAAAATTATTATCTAAATTAAATTTCATAATAATAGTATTCATAATACAGATCCGGTACAATAGGAAATAAAAAAATCAAAATACAATCAAAATAAACTACTGCGTTTGACGGAGTCGATCTGTCACTCTCAAGGCGTTCCTCCGCTGTCTCCTGTAGACAAGGGCACCTTGAGCCTCTGCCATGATGGCCTCCAAAAGGCCTCTAACATCAGATCCTTCAGGAAATAGCCCTTTGTCGATGTCATCCATAGAAATCTCCATGATACGGTGGCATCTAGGCAGTACGTCATGGTAGGGGTGGAAATAGGCTAGGCTAGGCTAGGCTTTTATAAGGCCTGGGCCTGGCCTACGATAAACTTACAAGGCCTGGGCCTGACCTATGGCCTACTATAGGCTCATTTTTTTGGCCTGACCTTTTTAAAAGTCTGGCAAGACCTGAAAGCCTATTTAAAAGCCTTTTCCTCATTAAGGTTTTTAATAAATTCACATTACTTAAGAAGCCTTATAGGCCGACCTATATATGCATATATAGGCCGATCTGTTTAACAGTTTTCTAATATATATGCATATATATATATATATATATATATATATGTCAACCTAATTAGTATTTTTTTCTAATATATGTATATATATGCCGATTTATTTAACGTTTTTCTAAAATACATGTATATATAGATCAAACTATTTAGACTATTTTTAATATATATAAAAATATAGGTCAGTCTATAAGGCTTCATAGGCTTTTTTAATAGCCTAAGTCTGACCTATTTAATTAAATAGGCTTTTAAAAAATCCTAAGCCTGGCCTTTTTAGCAAATAAGCCTGGTCTGGTCTGGCCTCAGATATGCTAGGCCATAGGCCCCTGTAGGTCGGCCTGGCCTATTTCCACCCCTACGTCCTAGGCAGGATCCCTCATTATTTGCTCCTCCTCCAGGATCTCCTGATGAGTCGGCCTGGGTGGGTCCCCTGGAGCCTCCCGTATCAGGTATGGATGAAAAATCCTGAAGAAACACAACATGTAATAGTACGCGTAACTCCAGTCGTCTGGAGCCACGGTACTTCTGGCCTCAGGGACGAGATGACTCTCAATATCATCAAAACTCTCATCCATCTCCCTCCTCTTCACTATCAGAGGAGCTGATAAAGCAGGATGCCGAGGAATCGTTTGAGTATACCCGAATTGATGCATCACTCGCTCGGGCATATAAGCAGCAGTCTTCCGAGTACCGCAGGCCAACCAACCTGTAAATAGAGACACCTCATCAAAAGCTATAATCTCGCGATGGTCGGCGTAGGCACTGAAGTGGATGTACTCATGCATAATCCAGTCTAGATAAACTCGATATAACAGTGTCGCCTGGTTTCCTCTAAGTGGCTCATATGCACATGCACGAGGCATCTCCTCGGTATAACCCTCAACAATGACCACCCTGAAATCAGTGGGAAATGTTGTAGGATCCATCCCTGAAATATCAAAATTATATCAGTTAGTTTCAAAATCAAAATAATTAAAAAATGAAGCTAAGAGAAATTTTTTATACCGTCAAAAGGGCCATGCTACCGGTGATCTGCATGGTCTTCCACCTAGCCGCCTCCATCAACTTGGTATACAAGTAAACCAAGCAAGCAACCCCTCAATACCACCTACTGACCTACTATAAATCAGCAAAGAATCTGAGGTACATGATGTCAGTGTAGGTGGCACTAATGTCCACAAATATCTGGGTCTCAATAAAATACAAGAGTTGTGCTCTCATGGCATTCCCAATGTGAAGTGTAACCTGCTCGGGATCACCATTAGCAACAGTAGCATGCCCAACCTCCTTATCAAAAACAATCTTTAGCCAGCTATACCTTACGTGGCTGCCACATGTCTTATCAACCTCCTTCAGGGCCTCCTCCAAGGTAACCCCTAGCCTCACAACCAACATCTCAATCGCCTCATCTTTCTCCTCCTTTTGATGATCCAGAAACCGCCCTTTGATCGGCAGGTGAAGTAGACAAGCGACATCATCGAGTGTGATCGTCATCTCTCTGTGTGGTAGATAAAACGAAGACGTCTCCTCATGCCACCTCTCTATAAAAGCGTTGTTCATCTCCCAATTGACCACGCTATATCCATAGAGGGTCAAGTCTCTCAACCCTGTAGTCAACAGTAGCTCATCAAACCATGGCTTGAGAGGGGGAATTAGTTTGTTGATATTCCTCCCATGGTTGATGACCTTAAGTGTATCGCGATCTTGCAAGAAAAAACACACTGTTAGAATTCATAATATTATTCATAACATAACATAATTAATAAATGAAACATAAATGTAATTTTCGTACCTCTCCATCCCATAAATGTCTAGCGACATAGGTGGAATAAAGCGCGAGCACGTATAAGTCAGAAAGCCCCCTCCAAAGACCTGAGGGACCTCTGGTGCCGCCTCTGCAGCCGGTGCCGCCTCTGCTGGCACTGGTGCCTCTGGTCCTAGCGGAACCTCGGGTGGCCCTGATACTGGTACCTGATGTACTGGGGATGTAGGCTTAGATGGCCCCCCTTGTGTAGCAGATGTGGATCCCGTCTCAAAAATCCACGGTGGTGAGGATGGTGACGATGTGCGTCTGCGGTATGATAGAGGCAGGGAGGGATAGACTGGAGACTCTTGTCCGCCACGGGAGGAAGAAGTAGAAGGTGTAGAATCTGAAGGAGCGGAATTGGCCTCGGACATAGCCTGTTTGGATGTCGATGGAGCCTGTGTGGCCTGAACCCTCAGAGGCCTGTGGCCTAACTCCTTTCTCGCTGCAAAGAAGCATGATGTATAAATCGGCCATGCCTCAAACGTGACTCTCGCTCAGACATATCTCATGTAGAAGCAAGAACAAAACGTTAGCATATGACTCACAGAGGAAAAAATGAAGAAAAAAATATGCAGACAGATTCCGAAAATTTATTTCTGGTTTTGTTCATCACAGAACAACGGAAGCCTCCATCCCAAAATCTCAAATGCCTCAAAATAAATGGATTGATCGTCAAAAACAGTTTACAAATAGTATTATAATGACCCCTAATGATGTAAACTAAAAAACAACACATTTAAAGCTTTATTTCACTAATTTCAATCGATTTTACATAAATTCTACAAATGTGTAAATCACTTACTTGATTGATTGAGAGTTGGTTGTTGCTTGATTGATTTCTTTACTTGTTGTATTTATGCAATGCTTGATGATTTGTGTTGATTGTTTGAGAGAAAAATTGATTTTGGTGAGAAGGGGAAGAGAGGGTTTTGAGTTTGTTTTTTTAAATTTTGCTGTTATGAGGAGGGGAAAGGTTATGGCGCGATTAAGTGCATCCAGCTACCAGAAATATATTTCTGGTAGCATACCGTAAATAAATTTCTAATTTGCACTCAACCTAAAAAACCATTGTATAGGGTGCTAACCGGAAGTTTATTTCCGGTAGCCCGAGAGCAAAAATAGAATTTCACATAAATGGATAAGAAAGACATATGGTGGTTAAAAAATTGTAATTAGACACCATATCACCAATCCACACATAAGACAGTGTCAATTTTGTAAAAAATGAAATAAAAAAAAAGAGAGACAATGTCAATTTTCAACTTCATCCTTTTCATATTCGTAATTTAATTTTATAGTCAAATAATTACAATCATCTATTAAAATGTATTATTTTTTTATTTAAACAAATTAATGATATATTAGTTAATTTACTATTAAATAATAATGTAAAACTATTTTATACTGTTAATTCATATTTATTAAATCCTCAAAAAAATTATAAGTGTTGTATTAATAAAATTAAAAATTGGAGAATTTAACATGTGACTCCAAATTTTAAATCTTTAACTTTCTAATATTTTCATAATATCAAAAATACTTTTTATTAAGAAAATAGAATTGTCTCAAAATTTTCATAAACATGCATTTCAAACATTTTAAAAAAAATAGAAGACGTTAAACTCATAGCATGCACAACTTCAATTTAGTTAGAACATTGAAAATTCTCTAAATCCATAAAATAAAATAGACAAATACTTCAAATATTAAACTTTTCATAAATATAAAAATATACATTTCAACATTATTCTAAACAATTTACATCAAAAACTTTATATATGCCGCCGAAAGCATGTTAACAAAAAAAAATTGAAAATTTGTGGTTGGTAGTTAAATTTGATATTTTCTTGACAATATCTAATAACAAAATTTGTTTTCACATATTCACACCTTCTAAGCATGCATAGTAATAGTCCAAACCGAAAAGCCAACGGTTGTTTCTTTTTTTGTCAATGCAATTCACAACCAATCATTTCCTAATGATTTTATCATAAAAAATAAAGTATTTCCTTATGTAACCTTTTCACAATACTATATAATAACAAAATAAAATAAAATATGTAATCTATGTGCCTTAGTCAGAGCTTTGATTCTGTCATCATATTAACACATTTATGAAGCCGGCACAGCAATTTCCAACCTTGTAACATAGTAGTTTTTTCTCTTTGCTTCCTTCACTGTTTTTTTCTTACAACAAACGTGTTGGCTTATTCATCATGTCTACTTCATAATCATGTCTCTTTCTTTGATTATTATAGCTTCAAGTCAAAGACTCAAATCCTAGTATCGTTAATCATTAATTCTTGTACTTGTTTCTTTCTTTTTTTGTGTTTTTTTGTGTGATTGTTGTTGACCGATGGCGGGTAATTTCAGATTCATGATGGATCAGAACGATATCGCGAGGTTCTTGACTACAAGTATTGATAGTTTTATTCAAGATAGGTTGATCAACAAAGAGCAAAGAACTCAACATAAAGATCAGTGTGCTGAGAGATTAGCAGCTGAAGATGGAAATAGTGAGAAAGAAAGTGAGGTTGAGTATTCTGATCAAGCGGTATTGGCGAACCTCGATTGGGGAATTGAGGCTCTTGAAGAAGCTATTAATACTTATAATATGGAAACTAAGCTTGCAAGATTGGATTATGCTGAGAAAATGTTGCAAGTGTGTGCAATGTTGAATCCTAAACAGAAGACTGCTGGAGTGCCGAATTCGTATTTATCGGCTTGGGCGCATTTGAATTTATCGTATTTGTGGAAGTTGAGGAACAATATTAAGAGTTGTATTTTTCATTCTCTTGAGATGTTTGTTGTTGATCCGTTTTTCTCTAGGATTGATTTCGCGCCTGAGTTATGGAAAAGCCTGTTTCTTCCGCATATGAGTTCGATTGTAGGGTGGTATTCGGAGGAGAGACATAGGCTTATGATGGAGGTGATGCCGGAAAGTACTGATTTTTCTTATACAGGTGATTTTGATCGAGTTTTTAACGAGTCTTTGGTGTTTTCTATGAGGCCGAATCAGCTTGAGAAATTGCAGAAACTTGAGCAGCTTTATGGAGAGTCTTTAGATGAGAACACAAGGCTATATGCAAAATATTATAATGATTGTATGAACCCTGATTCTACCTCAAGCAAGAAGGTTGTTCCTATGTTGCCAATTGCAGAGCCGCCAATGACTCCTCTGCATGAGTTGAGTCGGTCGGTTCCTGATTTTGTTAAATTCGGTCCTATTTTGCCTAAGAGTTCTGGATTTTCTATGACAACGAGAAGATCTTACGATGGTTTGAATGAAACAACCAGGTTAGAGTTATGCACTCGAGTTATGAATTCTTCAAATCTATGAGTTTGAACGAATCCGGGATATTGCTATATGATAAAACACGTATCTTTGTATTTTATTAACATGCGTTTTATTTCGTTTTGATTCTTATATGTGCTTTTTGGATGCTGAATTTCAACAGAGAGAATTTAACTTCTAAGTCCAACCATTTAAAGGGGGAAAAATCATCCATGTGGGGTGCTAAGGTAATAGAAACTCATCTGTATAGCTTTTGATAAATGGATTTAGAGTAGCATTTTCATATAGGACTAATGAATTATGTTAAATTACATTATGCAGGAGAGCATAATTGAAGATGATTCAGATTCTGAGCATTATGATGCATCTGTAGATTCTGATAAAAACAATATTTTCTCACCTGAACCGAAGACAAGTATCAAGGACGACGATGTTGAACGAAAAGTATATCAATCAAACCAGAAAAATCAAATGCAATCTCCTAATATCTCTCCTATGCAATCCCCAAGAGCTACTCCAAATTATTCATCTTCAAATCCTCAAATCCATAGTAAAAAAGAATCCAAGTTTTTGCGGTTACTGTCTAATCGTTTTAGGGGCTCAACTATTTCTGATCACTCTCTATCATCGTCTCCAGACATAAGCTCAGATCATATTTTCAACGGCGATGAAGAAGAATTGGTATGTTTGTTAAGATCAACATAATCCCATCATTTATGATATTGTTAGGTGTAGTTACAACTTTATAAGTTCAAATATGTAACAGTTATTTGGAATATAGGTCTTGAAAAATATTAAGAGAAAGAATGATAGTCAAACACCAAGTATGAATCAAGACAATGAGAATAGTCTGGTGTTGAATGACAGGTAACTACCACTTCTTTCATTTATGATATATTCTAGGATGCTTTTTTATGTCCTTAATGATGTTCAATTTTTGTTACCCTTTTGGGTTTTCAGTTCCCTTGGTGAAAGTGATGATGGATATCAAAGTTCCGCGTCATTTCCGAAATTAGAGAAACTGACTATTGGATCAAAGCCACCCAAAGATTTTGTATGTCCAATCACAGGTCAGATATTTAGTGATCCTGTCACACTTGAAACAGGCCAGACCTATGAAAAAAAAGCAATTCAGGAGTGGCTCGGAACAGGAAACACGACATGCCCTATTACGCGGCAGCCTCTATCTGCAAACATCTTACCGAAAACAAACTATGTTTTGAAGAGATTGATTGTATCATGGAAAGAACAGAATCCTGAACTAGCTCAAGAATTTTCAACTTCTAACACACCAAGAGGTTCTTCATGTTCTCCCTCAGCAAAAGACATTGCAATGATCTCCACTACACAAAGAACGACTGATTCGCCAAGTCAGAAGAATAAAGAAGATTATATTAGACAAAGAAACAACAGATTTATGCGGGTTGCCGTCAGTGCATCTCCGACCAGTGTGTTATCTCAAGCTGCAGTTGAAACAATTATAAACTCCTTGACTCCTTATATCACAAGTCTATGTACATCAGAAAACTTGCAGGAATGTGAAGAAGCTATAACGGAAATAGCAAGATTGTGGAAGGATTCAAAGACTGATCCTCAGATTCACGCTTATTTATCAAAGCCAACTGTCATAAGTGGTTTAATAGAAATTCTCTCAGCTTCTCTCAATAGAGAAGTTCTGAGAAGATCAATTTATATTCTCTCAGAGTTGATTTTCGCAGATGAAAGTGTTGGAGAAACACTTAATAGTGTAGATTCTGATTTCGATTGCTTAGCTACTCTACTTAAGAACGGTTTGGCCGAAGCTGCACTTCTTATTTACCAACTTAGGCCAGTTTTTGCTCAGCTTTCGGAACATGAACTTATACCATCTCTTATCCAAGTGATCCAGAACAAAAATGAGGATATAGATGATTTTCAGTTAGCTATAGACCCTAGAGCTGCCTCCATAGCAATTCTTGAGCAAATTTTAATGGGCGGAGACGAATATAACAGGTCTGTTAATGCTTCAAGTGTTATCTCAGCAAATGGAATTCCTGCCATAGTAAAGTATTTGGACAGAATGGAAGGAAGAAGGTCTATCATTTCCATACTTCTGTGTTGTATGCAAGCTGAAAAAAGTTGCAAGAGCTCAATAGCAAATAGAATCGAATTGTCACATGTTCTTGAATTATTTCACACTGGAAACGATAGTGTGAGAGGAATCTGTGTGGAATTTCTCTCAGAACTGGTTCGATTAAATAGGTAACTTACAATAAGCAAAATTTCCCTCACCATTCAATTATTTACTCGAGTCAAATGAAACATTCAATATTTTGGCATATGATGTTACAGAAGGACGTTCAGCAATCAGATATTACAGATAATCAAGGATGAAGGAGCATTCAGTACAATGCATACATTTCTTGTATATCTTCAAATGGCTCCAATGGAACACCAAATTGCTGTTGCTAGTCTTCTTCTTCAGCTTGATCTTTTGGTTAGTTTTGTTCGATAAATTTCTCGTTATTAAAATATAACTAATGCTCTCTTGTTGCCTCAATATATTTTTTGCTCTTGTCAAAATCTTCAGGTTGAGCCGCGAAAGATGAGCATTTACAGGGAAGAAGCTGTAGAAACATTGATAGAAGCTCTTTGGCAAAAGGACTTCTCAAATAATCAAATGAAGGCTTTAGATGCTTTACTATTTCTTATTGGACATGTCACTTCCTCAGGAAAGTCATATACTGAAGCTTGGTTGTTGAAGATTGCCGGATTTGATCAACCTTACAATGTTTTAATGAAGGCCGATCAATTAGGACACAGTGACAAAGATTTGATGGAAACAATGGTTCGACAATATGGCATTTTGATTTTTGGATCTGGTTAATAATTGATTTTCTCATGATACTAATACAAATTTTTCTTACATAGGAGAATGAAAAAAACGCCATGAAATCTTGGCAGAAAAGAGTAGCTTCAGTACTTTGCAACCATGAAAATGGTTCAATATTTCAAGCTTTGGAAGAATGCCTAAAGAGTAACTCCTTAAAGATGGCAAAATCTTGCCTTGTTCTTGCCACATGGCTCACACACATGCTCTTTACTCTACCTGATACTGGTGTAAGAGATATTGCTCAGAAATCCCTGCTCGAGGCCCTTATAAATGTCATCCAGTCATCCAAGAACCTAGAGGAAAAAATCCTGGCTACCCTAGCTTTGAAGTCTTTCATTAGTGATCCAAGTAGGGGTTTTTTAATACTAAACAAGTAAACATTATCTGTGTTTTATCATACAAAGGAGTACACTACACTAAATAAAAACTGCAATGTTTCAGCTGCTCATGAAGCACTTAGAGTTTATGCTAAAAGCATCTATAGAATCTTGAGGAAGCTGAAGAAGTATTCAACAGTGGCAGCTGATATTTTGAAAGCCTTACTAAACTTAAATTCTGTTGATGTGGTGAGTGGATTGGTGATTTAGTATATAAGTCATTTCATATAATATACTCCTACATAAGTAACTATTTTAATTCTCTATTCTATAGACAGAGTTGTGGAGTTGTAAAGAAGTAGTCGAGTTAGATTTGAGCTCAAATGGAGAGGTGCTTTCTTTGCTTTACCTCAATGGCCAAGTCTTAAGTGGACATGCTGATGGAACTATCAAGGTAGAGTATCCTAATAATCAGAAACAGTGTGGTGGTGTGTGTGCGCGTGTGTCTGGCAGATTTTTTAACAGTTAGACTTCCTCTTAGGTATGGGACGCAAGGAAGAGAATACCGCGAGTAACTCAAGAGACTCGTGAGCACAAAAAAGCGGTTACATCTCTTTGTTCCTCAGTTGATAGACTATACAGTTCTTCCTTGGACAAAACAATCAGGGTAATTTTGCATACCAAATAATGCTGCTAATATTCAAGTTGATGCATGACTCTTATCTTTGACATGTTTACATCTTTCATCAGTTCCGTTGAGACCTGCTGACAAACCGTTAAGGTTAACATAGAAAATGTTGTGCATTCTTATTGTTTGCCATATACTTATAATAATAGTAATTGAAGGGAATGTAAGAAAGTGAATAATAGTACTTGATACTTTAACTTTCCTTCAAACTTAACTTCCCAAATTTTACCTGCATCTTTTTGTTGATCCCTTAACTTAATCATAATACTTGATATGCACCATTGAAAGTCACTTCTTATGTACAGATTTGGACAATTAAACCCGACGGGATTAAATGTATAGATGTTTATGATGTTAAGGAAGCAGTGTATGAGCTAGCAGCTAATGCTAAATTGGCATGCTATGTAACTCAAGGAACAGGAGTTAAGGCAAGTCTAATATGCTTCTGAACTATTCATAAAGCAAGCTACTTCCATCTTCAAGATAAAATTGATAAAATTTGATATTTACAGGTATTTAACTGGTCAGATCCTCCAAAGCTCATCAACTTCAACAAATATGTGAAATGCCTTGCTGTTGTTGGGGACAATTTGTATTGTGGTTGCTCTGGTTACAGCATCCAGGTAAGCACTTATTTCCGTTATCAAAATATAAAACTCTAACCAAACATACAAAAGCTTTTCTGGAAATCTTCATTAAGAATTATGGGCTGAATAACGGCAGGAGGTTAACTTGTCCAAATATACATCAACTTCATTCTTCACTGGTACAAGAAAATTGCTGGGAAAACAAACCATACACTCCCTTCAAATTCACGGTGATTTCCTCTTTGCTTGTGGTTCTTCTGTTGATGCAACCGCGGGAAAGGTATATGACAGTTCTTGTTCTGTTTTAACATAAAGTATATTTTCTCGCAGAACTAACTTTTTCTTGATTTGATATAAGATATTTTCACTTACCTCCAAAATGGTGGTGGGATCACTATCAACTGGACTCGACATCCATCGTGTAGCCATCAACAGTGACTTCATATTTGCTGGTACAAAATTTGGCACCATCGAGGTTTGGTTAAAAGATAAGTTCACTCGGGTAGCTTCCATCAAAATGGCTGGTGGTCACACAAAAATCACATCATTAGTGTCAGATGCTGATGGCATGATGCTTTTTGTTGGTTCCTCTGAAGGAAAGATCCAGGTTAGGCCCTGATCACATTACAAGTCACAATATCACAAACTAACCAGCTTCTTTTCCATCTTTCTAATAACTTAACTTCCTCACGGATTCTTGACGCAGGTTTGGGCTTTGGATTAAGCACAACACATGGACAAGTATAACATCCCTTTTGCCACATGTAAATGAATTGACAACGAGTTTTAGCTATTTGAGTTCCTTACATATTTTATAGGATTTCATTAGTCAAACAATATTGTTCATTAAATTACATCATTCAAATAAGATCTTCTAAGTAGAAGGTATATAAAACAGGTATACACAGCATATCTGGGGTACAGCACCACTATCAACATCGATTGTGCACAAGCATATCATAGTTGTTTAACTTAACTACAAAGTGAAAGAAACAGTTGAAAGAATTAATCCACATATAGCATTGCATAATGTGACAAAAATGTGAAAATATTATTTAATTTTAATGTAATTGTCGATTAAATCAATCAATTAAACCGATTAGTTTGCCATCAGTTTGTATTGGAATCCCATTGTCACAAACTGTACAAGTAACATCCTCGTGAGGTTATTTTTCCAACAGGAAACTTTCTTCTTTCTTCAAACAAGAATTCCAGTAGCATACAAACAGGCTATTAACTATAACAAAAGGAATAATAATGTGACAATTATTTTTGAGGAAATAATGAGTGAAATTCATCCTAAAATAAATAAGATCAATATAAATTGAAAGTTGGGTAACTGCACATAAAGGCTTCCAAATAATAGTACAAGATACAAAAAATAAATAAAAATTGGGTGTGAGCACTCACTTTATCTTGAATGAAGGTTCTACATCATAAATCAAAATAATGTCCTAGAAAGAAGAGAACCCGGCAAACTTTCTAAGCTTCTCATAGGAAACCCAGAAGACAAATTGCCATGGACCAAGCCTCGCCCATGTGGGGAAGAATCCTTTCCAGAGTGCTCTTATTCCTTCAACTTTAACTGTCTTTACCAAGCAATCATAGGAGCTCGTATATAAGACTTTCCCATCCTTTTTAGCAGCCTGATTCATCATTCTAGTCTTGACAACGTCGGCTGGGCAACTTAAAGAAGTTGCCGCTAGACCTGACATGATAGAAGCTAATGTGTGGGCGTAAACATTATCCTCTGCTATCCTGTGTGTAATAACAAATTGCTTAGCATGATCATAACAGGCTAATTCCCCCATGTTCACTAAGAAGGCTCTATGGATATTAGGTAAAACACCCTTCCACAATCCTCGAAGCCCTTCAGCTTGAACGATTTTGTTAAAAGCATCAAATGGTCCTGAATACCGAGGCTGAAGACCTCTGCTCATCATTTGACTATCGGCTTGCATCCTCACCTTGACAAGATCAGCTGGGCTTGCAATAACCTGAGCCATACTACCAGAGATTCCACCAACAACAGCCTTGCCAATAATAGAGGGTGGCCCGTGGTCAGCAAAAACAACACTCCTCAGATGCTCATACCCAACAATTCTAATAGGTGTGTAGAATAGGTGTCTTAAAATTGCCGGAGACAAACCCTTATAAAGGCCAAGAAAACCTCGTTCACGAATAATGTCTAAGCCAATTCGAAATGCACCGGTGGGATGAGTTGAGGAAAGTGACTCACCGTGGAGTTGGAGCCTGGTCTTGATCAAGTCTATGGGGAAAGTAGTTGACTCGGCTGCCATGGCCGACAACGACGTTAGTAATATCTTGGTGCGAGTATTTTCAACTCCACCCTGTTGATAGCCTGATTTCATGGATACATACAAGAAAACCGGTGTTGAGATTCAAGTGTGAGTGGTTAAGTCTCTGAGATTCCTACACAATGACAAGTTTTATAAAGCAAAATTAATGTTGAGCATATAAAAGAATGATTCTGAAGGGGAAAGAGTATTAAGAATGTGTTGGTTTGAAAGGTTCAGCTTAAAAATCAGAATCCAAATATGAATAGCATGCGAAGAATCAAAATAAGGGTTTTATCTAAATATCATAAAAATTATGGGTTCCATGATAAGAATCAAAATTACCTCGCACATTCGAAGGTGTTGAGGAGGAGGATAGAGTTCAAGTTATGCATACGCGGTCCGTAGAGACAAAGTTTTATTTTGTCTATTCATCATTTTAGAAGAGAAGAGTGTTTAGAGTTAGTTTTCACATACAATTTTTTAAGGGGTGTTTGTTTCAATGTTTTGTAAAAGATTCCCATGAATAAATTACCTGAAAAATATGAAGATTTAATTATGGAATTTTTTTTTAAATTGTGTTTGACATATAATTTAATATTCATTGAAAAATGAATAGTTATATAATTTTTTTTAAAAATTATGTGAAATTTCATGGGAACATTTCCATCTTCTTTTCATGTGAATAAAACTATGGGAATTATGGAAATTGTGAAAGTTATTTCATTCCAAAGAACTTTTAATTCTGAGAATAATTTTTTTCAACCTTGTAACAAACATAAGAATAATCATTTCCACCCTTGTATTCTTGAGAATATAATTTTTACACTTGAAACAAATACCCAACTAATAAGAAATTCATACACATCCGTTCATAAAATTAATATAAATATTATATAATTAGGTATATATATATATATATATATATATATATATATATATATATATATATATATATATATATATATAATGAGAGAGAAAATGTTTCTAACGATGATTGTCATATAAATTCTATATGAATAGAGAAAAAATGTTTCAATATCTCTCGGTATGCATGAGTCGTACAATATCGTCATAAATAATAAATAAATATACTTTAATAAATTAAGTAGCGTCGACTTGTCAAAAATATATAGTTTAGTAGAAAAATAAAAAAACTAATAATTAAATAATCATTTATTCGTACATTTGCATTGCACAATGTCGTTATAAATAGTAAATAAATATAGTATAATGATTGTTAACAATATATATATATATATATATATATATATATATATATATATATATATATATATATATATATATATATATATATATATATATATAAAAAGAATAATAAATTGGTATTTTCATTAAAAAAAAATTATACATTTACTGATCTGAACAAGTGATCAGAATCGGAGACGGCCAGAGTGAACGACGGTCTTTCGAGCAAGTTGACGTTGAGGAGGGGCTGGTGTACCTGAAAGACACTCTGACGCTAAAGTAAGTCAATGATCAAGATGATGACAAGAGAATATTATGGTTGTTAGAGTAAGAATGTGATACCTTGCCCTCAAAGATATGAGGGTTTATATAATGAACATAGGAGGATTCTCATTGGTTGCTATCTTTGGACCGAGATATGTGGGTCTGCAAATATAGTCGTTCGAGCTGACTAGGTCAAAACCGGGTGACTATGTCCGCAACTAGCCGTTATGTCGAGCAGGGGGGACATAACGGGCATAGCTCCAGATTTGATATGCATTGATTCTACCTGACGGGTGTCGTGCAAGGGACTTCGCGGGGCGGGCGATCCCATCGTTCGTCGCGCTCAACAAGTCTGGGGACCTCGATCGAAGACTCGAGTCTTGAGGAGATGAGGTTGTCCGACGAGCATTCAGGCAGTTCAGAACATTTACCAATCATCATTGTCTCTTTTTTTTTTATAAAAAATAGATATTTATATTTTTTTAGTATAAATATCAACATTTTATCATTAAAAAAAACTAATATTTTCAAGTTTATTTTACTTTTACTTTTTAAAAATGTTATACAATTTAATATCTTCGACCGTTGTGCATCAGCCTAAAGCCACCGAAATCTCTAATGAGCAAAAAACTTCACCTCCAACGGGAGGTTCCCCCAGAGGGCCTCAACGCACTGGTAAAAGGACTGCTGAAGACGAAATATCCAACGAGGGGAGCCCTAGTGATTATTCTCCTAAGAGAGTCTGTTTCGCTGAAGACTCAGAGGCGAAAAGTGACGCAGAAACCATTAGTCATTACTTTGTAGAAGACGTCGGTGAAGAAGTAGTGTAAGACGAAGGAACTGAAGAAAAAGAGAATATTATGCTTGTTGGTACATCCCAAGTCCAAACCAAAATCTATCAATCTTAACTGAAGAAAGAAAGAGAAACTGAAGAAAACCAACCCCCTTCAATATGTGAAGATGATGCTAGCAAAAAGAGGTTCATCCTCTAAAAAGGGCCAATCTGAGGCTTCGAACCAATTGAATGTTGTTGCCCCTCAGGCTTCCTATGATCAACTTCTTCTACAGGTGAAAAATACCATTCTTGAAGTTGACATACTCACTGTTTTGAGAAAGGTCTCTACGACCTACTTTCATATAAAGAAACTAATAAGCCATATAAACCTTACTACTTGCCCCACCGAAGTAGGTGAAACGCTCAATGACTTGCAGATCCTACTTGATCAGATTAGCAGCGAATACAACAAAGAAAATGATGTTGAATCCAAAATTCGATCCAAGCGTCAGGCTTTAACTGCTGTCTATGATCAAGCCTCTATATTTTCCCAAGAGACTGAAGCATTGGAGCTTTCTCAAAAATAGGCGTAGTCTGAGTATGATGTCCTCACAAGGTCAATCCTTCTCTGGGAGTCTCAAATCGAAGGGCTTAAGAAAGAAAATTGAAGATGCTCGAACCCAACAGGCCGCCCTCAAAATTGCTAATAAAGCTCAACTTGATACACTTGTCTCGAAGAGTCTCGCACAAGTGGAACTTGCTGGATGCATCAGCGGGGAAATAGATGCTCTTGAAGGTGTTAAGATTACAACTCAGTATAAGATGAATTGGCCAAGATAAAATTTTCCAAACTACAGCAGAATTCTCCCTTCTAAATTGATGTGTATTTCTTATTAAAACTTCTTATTTTTATCTTGAATATTGTAATATTTGGAACAAAGCTATTTTGGCTTAATGCTTATTTTATTTTCTATGACTCTGATATGATTCGAATCTCTTGCAAGCATGGCTTGTAACTTTTCAAGTACTTTTCGTTTACTTTTAAGATTCTTCGATCTTCCGCTAACTCTTCGATTTCATAAGCATTATTTGAAAATACTTGTAGAATTCGAAATGGTCCTTCCCAATGTGGTGACCACTTTCCTAATGGTTTATTCTTTTTATCCATTAGTAGTATAACTCTCCAAACAAAATCATTAATTGCAAACAACTTACCTTAACCCTTTTGTTGTATGCTTTGGCTACTCTTTTCTTTTGCCTTCTTAAAACTTCTAAAGCGTGCAACCTTATTTCGTCTAAATCTACCAATTAGTTCATCATCATTTCCCAATAATGTTCAGAAGGAATTTCATAATGTCTTTGAATTCTTACTGATTACAAATAAATTTCGACTAGCAAGACTGCGTCATGTCCAAACGTAAGTTGAAATGGGGTAGTATTAGTTGCTTCCTTAGGAGATGTTTGACATGCCCACAAAGCTTGGTCCAGAGTTTTATGTCAATTATTTGGCTTTAGCCCTACATGTTTCTTTATCAAACTTATTATTACCTTATTGCCTGCTTTGACTTGACCATTTGCCTGGGCGTAGTATGATGTGGATGTTAACAACTTGAAACCCATTTCCTGAGCCAATTCTTGTATTTTTTGACCTGTAAAAATTGATCCTTGGTCTGTTGTAATACTTTATGGGATTCCAAATCTATAAATTATTTGCCTCTGGATGAATTTGATGATAGTTTATTGATCAACATTTACCAAAGGTACTGCTCCGACCCACTTTGTAAAATAATCTATTCCCACCAAAATATATTTCTGGCCTTTGGATGAGGCCGGTCGAATTTCTCCAATTAAATCTAACGCCCAACCCCTAAAAGGCCATGGCTTAATAATAGAATGCAATTCGCTTGCAGGAGCATGTTTGATGCCTGCATGCACCTGACATTCCTCACAACCTTTAGAAAATTTTATACAATCTTTGAGCATGGTGGGCCAATACATTCCATATCGAAACAACAACCATTTCATCTTATGGCCTGCTTGATGTGTCCCACATGCTCCACTGTGCACGCTAGTTAATGCTAAATATGCTTCGTTTTTCCTTATACATTTAAGCAAGATTCCTTTTGGGGTTTTCTTAAACAATTTGTTTCCCATTAAGACGTAGGATAACACTCTATACTTGATTTTTCTTTATGTATTTGTCGAAGGGTCTTTCAGATAGTTTATAATTGGGCTTCACCAATCTGTGTCTGCTGAAATATTGATAGCCAACACTTCGAATTCTTCTTTGTTGGCATATCCCCACTTTGAATTCTCCAAGTCTAAGAGGGATAACCTAGTAGACATTGTTCTCCCTTTTACTTCAATGAGATCCTGAAGCTTTTCTGCTGACACTTTATATCCTGAGGCTATTTGAGCCAAATCATTTTCCTCCTGATTTTTTTCCTGGGAATGTGTTTGATGTCTACATATTCAAATTTCTTAAGCAATCTGTTGGCAATAACAAAATACATAATCAAGTTTTCTTTTATACACTTGTATTCTTTTGTTATTTGCTTGATTACTAACCCAGAGTCTCCTTTAATTTCGACCCTGTCTGCCCCCAATTCCAACAAGGATTAAAGTCCAGCTATGAGTGCTTCATATTCTGCCTCGTTATTCGAGCAAGGAGGACCTTCCAACTTATACTTGAATTTTGTTGGAATTCCTTCATGAGAAATTATGAGAATCCCAACTCCACTTCCCTCTTTATGTGTTGATCCATCGAAAAATAACTTCCAAGGATGCAATTCAACATAGTTAAGTGTTGAATATTTGACCACAAAGTGGTCTACTATGAAATCTGAGACCACTTGACCTTTTATATCCTTCAAAGGCGGAAAGGCTAAGGAATATTCGGTGAGCGTCAAGGCCTATTTACCAATTCGACTGTGCATAATTTGTTTCGAAAACATATGTTTAGTTACATCAAAATTAGATGAAACATAAACATCAACAAGTTTAATATAATATTTAAGTTTTGTACAAGAGAAATACAGGCAGAGACACAACTTTTCTACAGTGCTATATCTGGTTTATGCATTATTTAGTACTCTACTAAGATAATAAATGGCTCTTTCAATGCCATTATCGTCTTCCTGGGCTAACATACTACCTATGGTTACATTAGAGGTGGATATGTACAATCTTATGGGTCTATCCCTAGAGGATGGTGATAACATAGGAGGGTGCACCAAGTACTGTTTGATCTTCTTGAATGCTTCTTGATGTTCCTCATTCCGGTTGAAATTTCCTTGTTTAAGACGAAGGAGGGGAGAGAAGGCCTGAGTTCAGCCACTCAGGTTAGATATGAACATTCTTAGAAAATTTATCTTGCCCGAGAGGGATTGCAACTCTTTCTTTGTTGTTGACGCCCTTGCCTCCATAATGGCCTTCGTTTTGTTTTGATTTATTTTGATCCCCTTCTTATGGACCGCAAAGCCCAAAAAATCTCCAGCCTGCACAAAGAAGGCACACTTAAGAGGATTCATCTTCAAGCTATGTTTTCTCATTCTCTCGAATGCTTGTTGAAGGTGATCCAAATGATTTTCATATGATACAAAGGCATAAACACTTCAATTTATATTCTGAATCTAATTTTTTGAAATTTTTTAACCCTTCTCAGCTTTTTTTGAAAGGAAAAACAAAAGACTTCATTCCAAAATGCCAAACATTAGAGCAATAAAAGTATTCTCTACTACAATACTACAACCAGCTAAATACACCATGAGACTATCAATTAATTTATCATTCCAATACAAACAACACTATATCAAAGGCTTAACTTTCTGTCCATAACCACAAACATTACAGAGTACCTAATTCCACAACTTGTGCAGCCAATACTCCTGGTAGATATAAGTTATTGTCTATAAATTTAAGGTCGATGCTCCTCCCATGTTACCTAAGCAAACAAACACGTAAGTCATTTATAAATCTTGTAGTACACAATTACCTCTATTATATTAACAAAAATCTACTCGTTGAGTCTGCAAATAATCATACATTGCTTTTGGTCATCCCCATATCATCATTCATCCATCAAGTTGATAAATTTTTTGTTTGCAGCTTTAGACTTAAGGTATTTTTTAAGTGTGGTGATAGAAGCTCCAATGATGCCTTCTATCATATTAAATAAACCCTTCTTAATCATACCATAACCTTCATCTCCCACCTGTTTGCCAAAAGTGTTTCGAATCTCTAAAAAGCTTTTTTCTTTTGATCTTCCGACATCGATAATCACCACACAATGTGCATCAGTTACATCTTTCTTGGCTATATTATAAATAATTTCTTTCTGTAGTAATTAATGATAAAAAGTTATACTCTATACTTATACAAAACCTAAGATCTTTTAACTATACTCTATATTTATACAAAAACTAAGATCTTTTAAACTAACAATTTAATATTTTGACTAGAGCTGTCAATTTAAAAGGCTAAAGCCTAATTTTTAAAGTCCTCAAAATATAAGGGGCCTAAATTTTAAAAAATATACGAGCTCCAAAATAAATAGGACTTCTAAAGTAAATACCCTTAAATTTTAAGTATGCCTTAAGGCCCCAATTTTTTTCATATATTTTTTATAAAAAAATATTTTTTTTACAAATATTTTTAATCAAAAATTGACTTTTTTATTTTTGAAAAGAATCAACTTTTTGTATTTCAGAAATTTTTTCTTCGAAAAAATACATTTTTATATTTTCAATAAAAAATCGCTTTTTTCAAAAAGTCGACTTTTTGTATTTTCAAAAAATTATTTTTTTTCTGAAAAAATCAACTTTTTTATATTTTCGACAAAATATCAATTTTTTTTACAAATCGGCATTTTTTTCTTTTCCCCATAAAATCGGGTTTTTTCCGAAAAAATCAACTTTTTGTATTTTCGACAAAAAATTGATATTTTTCTGAAAAACAAGACTTTTTATATTTTTGACAAAAAATCATTTTTTTCAAAAAAATCAATTTTTTGTATTTTCGCCAAAAAATCAACTATTTATATTTCCAATAAATAATCAGTTTTTTTTCAAAAAAATCGACTTTTTGTATTTTCCCCAAAAAATCATTTTTTTCTCTCGGATATATCAACTTTTTATATTTTCGACAAAAAGTCGGTTTGTTTTTGAAAATGTTGACTTTTTTTTTCGATAAAAAATCGATTGTTTTCCCGGAAAAATCGATTTTTTATATTTTTGAAAAAAAACGTTTTTTTAAGTCGATTTTTAAATTTTCAACAAAAAATAAATTTTTCGATAAAAAATTGTTTTTTTTTCCAGAAATATCAACTTTTTATATTTTTGACAAAAAATCGGCTTGTTTTTGAAAAAGTCAACTTTTGTATATTTTTGAAAAAAATCGTTTTGTTTTTGAAAAAGTCGACTTTTTATATTTTCGACAAAAAATTGATTTGTTTTTGAAAAAGTCGACTTTTTATATTTTCGAAAAAAAAATCGATTTGTTTATGAAAAAGTTAACTTTTTATATTTTTGACAAAAGTTCTGTTTTTTTCCAAAAAAACCTAAAATTTTATTTTAAAAAAAATTTGAATTTTCTTATTTTTAAAAAATGCACCTTTTTATATTTAAAAAAAAAACTATTATTCTTTTTTTCAACAAAAGTTTATTTTTTTTTATGAAAAAATTGACTTTCAATATTTTCGGAATAATCGATTATTTTAATTTTCTAAAAAAATAAAGTGAGTTTTTAATTTTTTTTTTTAAATATTTTTTTTTATTTTTCAAAATAATATTAATTAACAAATTATAATTTAGACTCTTTACTTAACACTAAATTATGAGGAGCTTAAAAAAATAGGGCTCAAAAAATTTTGTTTTAGTAAATGATCTAAAAAAAGATGACCATATAAAGACTTAATTGTTAAGACTTTGTAATTTATAGCTTTTTTGACTCCTCAAAAGATGTTGAATGAAGAGGAAATGATGTCATATAAAATAATTTGCAAAATCTTATCGGTTGTCGTTAATTTTAGATTTTTATACCAAATTAATTATTTGAGTTCATTTATTTTATAGTAAATTAATTAATTATTTATTTTTAATTTTCACCAAAATTAATTATTTTTTGTTTATAAATAGATATTTGATTTATTTGGTTTGGACACATAAAAAAATCAATTTTATTTAAAGAAAATAAAAATATAAAATCAAAGTGGTGAAGTAGAATGTTAAATTTTATTAAACAAAATATTTATAATGAGTAAAATTTGAATATGTGTTAAATGATTAGATAGGAGAAAAAGAAAATAATATAGAATATAAAAAATGAAAAAGATGGATATTGAATATGTAAATTAGGAACCAACTATTTTCATTTGTTTTTGCTTTTCCTTTTTATTTTTGTAAAATAGTATTCATTTTTGTATACACAAAGCCAATATATTTTATTATTTTGTAGTAGTCTGTACTCTGTAGTATGTATTATTATTCATTTTTCTGTTTCATTTTCTCCTCTTCTCTCTCTTCACGATTAAAACCCTAATTTGCCCTACTTTCGCTTTTCCTCCAAGTTCCGAACTCATTTCGATGGCGACGGAAGGGAATGAAAATCCCTACGAAGGCGGAACCGGCGGCAAGTTCCGTAAACGTCCCCTCCGCCGGACTCAAACGCCGTACGATCGTCCCCCGACAACCCTCAGAAACCCTAACAGGAACAACAACGGCTGGCTTTCGAAGCTCGTTGATCCCGCCCACCGACTCATCACTTATGGCGCAAACTCTCTCTTTTCGTCTCTTGGCCGAAAGCGTCTTCCCCCTCCTCCTCCCACTCCCATTTCTTCAGGTTTCCTCTTTTCCTGTTTTTTTTTGTTTGAATTATTATGCTGTTTGTTCGGCTGCTTCTAATTGGTTGATTTGTTTTTGAATTATTCTTCATAGATTGAAAATTTGTACTTGGTTCAGGTAGATTGTTTTTTTAATTGTAATTGACATTGACATTTTAGGGTTTATGAAGAGGTAATTGTTTAGTTCATGCTACAGTTATTAGCATTTTATTAATTAAAATTCTGTCCTAATTGTTATTTCCGGGGTTAAACTTTTCAATACTAATTGTTTAATTGTCTGTGTATCTTCCTGTCTTTAGGAAAGTAGTATGATATAGTAGATGCTGTCATCAATGTCAAAAACTCTCTGGCGGCATGGTCACTATTCTTAAACAATTTATGCAGTTTATAAGATGCATATTATGCATATAAACACTAATATAGTGATAAAAAATCATGAAGATTCATAAGTTAGATGTTCTGGTGTGTTTTAAGGCTGCTCGACAAAAAACACTAGCGTTTAGTTTGCTGGATTATTTTTGAGTTTCAGAAGCACTCACGGGGGCAATGTGATAGCATTGCCTTCTAATTCTTTTGCAAAAGCAGTCTCGATACCTGCTGCTCTGAAATTTGATGCGGGGAGGGTGCTCTAACGGTCACCCTTCACTCTGCTTTGCTGCTATAGCACGTTATTGATATTAGCTCTCATTCAATTATGTTACATAAGCTGTTGGACTGGAAGTGCTACAGTATATTGTCAACCAAAATAATAGTTTTCCTCAAATTTTTTGTCAGCAACAAGACTGTTGGTGTGCAAATTTTTGTTTTCTAGAGTGATAATTCTAAATTAAAAAATAGGGATCGGGTTAAAGTTCATTTTTTTTCTTCTTTAAAAGTGTTCCTTCATTGAATTTTTTCACGGGGGCTTATGGTGGAAGCAGAGACCGAGCTGTCAAATTGCAGTCTTTTATGCGTGTCGGTCATAATGAGTATTCGGGTGTACAGGGGCAAGGGCTAATCTTTATTGATGTAGTGAATGCTCTCTTGTGTCTTACCTGTGGATGTAGGCCTATAGTTTACTGTAGGTTTAAACATCCCAAATACCATGTTTATCTATTATTCTATCCATTATATATATTTCCAGATTTCCTTGTTTACCTCAAGTAATTTGTTGGTTGTAACTTTTCTATGGTTTACCCATTTGCCCCACTTTTCATGTCATTTATTGTTTTTCTTCTCTTCTACAACAATAATCACACGGCTCCATGATTTCTTTGTTATCATACACTTCATTAATATGTGATATTTTTTTATGATACAGAGGTGGAACAAGAAATGAGGCAGGACAGTCTTCAAGAAGAAGCTGTATGTGTGCTTGATCTCTATTGTTGTAACACCGTTTTCATATCTTGAGGATTGTTTTTTGGAGTGTGATGTGTGTGCATTTGATTTAATAGGAAATTATACAATTTTTGTTTTTATATTTCATCATGTATGGTAATCCTCACATTGTGTACTTGTGATAAGATAAGAGTTACCACCAAAATTTAATATATTAGAGTCTTTTCTAATTCTGTTGGGCCAATTGGGTAAAGCTCTAGATGTCAAGTCCCGAGCTTGCAGGGTGTGTGTTGAGAGTTCTAAGTTGGATAGTGATATGACCCAAATACTGCTTTTAAGTGGTGTGAACCATACTTTACAAGTCATCTTTGTGTGGATTAGTTAGTCAGGTTCAATCTGTGGGTTATTGGCCCATCATCTATTAGCATATTCATGCTGCATTGTGTAGTTGTGATAAGATAAGAGTTACCACAAAAAATTAAGATGTTAAAGTCTATTCTAATTACGTTGGGCCAATTGGGTAAAGCTCTAGATGTCAAGTCCCGAGTGTGCAGGGTGTGTGTTGAGAGTTCTAAGTTGGATAGTGACATGACCCAAATACTGCTTTTAAGTGGTGTGAACCCCATACTTTACAAGTCATTTTTGTGTGGATTAGTTAGTCAGGTTCGACCTGTGGGTTATTGGCCCACCATCTATTAGCATATTCATGCTGCATTGTGGTGTTGGATTAATTTGGATTCTTGATGGATTAGAGCTCTCTGTAAGGGTTAATGTAGAGATCTGGTTAATATTGATTAGAGCTTTTATTGCGCTATTTTTTAGCTTAATCCTTCCTTACTTTTTATCCACAGGTGTTGGTGTGGATGTGATTATACTATTAAGTAACCTACATTCTAGATGTAAAAGTTCCCTCAAATATATATGTTAGTTTCTATTTGTCTATTTGCGTGTTTCATTTACCTGCTTGCAGTACTTGTGAAATCAATATTTCTATTGGTTATGACACATTGGGGTGGCTGCAATATTCCCTATTGATTGGTGTGACAATGTTATTATTGATACCTCACTGTTTATTCTTTTCCTATCTCTGAGACAGGTTGCAAAAGAATCTCCTAGCAATCAACAAGGAGCAGTTGGTGAAAGGAATGTTCAAATTAATTGTTCTGACTCAGATCAAAGTGGATTAACTGAACTTGAGAAACTGTTAAAGCAGAAGACTTTCACCAGGCATGTTTTGTATCCTGTGGATAAGGAATCATTGTTGTTGGTTTTTAGTTAACATAATTCTCTTGAGCATTTGATAATTTTATTTACAGAGAAGGCTTAACATAACTTCTTATTCAAAGAATGAATTTGCATATGAACTATGAAACATTGTAATGGTGTTTTATAGTGAAATGTTTATGCATATGTCTATGAAACATTGTAATGGTGTTTTATTGTAATGAAGTTCATTCTGTAATGAGTATGATATTGCCTCTTCCTGACATCTATATCAATTGCATTTCATTCTGAGTTCTTTGATTATGGTATACCTTTTGCAATGTTTTTTTGGTTGATTCTTTATGTGTTTTTGGTCTATCCAACAGGTCTGAGATTGATCATTTGACAGCCCTTATGCAGTCAAGGACTGTAGATGCACCTATTAGGGGAGAAGAGAAGAGTCCAGAAGTGATTCCCTCAGAACCTATATTACCTTCTGGACAAAAGGAAGAATATCCCAAAACACCGACTATAGAAAATGGGATTGAAAACAGTCTTATATTATCTCGACATGTTACTCCGAGTGTATGTGAACTTGCCTTACTATTTTATGCTAGAATATATATATATATATATATATATATATATATATATATATATATATATATATATATATATATATATATATATATATATATATATATAATACATTTTTTTTGAATATATATTTTGCTTAAAGTTATAAAACCGTATAATCATACAATATCTTGATATTATGTTGGAGTATCTAATGGTATCCCATATGAATAGTTTTCTTTTTATGAATAGTTTCTTAATGTATTTTATATTATCTCTTTAGATTAGTTTCCATATTTCTCTGTTACTATCATGGTTTATTTTCCTATGTAGTTGGGTTTTGGAGCATTGTAAAGGGCTAACTGCTTATTATTTTTTGTAACAAATCATACCTATCAAACACTATTCATAATTCAAAATCTTTATTCTTTTTCTCCTTATAACTTGAAACACTATTCTTTTTTATAGTAATTTGTGCATTTGAAATTACTGATTTCTCCACTCTGAGCCATCTCACATGGATTGCTGCTTGATATTGTCCATAGGTTCCTATTGAGGATGTTGCTTCACCTGCAGAGCTTGCAAAAGCTTACATGGGGAACCGGCATTCCAATGTATCCTCAGCAACGCTGGGTATGCGATATCATGCTCGCGAGGAAGATTCAACTCTTCTAAAAAGTGAAAATTTTCCATATAAATCTCCTATTATGTCGATTGTGCCAAGGGCTACTAGACATACTGCAGCTCATGAAAATGGTTTTGTGACACCAAGACCTCGTGGCAGATCTGCAATATATGGTATGGCACGTACACCGTATGCCAGAATTTATCCAACCTCTACTCTCAAGGTTTGCCTTTTCCTTACTGATTTTATATCATAATGTTTATGGGGTCAAATTCCTGATTCGGTTGATCTAATTCTACACAGGGTGGTGGGCATGCTGTTCAAGATGAGCCTTCATCTTCAACTCAGTCTGCAATAGATCATGGCATGCTTTCTGGATCTACACAAGGGGTATAAGTACTTTTAGTTATAAGTCATATCTTCCTGTGTATATTACAGGTATTTAATATGATTATGTGGCGTGTTCTCCTAATTTTTGCAGGGGATAAAGCGTCGAAATTTAGCAGTGGATAATAATATAGGATCCATTGGTCCTATACGCCGTGTTCGTCATAAGTCTAATCTTCTTTATTCTAAAGGCTCCAGCTCACCTCTATCTGGCAGTGCTTTATCTGTCTATAGGAACGGATTGGGCATTGATGCTGCTCAGAAACCCTCATCTTCCTCGCGCAAGCCTGTTCTGCCAGATGAAGTTAAGCACAAGTCTGAAGGAAATGTTAACGGAACTAAACCCAGTACAACCTTTCCCCCCTTTTCTTCAAAATCCAGTGAAATGGCTACAAAAATATTGCAGCAACTTGATAAGTTAGTTTCCCCCAAAGAAAAGTCACCTGAATCAAGGCTACCAGTTGTACAAGGTAATAAATTGGATGGCACATTTGGAAATTTGTCTCCCAGTTCCCAGAATCAGAAGTCAATTACACCTAGAGATAAGGGTGAAAATGGTCCATTGAAGTTTGTCGCGCCTTCCAATGAAGTTGTTCCTGTTGTAACCACTACAGATACCACAAAGCCAAGGAATCAAGTCTTGTCAAGTGAAAATTCTTTGATGATGAAATCAATTTCTTACCCTACTCAAAAGAAGAGGGCATTCCATATGAGTGCACATGAGGTACGAGATTTTGTATCATATCAATTTAAGTAATTTTTTTTAATAAATTTTCAGTTTGCAGTTTCAGAAGTTGTTCTAAATTATTGTAGTGAGAATAAATGGTAATAATTATTGCTAACCATCCAGGTTTGTTGCTTATGGACATTCATTTCTTCCTTCGATTTTACTCATAAATAGTTAGGTTAGGTGTAATGCAATTGACTTTTTTTTTCTTAGATCTTTATTTTGTGGTATGTGTTTTATCTTATTTGATACTATGGCTCAACCTCAGACCATAATTATTCTCTTTTCATTTTGTCTCTATTAAATTCTTAGATCTTTATTTTGTGGTATGTGTTTTATCTTATTTGATACTATGGCTCAACCTCAGACCATAATTATTCTCTTTTCATTTTGTCTCTATTAAAGAATTCTCTGGACCTGGATGATAATGCTCATGGAGCCATCTCTTTTTCTCCTGCGGAGAAAGAATCAAGAAGCTCCACGGCTATGGTAGATAAAATTTCTCCTGGTTCTGATGTCATTGCACATGAAAGTCCTTCAACGTTATCAAAGGTATTGCCATCCACAAGTTTTACGAAAGTTGGTGAAGGCCCTAAGGCTGACGAGAAGTCTGAGGTGTCACCTATCTCTGATCCAAACAATAATGCGGCTACAGTTGCAACTCCAGCAGTTACAGTAACAACTTTTGGTTCTGACAAGACTGCTTTACCAAATGGGTCAACTTCTAATCCTTCTCTGTTTAATTTGGCAAATAAGATTAATTCCCCAGCTGAGATATCAACTTCTGTTACTTCATCAAAAGAGACAGCCAAATCTGCTCCGGTATTTGGTTTGGAGAAGGTTGTTCCCTCAAAGGAGGGTGGTCCTGATGCTCCACCTGTGAACTTTGACACCAATCAAAATGTTTTCAAGGTCCCCCCAATGCCGTTTACTACTTCATCCTTAGTTGGTGGTGAATCTTCTCTGAAATTTGGTGCTTCTTTTAACACTCAGTCGGGAGGCTCAATCAGGTTAGTTTATGTTACTTTATTGTGCTTTTGAAAACCTCTCTGAACACAATTCTCTTCACATCAAGACTGTTTTTATGGGGGTTTGTGACTGTTCTGGCCATTTGTTTTTTACTTTGACGGAGTTTGCTTGGTATTTGGTGATGATATTTATGCCCATTTTACTGAAATGATAGTTGCAGAATTTATTGTCCTTGGTCTATTTAGAAAACATAATGTCTTGAGTGATTTTGGTGGCGTGTATATCTTTCCTTTCATTTGAAACCTTTTATATTTCCATTTCATATGTTTAGCTACCCATAATTTTTATCTGGTTTAAATTTAGATTAGTCTTTTACTGGGGCATATATTCACCAAACTTTGTATATCAATTACTACTGTTAAGTTTTGCAATTATTCATGTACTAAATGCTTGCTTCGTCTGCAGCTTCACTACTGTTGCTGGTTCGACTGATTCTGTGCAAAAAGTTTGTGAATCTGATGGTGGTGATGCTAAGACTATTACAAATACTGGATTTTCTGTTGGCGCATCAGAACTAGCGGTTTCATCTGCAGCACCTGCATCATTGTCAACACCACCAAACAGTATATTCAAATTTGGCCACAGTTCAAATCAAAATAATGGGTCCCTTGCTTCAGGCCCTTCATTCTCTTCTTCCTTTCCATCTCTCATATCAAATAACTTTAGCAACAGTTCATATCAAAATACCGGATCCCTTGCTTCAGGCCCTTCATTCTCTTCTTCCTTTCCATCTCTCGTATCAAATAACTTTAGCAACAGTAGCTCATCCCTTTCAGCAGTTGGTGGCATTAGTGCTACTGCTGCTTCCACTGGGGTTAGCATGGCAACGTCCTCAATCCCAGTGATGGCAACTTCATCTTCAACAACTTCCTTTTTCAAATTTGGTTCCTCTCCTGTCACATCATCAGGTTTGTCTGTATCTTCTGTCTCAAAACCACTGGAAACTAAGAGCCAGCAAGACGCAGGAATTGGTAATTTTAGTAGTACTGCATTTGGTAATTCATCTGCTGCAGGTGGAAGCACAGGGAGTGCCATTTTTGGATTCAGCTCTTCAGCAATAACAACTGAAACGAGCCAGACTCAGTCTTCTTTTGGTGCTGGTAGTGGTTCTATGTTTGGTGCTCGTGCTTCTCCTTCTGCTGGTGGATTTGCGACTTCTAATCAGACCCAGTTAGTTCAATCACCTGCATCATCTCCGTTGTTTGGTTTGACTGGTAAAACTGATTTTTCTCAGGGGAGTTCTTTTTTTCCTTCTTCAAGTTCTGCTTCTGGGAGTCCGATGTTTCCTTCAAGTTCTACCTCAAATATTTTCAATTCGAGTACAACTTTTGGACTCGGCACATCTGCTTCCTCTTCGGCAGTCAGCACTATTAGCTCTGATAGTGGTACAAACTCTACTTTATTTGGGGCTTCTAGTTGGCAGCCCAGCAAGTCTCCATTTGGTTCAACATTTAGTTCATCACCTTCGTCTGGGTTTTCCTTTGGAACGCCCAGTGCTTCTGTTGCTTCCACCACCAGTTCACCCACCATGTTTGCATCAACCACCGGTGCACCAGCTCCTCAGTTCTCATTCACTTCAGCTGCAGCCTCGACCTCCTCACAGCCCGCTTTTGGCAGCCCTAACTCTGCCTTTGCTTTTGGTTCAGCTACCGTTAATAATGATAGTATGGTGGACAGTATGGCTGAGGACAATGTTCAAGCGACTCCGTCATCCAGTCCTATGTTTGGTCAACAACCTGCTCCAGTTCAATCAAATTTTGTATTTGGAGCATCCACTCCTTCAGGAACCAGTCCTTTCCAGTTTGCTAGTCAACAGAACATTGCTCCACAGAATCCTTCTCCATTTCAGGCTACTGGCAGTCTGGAATTTAATGCAGGAGGAAGTTTTTCATTGGGCTCGGGTGCTGGTGACAAGTCTGGTCGAAAAATTATTAAAGTTAAACATAGAAACCGTAAGAAGTAAAAGACCATTGTTTATGACAATCATGGCTTTCTATCACCTGCTTCAGGCTGCACTACCGTAGCACAAAAAATAAATAAGCTCTGAAAAGCGAATGCAGGATAATGCCTTCTCATTCGGGGATCTACACAAGCGGTGCTATTGCTAATCTATTGCGAGTCAGCATATTGAAATTTGTTGGTCATTTTTCACCTTTGATAAGCAAGGTATAAATTTTCCCAATTTTGTTATTGTATGATATGATAGAACATAAGTGCGGTTCGTGTAGTGATTGTAGGCCATACAGTTCATGATACTGAAAGATGTTTGTATTCTCCTCACTTGTAACATTAGCAGAATTAGGGGTGAATTTATAGCTTACCTGGTTGTAACTTCCACTTCCAGTGAGCAACCTGTTTAATATTTTCTGCATTCTATCTTGTATAACGAATTTGTGTTTACAGACCAACAAATTGTTCTTGTTCTTCTAAAGCTAAGGAAGCAAATAACTCAGTGATTGATTCCGCACCATTTTTTGATGAGGATTTGTATTAGATATCAGAAGACACGCACGCAGTATAAAGTACTACTTTTACACTAAGAATTTAGTTTTTAATCTATTTGATTTAATGTACTTTTGGTAAAAAAGAACTTTCTAATTCCTTTGTATGAGCAATTCTTAAAGTCAGTGAAAAAAACCACCTTCCTCTTTCTAATTCCATGGCATTAATAACATAAAATGATGAGCAATTCTAGGGAAAATTATTCATCCCGATTGAAAGATTGCTTTCCTTAAAGTTAGACTCAAAACAAAGAAGCGATATGTATTTTTCTATTCTATAAAACATCAGGTTGATAGATAACATAGATCTTTTATAAATTTATTTCGTGTAATTTTAAATCTATCTTGTACATTAGTAGATTGTAATTGTTCTTCTATCTTTTTAAAGTGTATTTCTTTATTAATGAAATTGATCTGTTTTGCAATATTTCTTGTTTCCTTGAAATCGATCACTTTTAAAAATTGATATGTTTCTTACCATAATACTGAAAACACGTGGCGCCTTACATCCTACTTGTTCTTCTCTCAGTTGCAATATTTCTGGTTTCTTTGATCCACACATACACTATTTCCTCAAAACATGACAATGTGACATTAGCTATTTTACTTAGTGATGCTACAAACAAAGAAACCGTCTTCCCAGACTACATCAATTAAACTAAATGGCATTTAGATGTGTTTGTATTCATCTAAACTTCCTCCAACTAAAATATCTTTCTATTTTTAAATGCAAACAGATTCCAATTAGGCATCATTCATTATTATGTTTGTAAAATTACCTTTCCGTCAAAATAGCTACATTCATTCACTTAATAAAGGTGGGACATATATTTGAGTTTAAAAAAAAGTTGAAAAAGTGATTCTACCCACCATTTGAAACTTTAGGCATGTTCCACCAATAGTTATAGCGATACATGATCTAGTTTGGTGGAAAATGACCTCATAATAAATTAAAAAATATATTGACATAAGTAGTACGAAGCATAATTTTAAAAAATATTATATCAATGTTATATTTGTCGTTTTTTCACATTGCCTAAGCTATAATATTTCAATATATAGGTCTCTCTTTTTTGGATAGAAAAATATCCAAATAAGAGATTTACAACTAGTTATTCTTATGGACACTTTGTGTTACTAGTATAACTAATATAAAGATTTATATAATAATAAATTCTCATGTGGCATATTAAAAAGTCTCATTGAGTGAATGTATGCGTAATGAGCTTTTTAGCCACGCAAGCACCTATGCAAATTAATATAAATCTTTATTTTCAATACTATATAATCTTTTCTTTTGTTTCATGAAGAAAGACTTTACAAGTATGCACCAACTTTAATTTTACTACTTTAATTTCTTGGTCAGTAGTCAAGCAGTATGCCACACTATCAAAGGCCTCGTTTTATCCACGTTAGATAATATTACTGTTTTATTTAAATAATAAATGGCAAAAGGAGAAGCACCAATGGTTAAAAACTACGTTGAATGATAGCTACATAATAAGAAAGTGAAACAAAGCAAAATTAACAGTGATTCATAAGAATATACTAAATTGGATTCTTTGCACTCAGAATATAAAATTTGAATAAGGAAGATTCCGAATCTGAAAATAGCATGAAAAGCAAAAGAGACATATGGTTCCACGAAGGCAGCTAGGAAGAATTTATGATTTATATTGCATTTAAGCATATCACGTCGGCGGTAAAAAAACAAAATATTAATATATAAAAATTATAGAGATTACTCATATACTACTTATTTAATATTTTGAGATTTTAATCAGAGATCTTCTTCTCTTGGGGTCTCAAAGCATTAGTAACTCATTGTTATTTGTGGCAATTACTCAAACTTTTAAAGCGAGGGCGAGGGTAACAAAGGTGTGTGCCATAATATATGTAAATATCTCATTAGCAAATGAAAATATTATGGGATCACTCTTACACTTTTAAGTTATTTTTAGCAAAATTTCACTTTTTTTTCTTCCTTAAAATTTGGAGATGTATCTCTAAACGCGCTAAAGTTCATTTTTCTGGAGATTTCAGAGATCTATTATTGAAGTTACGAATTTTTATTTTTTTGAGTGAATTCGAAGAATATTTTTGAAAATATCCAATGCTATATTTCGGATGTACATTTTCGAAATAGACACTGAATGATTTCAGCAAAATAGAAACTTTGAAATAGAAAATTATGTAGATATAACAGAGATATTGAAACATTGATATTATATAAAAAAGAACATAAATTTAGCATTGAAAGTCAAAATTACATAGATAATGAAACATAATTTAACATTACATGTTATAAACGATAATTGAGGACGTCACAACATTTTGATAACATCTTCATTGAATCTCTGAATCTTTGCATCCAATTTAATCAGACCCTTAGTAGAGTATCGGAGAAAAGTACTCCACATAACCTTTAAATCGTCATCCCTCTTTAGTGGAAACTCGGTGAACTGTATCTTTTCTTCAGTGTCAAGTGATGGTGAACGATACTCGAGCTTGACTATCTTTCAATTTTTTGGATATTGCAAGAGAGAGTTGAGTATGGTGATGAGCTCGGCGAGATGCGTGTCCTTGCAAAATCTAAATTGAAGTGGCGACTTTGTACCATTGAAGTAAACAAAAGCAAAGTGATGATATGTTTGTGTCATATTTGATTTGTGGTGTGTGATGTGTGATTTGTGGTGTATGATGTTGAAGAAATGGTTTAGACACTCTATTTATAGAAGATTTTGAGCAATTTGGTCTTAAGAATTCTTATCCCGTGTCAGGGCATGTTTCAGAAATACACTTCCGAAATAACCCCTTATTTTTTTAACAAAAATTGTTTTAGGAAGTACACTTCCGGAACATTCCCTAGTATTTTTTTTAATTTCGAAAATGTATTTTCGAATTATTAACTTTCATAAGCGAGTATTTCATCTTTGCCGATTGTAATGAGAAAATTATTTTGCACGATGCACTTTTTCCCTCTATGCTTTTACATAGGGCAATAGTTTATAATGAGGCATCTTGCCCTTATTATTTTAGAATCTATGTGTTTGGTTGTTTCTTTCTTTGTCAGAAACTTAAAGATTTAAGATAAGATCGCCCAATAAGGCGACATATTTGCTGGATTCTCAAGTGGGGTCATTGTTGCCTTTTGAGGCGATCATATTAGCTGGATATTCAAGTGGGGTCATAGTAGGTTTTATCTTATTTCTTTTCGTAGCTTGATCAACCACGGGAGATCAACCATTGACCAGAGCAGACATTGAGTGAATTACTATAAATTTAACCACGAAGAACCAACAACAACGAGAACCAACAAAGAGAATGAAGGGGAGGCGATTAGGGTTATATGAAATGGAAACAATCATGATGTTACTAGCATCTAAAGATGAATGGAAACACAAGAGTTTGTTTAAACCATATTGTGGATAGCAACAACATGAAGAATCTGGTGTCATATTGTTTACAGCGATTTCTAGTAAACAATCGCTAGTCTTCCAAATTAACAATATCTTTGGTAACTTACAGGATCGACTAGATTGATCCTAGGACATGTTTCTAAGATTTGGTGTTTAAAATTGTATTGGAACTTATGTCTAACATCTTTTGTCTAGAATACTAAGAATGTTTAAGAATATGAATAGAAATGACTTCGATTAAAGAAATAAAGGTTTCAATTAAAAGTGATAACGAAACTTGACTGAAACGTAAAGAACTTGTAAAGCAATGTAAATGGTTTGTAAACGAAATGTAAAAGATTTGTTAAAAAAAAGTAAAGACTTCGAAAGATATAAATTATGACTGGAAAGATAAAAGAAAGACAGAAACTTGAACGACTTTAAAAGATAAAGAAACTTTGATTAATTCGAAAGTAAAGATGGTGTTTCTAGACGTACATTGCTCTGCAAACTCTTTTCCATAACAACTGGTAATTTGAGTATATATGAGTTTTTGTACAAATGAACACACGAAATCCTAACACTAAGACTCCTATTTATACTAATTCCAACCTAACGGTCTTATTATAGAATAATGCCACGTTCGAATATTGCATGTCTTCTGAATTCCCTGGCTTCCACGCGTCCTTCAAAGAAACAACGTCTCATATTTGAATTCGAAATCTTGTTTGCTGTAGATATTAAACTCCTGTTTAGAATTCGAAACTTCAATGGTAATAGCTAATTTGAATCTTTTTTCTTTTCAAACGAAAACATAACAATTGGACCTTATTTTCTACATTCGAACGCAAGCCCAACATAATAAAGCCCATTATTTCAATTTCAACTTGTCCATCGAAATCACCAGCCAACACATATAAATTGGTAGATTATTTGAAGTTGTCCATAGAATCCTATGAGAATTCATACACCCTTGGTTGGGTAAACAAGAAATTCTAAGTTTGATTAAAACTATTCTACAGAGTTCTTATCTCCATCATAAAGAATTATAGAGAAGAGATACATTGTGATGTTCTTAATATGGTTATTTGTCATATTTTACTTGGTAGGGCTTGGCGATTTGATAATGATATCAATTATCGAGAACGATATAACGTGATGCAGTTTACATGGGAAACACATAAAATTGCCATGGCTCCTATTTTGCACTTTGATAAGAATCCAAGAGGAAAGAAGTCTAGTTTATTAGTGATTACGCAAAGTAAAAAGGAACTTTATGAGACTGTTAAAGAAACTGAATTTTTCCGTCCAATGGTGATTAAAGGACTGATGAGTGTTGTAAACGAGAAAACAACAATTTCAGAAGAAGTGATATATATCCTATAGGATTTCAAGGAGTTGACCGTAGATGAACTACCAAACATTTTGTCTCTGGTGCGAGACAAACACATGAAAGTTAAATTTTTCAATGTGAGAAACGATGTGATTGTTTATTTGCATAAGAAGAGATTTCTAGTTGGTACTTACAGCAAGTTGTAGCCACACAAGTATGGCCCATTCAAAATGACATGAAAGATAAATGATAATACTTATATGGTAACTCTCCTGAATTCCATGAATATATTCAATACTTTCAATGTTGCTGATATTCATGAGTATCAAGCAAATGAGTCTCTTTATCAAGAAGAAAATCTGAGGTCGAGTTCCTCAAATGAGGCTCTTTTGTGTAAACTTGTCAGATAAAATTTTGGAATCCATCAATAGAGAAAATACTTAAATTTTATATTGATTAAAGATAACCTTGACAATCACACCCAAAGGAATTTAAATACTTAAAAAGAAACACTAATGAGTTTTTAATCCAAAACAGAAATAAAATAGACAACCGCGAAAAATATTAAAATGTTATATTCATGCCTGCAACAAACTCGAATGGCCTAAAAGGCCCATATATCACTATAATGCAATAGACTGAATTCGTGAGCCGGTTCTTAATCCGGCAAAGGTATAATAATAGTCATTCTAATATTGGACGTCAAACCTATACAATTCCTACCGAACCTTTCCAACACACGAATTCTTCTTTGATACGCGCAACCAACCTTCCTACATCAACTTAAATCTATACAAAATTGAAATTGATATTATAAATATAATATATCGTCAAAATCTTCAGAGCATGTGTAAATCAAAGTCCAAAATTAATGCCTGGTGTGATTTCTAAGACGCACCTCCGAATCATGTCTGGTGTGAATACAAAGATTCATCTTCGGATCAAGTTATGTCAAAAAAAAGTGTTTCATTGATGAATGTATGAGGTGTCAATGAAATAGTTCTGGAGATGCATTTACGAAATAAATATTGAAAAAAAGGGTGATACTCAGTTTGGACGTGTTTCAGTTGGGTTTAGGGTGCACGTGGGGATGCATTTCTAATCAAATGAGCATTTTCGATTTTCATATGGTGTTTTCCACCTCTTAGACTATGTTTGAATTGATGGAACATAACAGAGCATGGCCGAATGGAACATAACAGAGCAGAATGGAGCGCGACATAATGGAATATGGATCTCACTCCTTTGTTTGATTATTTTATTAAAAATATCTCTTTCCATCACATACACCACAAAATGGATGGAACAAAAAATAGAGAATTGGAAGAAATTGAGTGGAATGAATTTCATCATGTTCCGTTCCATTCCATCCATTATTTATAAATCTAAACAAAAGATTCTCTTTAGTTATCACTCCACTCCATTTCATTCCATCTCATACCACTAATCCAAACATACGCTATGGTAAAATTAACAATTCCCTCCTAATTAACTGTTTCTGTGCATGATTCACAAATGAACATAGATGGGAATACGGACCGAAGAGTATATTCCATCTCTAATTTGGAACATACAAAGTATTAAGTGATGATACTTATATCCCATCATGGTTTGAAGGGCCAAAAGTATACATATATTGGTTAACGATTTGGAGATTCTCAAATATTCAGAAAATCTTAGCAATTTATGATGTAGTGTACCCTTTTTTGTACATAAGTGGGTGATGATGTGGTGTTTTATTTAGGTAATAGGATCTAGCATATAAAGCTTTTTGGTCACCTTATTTCACTTTTTAGTTATATATATACTCTTAACTCTTCTTCCCATTTTCATTGGTGCATTATGAAATTAAGTGCTTGTAATTGCCTCTCTATTCAAAGGAAATCTTGAGTTCCAATTCTAACAAGTTTTGGCTACTTGTAAGCAAACCCATGAAAGAGACCAATGCTCAAAGAGAAGTCTTCAACAGTAATGGTAAGAGTATATAAAAATTTCTCCTGTCATAAAAATAATTAAAATATACTATATTGGTTTGGTAAGCACTTCCTTTATTTCTTGTATACTATATACTCCAAAAAGCTAACAGAGGTAAGAATTCTGCAGGAAACATAATTCCTGTGAAAAAGTATGCACTTTCGTCTGAAGAACACAACAAGCTTATTTCTGTGATACATAAAGCTCTAAATGATCACAACCATGTTATTGAGGATGACAAGCTACAGTTAGTTATAAACACAATCATGAAACATTATGTAGATGTCTTGAATGTTGGTTCGGCCAGAACATGTGAAAGCGATCAATGGTGGATTGGAGGCTTTCGTCCTTCTCAAATTCTTCAGGTAATTACTAATAGAATTAGTTAGGAACATATACAAAAGAAAAATGTTTTATAGATCGAAGACTGCCCCCACTTATAAACATATGTTCGTGTTTTATTTTATCAAGTGTGAGACCTCTAACACGCGCTCTCAAGCTCATGACACCTGGAGCATGATCGAGTGGCTCAATAGCGTTGACATGTTAGCAGGTGATCCAATAGATCATAAATAGACTCTTAACATCTTAGAATTTGAGTTTAGACTAACTCAATATAACAAAACCACTCAACTAACGTGGATTTACAACAAATTTAAATTATGCTTTCTTATAAGGACTATATCTGCTTTAATTTGGATATATACAGGTTATTCTGCCTCAACTTCAACATATGTGCACCCAGCAACAAGTTAGTGACATTTATAATCTTGGACAATCATGTCAACAAGCAGAATATGCCCTTGCACAAGGCATGGTAAAACTCAAGCAAAATCTTGATAAATCAACAGCAGCAGACGGCAAAGGGTTTCAATTGATGTATGTACCTCAACAACTATGCTTCTTTAAACAGGCTGATAATCTTCGCCAAGAATTCTTGCATCAATTTTGCCGTCTCCTTACAATTTCTCAGCAAGCTGAATTCATAGTTGCTCTCAAGGAACATCTGCATAATCCGCAGCCTCGGAGCTCACTTTGAGGATTCTCAGAGTCAAGACAAGTGAAATGAAACTATATATAAATTAAATAAACTTAATTTGCATCCAATTAATTTGGTATAAATGTGTTGCATCTAATTAGTTTGGTATATCCATAAAACAAATTGTATTATGAAAATACTCTGGAGAATGTCCTGTTTCCTTACTCCTGTTTGTGATCCATGCCCATATCGGGGTTTAGTCTATATTTGTTTTTATGGTGAAATTTCAATGAACACACATTCAACTTGAAGGAACAATTTTTGGCTTTTCAATAGTGGGTTTGCTTTTCCACTTTTTCGACTAATAAAAAATTTGAACTGAAATTGCAAATTTCAAATTCTGAATTTAAAATAACTAAACCTTCTCTCTATTGGAAGTTTGAACTAGGCATGACAGTTAAACTCGCATCCGCATGAGCCCGTCTGAGAACCCGCACACATCAATATTTATAGATAGTCAATCAAGTTGCTGGTGGGATAAACTGGATGTGAATAGGCCAGTCAAGTTGCTGGTGGCGTAAATTGGATGTAAATAGGCCAAGAGGAAATGACAGGAGAAACAAACAAGTCCCAAACAACTCAATTCTAGTAAAACTATTTCACCAAAAAAAATACTCTTAATGCCTTAAAACTTCAAATTCTTATAGATAGTTCTGGTTAAATGCAATCGATATTTTTGTGCTCTAAATTTTTATGCAACCCGTGAAAGGGTTATGCACAAAAAAGCAAAAAAAAACTGCAGACGAACAGACTGAATTGACCCCTCACAACTGAAAATGCAGTTTGTGTGCCATACAGATATGCATAGGAGTAAATAAAACTATGTCTTGTATAACTAACTAATCACCAAAGTGTGTCAAAGGAGTGTTTTGTTACTTGTTAGCATTCTTCATAAGGGGAATTAAAGAGGAACCTTGGAATGTGTAGGATAAAAATAAAAGATGATACAGCTACGAATATATGAATTTTGCAAACAATCACTTCTCATTCGAACACATCTGAGAGACCAGTTTGATAACTTCCCACATAGGCGCGTCATTCTGCAGGAAAAAGTAATTTTCAAGTTACAACTAGCTACTCAATCATCTTTTACCTGGTATTTCACTTCAATTTAACATAAAGTTTTATGGATTAGTTTCATTTAATATGATGTAATTCTTCAGTATTGCAGACACACTTATAGAAATCAATAGTAATAGAACTGCTCTTACAAAAACGGGAAGAAACAAGGAATCCAAGGATAAGTTCAACTTACCACTAAAACAACATCAAAAGCTTCTTTGTAGATGCTAAGTGAGTTCTCAACGTTGTGGTTCCTGCAACAATTCAAAATGGCAGAAAAAATAAGCAGGGATCAGGTCACATTCATAAATGTCTTAAGAGACATTAATTAAGCTCAAATTCAAGTATTATCCCAGCAATTAACTCAAGTATAGCAAATATGTTACTTACAAAAATCCCACAGAAATTCGAGTATCGTAATTTAAACCATCGGACATTCCTAAGTCTCCAGTGTGATCACCAAGAAGGAGAACATTGGTTCTCTTCTTGAGCAATTCATTGTCATCAGTTGGAACATCGATATCACCAAAGTGTTCGTGAACAGGTGCAGCCATATCAAGAGCATGCTCATTTTTATTTAAGCTGTGAATCAACTTTCCTGTAATTAAAATTTAGAAGAAAATTAAACAAACACAGCTCATTTTTATTTAAGCTGTGAATCAACTTCATAAGTGTTCCTACACCTCATTTCATAAAAAATTAAACGGGAAAAAGTTTCCAAATGTGAAAGGGAAAAACCACACAACCTTGTTCTCTTCCCAGGCAAGCAACTCTATACGACAGTAAACAGTTAACCTTCGAATGTTTCAAAAATTTCCACCTAACCCTAACTGACATTTCATCAATTAACTTCCTTGTTTGATAGGAAGTCGTAAGTCGTAATGAAAGACATTGTTGATCTTGTCATACTTTTTTCCAGACTCAGCCCCCAGGGCTTCAACAGAAACAAATAATAAAAATTGTAATATAAATGTGCTTTTCTCTAATAATACTGAAATCTAAGAGCAATTATGTAATTCCTCAGCCTCTGAAAGATGTATTTGGACACGAAAACCGAGATGAAAAGAAAACAAATACGCAATAAATAAATGTTGGCAACATAGAATCACCTTTGAAAGATACAAGTTGACCATCGTCATTAAAAACCATCCTGTTGGATACAATCTTCACATTTTTGAAGGATCTCTTAAGCTTCTGTCTTAGAACCTGTTATTATTAGAAAAAGTGACAGAGAGATATTGAGAGGCACAATGAATAAGAGATAAGAAAGTGAAGAAAATCAAACTTTTCAGACCTCTTCAATGATATCAGCAAGCCCTGCAGAGAATATCAATACAGGAATGTCTTGTTCCTGAAAATAGCAAAAAAGAAAACGCGATCCAATATAAGAATCAATCAAATCTTCACATACATACATACATATATTACATTTCATAAACTCGCCTGATATAAGATGAAGATATAAATATGTAAGAACTCATATTTGCTAAAGCAGGATAGAAAACATACCTCCAAAAATTCAAAAAGCTCAGAAACACCTTCCCTAAACGCTATGTTGGCATTGGCAACAGACTGTTTAATTGACTCATAAGTAAGTCCTCCCTCCACAAGAAGACCATGAGTTTTCCCCCACCTAACAATAAATCAAATTTTAACTTTGAATGCTAATATCAAATATCACTATACCACTGGGGAGGGAGCCACATACCACTCTTCCATGAGTTTCCTTTTCTCTTCAAGTCCAAGAGTAGGAGAAAATTCTAAAGGATGGTAATGTTCATATAAGTGCTGCCTTTTGGCATTATATTCAGGATTATCCTGCTGCAAAAGGCCATGGCTGGCTACAAACGATTTGATTAGGTTTATAGAATAGATAGCAAAATCCAGGGAGAAGAAAAGGGGAAATGTATATATACTTTGGCCACGAGTTCCATTAACCGAAAACTTAGTTAATGTGGCATCAAAATCAGCAATCACCTACAAAGATGAAAATGCAAGTGTTAGAAGTTGTAAAATGGAGATTTCTGTTTTATGGATGAAAAACCTGAAGCTTTTGAGGACCGGCGGAACGAATTGCGGCGATTTTGGTGTGGAGTGAAACAGGATCAGCGACGGTTAATTCGGAAACAGATTTGACAGCTTCCATATTTCCAGAAGAAAATGTAGAAAACGAGAGCCTTGAAAGAAAACGACAAGATTAGTTGAGAATAGTGAAGAGAGTAGTGTAAATGAGAATGCGAACCTTGGTGTGTAATGAGACAAGTTGTGTGGGAGAAAATTGGGGGTGAGGATGGATTGGAAATGGAGGCGTAAACTCATTGGAGTGGTTACATTATAGTTGTACGAATGAAGTGGTGTTACCATAAAAAAAAAAGGGAACGGGATTCCTGCGCCTCATCCTCTCTGCATCAATCAATTACACCTCACTACTAAATGTATGGATGTTACCTATCCCCAAATCAGACTCCTTACTCCTAATTGGTTCTTTAAGGTTTTTTTAATTTTATTTAATAATTTGGTATTTTAATACTAGACATGTTTCAGAAGAGATTAACATGCAGGAGATATGTACTTTGAATGGAGGTGTCAAGTGATAAGATGTCTAGGTGCAAGACATTTGCTTTAAACCATGACTTCGGTGTATTTGAGACACAAATAAATATATATAACAATGAGATGAAATTGAATTAAACTTTTGTTTTAAATAATCATAAAGCGGTTACAAAATATAAATAAAAGTTGCATATTATTTATTATTTTTTCAAGACTTGAAAACGATCAGTGGTTCTGCAACTGCGTACTCGTCTAACTCGTTGTCCCATTCTACGCTTATCTTATTGTGGTTGGGTCGATGGACCTTCGTAATTAATGCGATCAACTTGAAAAAAGTGTCTCACTTGTGCTACTAGCTCGAGAACATAAAAATGTATTCACAATAACTTCACTTTTTTATATGTCAACCACATTTTTTCATTCCAAACTTTTGTTACAACATACCAAACACACTCAAGACATAAAATGATATCACGAGTAAAACAATAACATAAACACTAGATAAACCAACAACATTAACGCAACATCAACAACATAACAACATATCTAAAAAATTACAACGTCTAAACAATTTCAGCATCTTCATGCATCATCGCGATTACGTCTTTGTCTATTTTGACTTCCTCCAACCAACTTTGAGGTATTGTAGTTAAATATTAGGTTTCCGTCCTTCTTCTTTATATCCTTCTAATTTGTTCCCCATATTCGATGTCCCCTTCTAACCATTGCATCAACTCTTTCTTCAGTTTCTCCATGGTATGAATGTGCCAAAATTTCATTTTAATCGGAGGTTTGGTGGCAGAGAAAATTACGTAGCCATCTCTCGTGAAAACTATGGGAGATGTCATGACGCAAAAAATAGAGAGAAAATGACGAAAGAGTGTGAGAAGGCGCGAAGAATGATGGAAAAATAGGTATTTTATTTATAGAAAACATAGTTACGTGTAGGAGTCATCTCAAATGGTGCCTCCTCCTATAAACAAAGAGCATGGGCCATCTCACATGGCTTGTGGAAAGTGTATGCACCATGTGGGATGACACCTAAGAAAAAATGACATATGTATGTGCCATCTCACTTGGCTACTGCGTGTTAATGTTTTCTCAAACATGATTATTTGAGTAAATTCATTAGAAACATAGTTATTTGTGTTTTTTTTTCAATACATGGTTATTGCAAAAAAAAGAAAATCAACATATGCACCGTTGTCTTTTTTTAATAAAGTAAATTGCTAAATGTGGATGTAACCATTTTGAGTGATATAAAAATGATGAAGTGTGACGTGAAATACATCAGTCACAAATTTTAAAATGTTCAAAATATGAAGGAAAAAAAGATGTAGAAATCAAACTAAAAGGGCCAAATTGTTACCAAAAAACTTAAAGAACCAACTTGTTACAAAACATATAACTTAAAAGACCTCGTGTAATTTTGTCTTTTTTAATCAAATAATTTATAATCTAGTAAGGATGTAAATAAATCGAGTTTGGGCAGCTACCATTACATCGCATAATAGAAATTGGTGATGTAAAGGTAAAGAGTTTTTTTTTGGTGCAATGGTACAAGCTTCTAATATAGTGGTGTGAGAGTGAATCCGCAAGGTTAACACTTCAACGACAAAGTCATGACGATCAAAGAGATATAAAGGAGGGAGAATCAACAAATAATACCTATTGTGGTGTGCGACGAAGCTTATATACGATGTGCAATTAAAACCACTCCCATTTGGTCCGACGTGAGGTGCAAGAGACTATTCAATTAGATCTGACATTTGGTGATGGAAATGCGGACCAGATTTGATGCTTGACTTTTTGGCGAGGGTCAGTCAAATTTGAGGACATTCTAGATTAGGCCCATCGAGTTATGCCAGTCTTATTGGGATATTGGGTTGTCTTGGAAAAGTTCCATTGAGTCCTTGCTATCATTTGTGAAGCTAGGATTATGATGAAAATATTAAGGCCGATCTCAAGACCGACCTTTCTAGTTGCCTTGATTCTTGCTACATTGTACCTATATTTTTTCCTGTTACATCATATTTAGTCATGGTTATCATGTTAACTTAGACCAAGAAGGTCGATAAGGATATTTTAGGGGATTAGATGGATTATGAGATACTAGAGATTATTTCTGCCTTTGATCGCAGAGATGTTTTCAAAAATGCGGCAATTGAAGTGGGTGTGTTAATCGGCTAAGTGTGTTTCCCCTAGATATAAGATAATTTGGAGCCAATATGGCGAGTCTGCAATACCTTTTCATGAATACTTGATGTCTCTTATAGGTTATCATATCCTTTTTAATGAGTTTGAAACATGTGTATTAAACCATCTGCTTATCGCCTTTCTGTAGCTACATCTGAATATGACGTTGATATTCCACCTTCAAGATCTAAAATAATGTCAATTATACTAATGAATTTGGTCTTCTTTCTCTGAGGCAATGTATCAAATATTTTGAGGCTTATTCTGACAATGAGAAACATTTCAAGGACGATTTTTCCTAGTTAGTCCTCTTAATGAGGATGATCACACTAAGATATGTCACTTAGATCTTGGTTCTTCGTCTACATTTGCAAATATATTTTTTGAGTATTATACTCAAAGTCACTACTTGGCAGGGGCCAAAATGTACCGCTACAGTGGTAGGACCTCTCCAAGGAGGAACTATACTTGAAGAATCAATATGTGACTTTCAATCAGGAACTCAATTATGTTGGCAGAGTTGTTCCGTATAATGCATTATCTAGAAACCCATTGAAGAGATGCATACAAACCTAATGATTGATAGATTCTAAATCAAATGGGGAAAGAAAGAAAATCTCTTTAGTAAGTGGCCATGGGGTTCTGTCTTTCTTGTTTCATATTGATTCTATTATGATGCCTTTTTCTTACTTGTGTAGATGCGATGAAGAGTAAAGACGTCGTGTCGTAGTTAAAAAGAGATTAAGGTCGCTGTTGTTTAGGTTAGAATTCCAAATACATCTTCCGTTGGGGAAACTTCCCTATGATGCCTCTTGGCCCAGTCACTGTTACCCCTCATATTGCTCGAAATGAACTCTGAGTATCTCCTGATTGAGATGTTATGGGTGAAATTTTACCGTCTCCGTGGCAGATAGGTGAGGAAAGGGCACCCCCATCCAAGAATTGGAGGAGATATGAGTTAGAGAATTTGTTCACAAGTGTCCCTATCTTGGATATACAAGGTAAAAAGCTCCAGTTCAATCCGGGTCAAACCCAGTGTTGCTAGCTCGTTCTGGCCCGAGGACGGACATGGACTTTCAGTCTTCAATTTTTTATGAAGATTATACTTATTTTTTGGGCCTATGTGAGGAATCTTGTCAAACAAAAATGGCTAAATTTGGCTTATCATACATGTCAAATATCAGGTGTTCAAGCATTTGGTGTTGTTGATCGGGGAAAGGCTTTCTTAAGATCCAGCTTCATTGAGAGAGGGAGAAACTTAAATAATGTGTCGAAAATATTACAATTGAATGTGGTTGGTATCGTGAAGCGATTTGAGATGCCTCTAACTCATTTCTAGCTATAGAGGCCTCAGTGTATTCACTATTTGTCATGGTGGTTTGTAGTTTTTGAAATGGCGGGGAGGGGCTGACCTACAAGGTTAATACTTCAACACTCAAGTGAGTAAGAGTGTGAAAAATAAATTTTTAACGGGAAAGGATTTTAATATTTGAGAAATGGAATGATCTTCTCTTTAAATAGGAGAGTTAGTTAGACATTTAATGCGTGTGATGTGGCGTGAGATACGATCAACTGTCAAATCAATCTAGACAACTAGAATAAGACTCGTGAGAGAGAGAGAGAGTTTTACCTCTCCAACAAAGAAAAAAAAGCACATATATTTTATCCCAAATATCATCTTTCATCGTTATTTGAGCTTCAACGCCTTTGGACCTTGCGAATGGTCTAAAATCACTCCAACGAACATTAAGTACACACATTTGAATGTTGAACTACTAGCCTTACAAATGCATCTCGTGAGTCAAATGTGCGAACACTGACCTAGGAATATACTAATATTTTGTGTCAACAATATGTTTGTTTTAATTTTTATTTTAAATATGAAAAATATTTATTTTATAAATTATTAATTTCAATATGAAATTTGTTATATTAATTAGAACAAAATAATATATACAATGTTGCACATTTTATAAAAATGAACAATAAAATGAGAGAGAGAGAGAGAGAGAGAGAGAGAGAGAGAGAGAGAGAGAGAGAGAGAGAGAGAGAGAGAGAGAGAGAGAGAGAGAGAGAGATTCTTATAATTAAATAAATATTTATTTTATTCTCTATTTCATTTCATTTGCTTTTTATTTTAGATTATACAAAAATATGTTTATGTGTTTATGCTATGCACATTAAATTTTTTTAGATTCATGCAATATTAATGTTTGAAAAATTCAATCTAAAAATATTGCATGAATCTCTTATGGACAATTTATTTGAAAATAGTTTTATGCAATTCAAGTATAAATCAATGATTAAGCAATTTTTAATCCATATATATATATATATATATATATATATATATATATATATATATATATATATATATATATATATATAAAGAGGATACATCCTTTTGAGTCAATATTTTATTTCTTAATTTTCTCTTTAACTACAATTGAGTCAATTTTTTTTCTCTAATTGATATTCATTAATTGAGTGTATTAGAGATATCTGACGTGACATTGTGAATTAAGATAGTTGAGTAGTTAGTTACGGTGTTAGGGTGCAGTAACTATATATGTAACTATGCCATACTCTTGTAAACACACTGTGTAATAATTATGTAAGAAAACTTTCCTTTTCTTTCTCCATTTTCTTTTCTGCTTCTGCACTAGTCACAGTGAAAAAGATGAAGATAGAATCTCATCTCTAATATGGTATCATTCGCGGTACGATTTATCACGCTTCTGCACTCATTCATTGCCGCATCTCTGTCTTCTTCCTCACCTCTCCAGATTTCTGCATGATTCCTTTGACTTGCAATCTCATCAATGGAGTCTAGTGATAATCAATAATCGGTGATCAGAGGTACTACGCACACACACAATATCACTACTGCCTTCACCTCCTCCAAAGGTAATCATACGTTTGGCCCCAAATTGTCAATCAAACTTCAAGATAACAAATATTTGTTCTGGAATCAACAAGTTGAGGGTGTCATCCTCACGCACAAGATGCACAAAATGGTGGTTAGCCCTCAGATTCCGGCGAAGTTCAAAACAACTCAAGATCGTCACGTAGGTACAGTTTCTGATGAGTATAAAGCTTGGATCGTTCAAGATCAGGCTATCTTCATCTGGTTGCTATCTACTATCTCTGAGTCTGTTCTACCAAGGGTTCTTGCCGGCAAGAACTCCTTTGAGTTCTGGGACAAGATTCATCAATAGTACAATGCTCAAATGAAAGCTCGCGTTCGACAATTGCGCGTGGAGCTCAAATCAACCAAGAAAGGAAACCACACCATCATTGAGTTTGTTATGCGCGTCAAGGCCATTGCAAATTCTCTGCTTGCTGTTGGGGATTCAATCTCTGAACAAGATCAAATTGACTCTATTCTTGAGGGGCTTCCAGAGGAATACAACCCCTTTGTGATGCAAATGTATGGTAGTTAGCTCTTAACCTGTGATGTAGGCTCTCAACAAAAAGCTTAACTAGATAAGTTTCGCAAGAACTTGCGCCAACATTAAGCCAACATTGCTCACTCCAAATAAGAATCTCACAACCCGAGGAGTTTCAAGAACATATCGGAAGAGGAGGTCGATTCTCTCGGCATGTGGAAAGGTGCGTATTCCCATATGTCAACTGTCGAAATGTGTGTGTTGGCACAAATTTAGAACTCTCACTGGATACCCACTTCTCCAACAAAAGACACGCAATCATGAATAATAAAAGGAATACAACCAGAATGGAATTGATGTCTTCCCAACTACCACCTCACCAGATCTGGCCATAATAAACAATACCCTCTGAAGTCATTTCTACCTTCTTACCAATTTCACAGGCTTTAAAAGTCTTCTGAGTCGTTAAATCTCACCACTACATGTTCATCCTATTTCACTGAGTTTATTTCCCACTATCAAATGTATATTATAAATTATTAAAGAAGTTATATTTAAGAAAAGATAATCATACAAGGGATGTCACAATTTCTTCACAAAACAACTTGCATTTGGTCACAACTTGCATTTGGTCACAACTATACAAATACATAACACTTAGATCATGGATGAACTTATAACAATACTTTTCAATTAAATCAACTAATCAACTAACCACAGGATCATAACTCTTCAATAGTAACAATAATACATCTTTTGTTCAACCTCAAAATATTTCACAATAGTATTAATATATTTAACTTCACTTAGCATAATTATTCAACTAAACCAACTTCAATAATCAACATGATCAAGTATTCATATTATTCATAAACTTCAACAATTTAAGCAACTACCACAATTTAAGCAACGTTCATCCTCCCGAGTGTTACGTATCAGAGCAATGACACCAATTCGAACTAACAGCGACTAACGGCTTCATAATGCTACTTCGAACTTCCACGACTATCCTTGAGTACCCCATTTCCATGGTAGGAAATATCGTGAAGGGTGAGATATCCAACAATATAAACAAGTGTATGATAAATAATATGCTAGGATTAAATCATACAAAATTATCACATCGCGGTTAGCACATCACAACAACTTCCCAATTAACAACAACATGAAATCACTTCACCGTTAGCAACAACATAATTCACTTCACGGTTAATCAACAACATAATTCACTTCACGGTTAATCAACAACATAATTTAAATTCACAGTTAACAACAACACAATTCACTTCACAGGTAATAACAACATAATTCACTTCACGATTAATCAACAACATAATTTAAATTCACAGTTAACAACAACACAATTTAAATAAGACACAACAATGCATATGCATGTGGTACCAGTGGAGTAAACTCCCTTCACTATTGCCAATTAATAGAGGCACAAGGCATAAGCCTTCTTCACAATTCCGCCAATACAAGCCTTCACAAAGATGCAAATGTAATGCAACACTAACAACATACAACAACAACGGAAATTCACTTCACGAGGCATACGCCTATATCACTGTTATTACCAATAAATAGAGGTAAACATCGTCACTGAATTATTCTGCAACTTCGCATAAAACAACAACAGCATATGGCAACATACACATCGCTAGTAATTCACAAAGAAAATCACAATACAACATACTCAACATAATTTCATAAAACAAACCAATCGCGATTACCTACCGACAACCACGAACTACCACGACAATTTTCGGTTAATTCCGGAAAACTAATTATACCGCTTAATTTACTAAACCGATTAATTCGATATTGTTTTTAAGTACTACTTTTAGTATTATCAATTATTACAGTGTTTCGCCCAATTACACTACCGATTATAATTATTTTCCTATAACTAAATTTACACTGTCGTCACAATTTCCTCTCTGCTAGCACCACTATTATTCTTCTTGCTGCTATATTACCATGAACTATTATAATACTATTTTTCTGGTATATCTAATCATCAGTATTACTATTGTTATTATTTATCATCCGGTCAGATTATACTATCGATGAGATATCATTGTTGCTAAGAATACCATATTTCTATTAATTGTCCTAAGTCTGCCACTAAAATTATACTATCATTTAATTTCAATTAGCTACTCCTAATATACCTACACTACCTAATATTGTATAGAATGTACCTAGGATATCCCAAAGTTACAAACAAGTACCAACTTTAAACAACCCCCGTCCTAGCCTTAAGGGGTGACCGTCTCAACCCTTCCACAAAGGGAGGCGCCCACCCCCATGCCTCTTCACCCTAGAGGGCGCCCGCCCCTCACCCAGATGGGCCCCCACCATAATTTTCAACTTTGTCCACCACGTGTGGCCTTTTCCATGCGTACTCACAATTTCTTTCCAATCGTGTATTTTCCAGTCTATTTTCTTCATCGACCAGCCATTAAAAAAATCCAAATTCTAGTTTCCAGTAATTAACAATTCCAATACCAATTTAATGGAAATTCCTCCCACAATAACATACGAATTTATCATTTTCGCCACATAATTCACACACAATTAAACCAAGATAATTTCCTACGAATCTAATCCCCACATACGATTCATCATAAACCCGATTATAGAGGTAGAACCCCACCCTTACCTTGGATTGACGGTCTCTCTATAATTTCCGGTCGAATTCCGATTTGGCTTTCCGGTTCGTAATTCTCCTCCGACGGCTAGTTTCCCAAAACCCTTGTTCCTCTTTTCTTTCTCCCACGTACAACTTTTCCCAAAAATATTCACTAAACCCTTATAATTCTCCTTTTATATCTCTTATAATTAAATCCAATTTATAATAATAATAATTCTATTGGGTTAATTTTCACACCTCCTTTCTACTACTTCTAACACCAATTAAATAACTCTATTAATCGACACTTATTTCTAATATTATTTCCAATAATATTCTATAATAAAATTAATTCATCACTAATTAATCCCAACTTCCGATAATTCACTTAATCACCCTAAATCAACTTATAAATTTATTAATGCTCCTTATAATTCTACTACTGATAAATCCAACTTCGACTAAATTCCAATAAATAAATCCTTAATAATTTTATTTAAATAATTAAATAATTTCCGGGTGTTACAATAGCTCCCTCTTCACATATTGCAGACAAGGAGTTGTGCTGTATATGCTCATCTATGTTGATGAGATTCTGATCACAGGATCTAATTCCAGTCTTATTCAGGATCTTATTGCCAAACTGAATTCTCAGTTTGCCTTGAAAAAGTTGGGCAAACCTTAATATTTCCTGGGCATTGAAGTTACTCATCTAGCTAATGGTTCTCTATTGCTTACACAAACCAAGCATGTCAAAGATCTTCTTTCTAGAGCGAATATGCCAACTGCCAATGGTGTCCCCACTCCCATGCTTACCACCTGTAAACTCATTAAGCATGGTGGTGATGTTCTCTCTGACCCTCAGCTTTACAGGTCCATTGTGGGTGTTTTGCAGTATGTAACACTTACTCGCCTAGATATTTCTTTCAGCGTGAACAAGGCTTGTCAGTACATGTCCAGACCTCTAGAGACACACTAGGCAATAGTTAAAAGAATATTGCGATATCTAAGTGGTACTAGATCTCATGGACTTCTTCTTGCGCCAACTATTTCTACCTCCAAGTTTTCTCTCCGCGCATACAATGATTTTGATTGGGCCAGCGACCCAGATGATTGTCGGTCCACCTCAGGCTCGTGTATCTTCTTTGGGCCAAATATGGTTTCATGGAGTGCCAAGAAACAATCCCTAGTTGCTCGTTCAAGTACAAAAGCAGAGTATAGAGCAATAGCTTACTCCACATATGAATTGCTATGGCTTGAATCTCTTCTTTCTGAGCTTACAATTCCTATCATACACCGGTTATGCTGTGTGATAATTTAAGTGCTGTTATGTTATCTCGCAATCCTGTTCTTCATGCGCGTACCAAACATGTTGAACTTGATATTCACTTCGTTCGGGAGTGCGTTGTTGCTGGCTCTCTGCAAGTTCAGCATGTTCCAGCAGCCTCACAGATTGCAGATACTCTCACGAAGCCCCTGGGGACTGCTGCCTTTACGAAATTACGGAGTAAGCTCAAAGTGGTCTCAACAAGCTGTCTCTTCCCTTCAGTTTGAGGGGGGTATTAGAGATATCTGACGTGGCATTGTGAATTAAGATAGTTGAGTAGTTAGTTACGGTGTTACGGTGCAGTAACTATATATATGTAACTATGCCATACTTTTGTAAACACACTGTGTAATAATTTTGCAAGGAATCTTACCTTTTCTTTCTCCATTTTATTTTCTGCTTCTGCACTAGTCATAGTAAAAGAGATGAAGATAGAGTCTCATCTCTAATAGAGTGAAAACTGTTAGAGAGAAAAATATTCTTTTAAATAAATAAATGTTTATTTTATTGACATCTATTTTATATGGTTAATATATTAAATGTGTTATATTTATCACTTAATAATATAAGATTAAGTAACTACTAACAAATGTATATCTCAAGTTTTATTTAATAGATAATTACAATTAAGATTAAAAATATAATATTAAATATGTTTGTGTTTTAGCATATTAAAAAAGCCTACAAATGGATACGAGAATGATCTCTAAATTATAATAGTCTTTCAATAAAAATGAACAGGAAGTTACTCCATTAGTCAGCTCATAGTAATTTTTGGTCAAAATAAAATGTTTCTACAATTTTATATTCATTATTATTAAACCGAATAAACTGTTCATTCAACTATGCAACACGTGGCATAATTTGATTGGCGTGGTTTATTCCAAACGCTTTGAATAAAAAATGGCTCGACATTTTTATAGCCGTTAGAACTCTTTTCTATTATCATCAATTTCTCCGTATTCTAGAACCAAAAACAACACTCACTTCTTCAAAATTCTTCAACCCTAATTTACAAAAACTCATTTTTTTTTCATTTCACAGTAAATTCCGTAGGAAAATCTCACGAAAATGAAGGGAGTGAAAGGAAAATTGATGAAGAAGCTGAGATCTATCAAACAGATTGGATATCTAAAGCCAGATCGAATTCTTCAGGTGAAATCCGTTGATGGGTATGCGGATTTTCTCCCAAAGATTTCATCTTTCAACATACCAAACCCATTTGTTTCTGGAGAAAACGAGGGTAAGAAAAGTGTCGTGAATTGCGAGAATTTGAAGGAGGGAGAACCGGAGTTCGTTGATGTGTCAGAGCTCATGAAGGGTCTTGAAGATGATGAAGAGATGGAGGAATTGGATGATAATGGTTATGAGGATAACAAAGAGAATATTGGTTGCAAAAGGGTTGTTTCAGAAACAGAGTTGAAACAGAGTGAGGTTTTGAGAGATAAGAAGCCACCACTGTTGCCGAGAGGTAATTCGGATAGAAAGAGGAAAATTTCTTTTTCTGAGAGTGAGGATTTGTCGTTTCGGAGACCGGATTTGAATTCGGGCAGCTTGTTTGATCCGAAACTACTCGCTGCGTTCGAGGAAGCGGTGAAGGAGCATTGTAGAATGACAGAGGAACAGAGAAGGGCTAGAGTTGAAGAAGAGTCTTTACAGAAAGTGAAATTTGTGGAAGACGATGAAGTTGAAGCTGAAGTTAAAGTTGGAGTTGAAGTTGAAGTTGATCCTTTGATGTTGTTTGAAGAGAAATGTCCACCGGGTGGTGATGGAACTGTGATTTTCTACACAACATCTCTTACAGGAATCAGAAAGACTTATGAAGACTGTAACAAAATTCGGTTTTTATTGCAAAGTTTCAAGGTTTTGTATCTTGAGAGGGATGTGTCGATGCATAGAGAGTTTAAGGATGAGCTGTGGAGTATTTTGGGGGAGAAAATTGTGCCTCCGAGGCTTTTTGTTAAGGGGAGATATATAGGTGCGGTTGAAGAAGTTACGAGTTTGCATGAACAAGGGAAGTTGAAGAAGATTCTTGAAGGGGTTCCATTGGATTGGTCAAATGGACCTTGTGATGCTTGTGGTGGTTTAAGGTTTGTGATGTGCTTTAAGTGTAATGGTAGCCATAAGATTTTTGATAAGGAAGGGGTTGATGAGTGTTTGATATGTAATGAGAATGGATTGGTTGTGTGTGCTTATTGTGGCTAGATGGTGGAGAATGTTGTTGATACTTGTTTGTTCAATTTGTGAGGTTCTAGTGTCTATAATTGTGTTTTGTGATTACACATTGATAGAGTTATTTTTTGGTTTAAGTGCTATAAGCACTTATTTTTCATTGGATGTTTGCACTGTTTCTTGGCTTAAATCTATAGTGCATTTTTACTTTGATGGTTTTTTTGTCACTATATTCTTAACTCTATGTATTCTGTAACGTTAGAATCATCAATAACTATTAATAATCTCTTCTCATCTTAAATACGTAGTTACATCTCTTCCATTTCCACATTTCAAACCTATCTCTTCATAGCTATCTTTCTTTAAATCTATCTCTGCTCATATCTCAACATGTTGCAGCCTCAAAAATACCCTTTTGTTCTCTTAATATCATTTTTAACATTCCTCTATCCATGTTGTGCTACTCAATTCATAGTGGGGGATTCAGCAGGTTGGGGTATTCCACCATATCCAACATACTACACTAGTTGGGCAGATTCCCATTTCATTAGAGAAGGAGACACTCTAGGTAAAAGCCTAATCAATATTAAGTTCTTGCTTTGATTGATATATGTGTATTTTATGCTAGCTAGGAGCGTTTTCATTATATATTTTTTGTGATGTTTTCACAGAATTCAACTTTGATGCAAAATTCTACAACGTAATTCAAGTATCAAAATCCGAGTATGAGCATTGCACAGCACATGAGCCTCTGAAGGTGTTCTATACTAGCCCTATAAATTTTCGATTAAAGGAGAAAGATGTTTACTACTTCATATGTAGTGTCTCAAATTATTGTTCTTTAGGCCAAAAGATTGTCATTGATGTCCATGGAGTTTCCTTACAAATTACACCTCCACCATCAGCATCACCTCCGAAGATATCTTCAAGATCATTCCCAAATGGTTATGCTCCTCAACCAAGTGGTGCCGTGATTAGCCGTTCATCATCTATAGATGTACCATCTCATACACCAGTAGGAGGTCCTGCTTCACCATCTCTAAGTCAAGGGGTGAAGTGTGATCTTGATGTGTCATTATTGGTTTGTGTTATGGTTGGTACATTCCTAGTGTTTTGGATAATGTAGGAAGGGTATGAAAATTTCAAGGCCTTTTTTTTATTTTTTATATTAGAGCTTGATTCTATTTAGGGACTTGGTAGGGTTAATTTTGGGTTTGATTTTTGATTTTTCGTACGTTATGTAATTGAATGTTTTGATTTTTCTGTATTTGAAGAGACTTCGTAGCTTTTGGAAATTAGTTCTTATGTTTGACATATGTTTTTACCATTTTTACGCCCAATTTATGATATTTTATTATTATTAGGAATCACATTTCTCATTTGTGTTTCTTGTATCTACTTTCATAATAAGAAAATTTTGGAATGTTAATTGTTAGAATTTTATATAGAAACCATTATTTTATGCCTCCCAAACTCTGAGTAACATACTCAAAAGTTGATACAGAGCTAGTAACCAAAACATCACATAAACTTAAAAAAAAATATTTCTGTTCCTGAAATCTTGTTGTGCAAGTTCTAACCAGATTTTTTATGCTCTTCATGATTAGCTGATAAACCCCATGATTTATTCTGTAACACTTTTTTTTTAAATTTAATACATAGTCAAAGGGTTTTCACCATACTTTGGATATAAAGATGCTACCAAAACAGACTTAAAAAAAAAGTCACTGTCACAAGTGAAATTTATCCTATATATCATCTTATCACTAAACAAACGACGAGTCATACAAGCAAACAACTAATCAGCTGATCACACTTCTAGTAGATTAAGTACCAAATTTCGCAGGATAGCTGCAAATATATGTATAATTATCATTGGCAGAAATACACTGGTCTGAATTATACGGACCGGTATGTCTTCCTACAAACCGGACAAGTCAAATTCATTCTCAACCAAGGATCAACACAAGCGACATGAAAGAAATGTCCACAACCAGGAAGCATTCTCAACAAATCAGCTTCTCTATAATCCATCAAACATATGGAACAGCAACAACTACTAACCGAATTAATATTATTACTGTTACACAATTTAACTTCGGATAAACGTGGAAGAGTACTAATTTGATCATAGCTTCTACACACATTTGCAGTATTTTGATCCAATCGTGTCTGACTCTGATCAGCGTGTTCCACTACTACAGTTATTGTGGTATGGTTGTTTGTTTCACGTGCAATAGCCTGTGGAGGTAGAGGTGAAAGAGTTGGTAGAGTGCATAGATAAGAGGCAATTGTAACTATAAGGGTTACAATTATCAAGCATACAAGAAATAAAATGAAGTAACCCATTTTTCTAACCTCTGGATCATGAATGTTCATGTTTTGTGTCTATATTTCATGAGATATTTGGTTAGTTTTAAGCATGGTTTTGTTTATATATATGTTGATTTACGTTTTGAAAAATCTACTGTGAAGTGACGTTTTGAGTTATTTCATATGTTTACCGTAATGGCAAATCTATATGTCCTATAATTTATGTAATGTTGGAGATTTAATCTGTCCTATTGTATGGAAAATATTCTAGTTATATACTGCTGCTGCGTACCGTGAGGATCAAGAAACTTGAATTAAAGGGATAGAGGTGAAAAAGTAAATAAAGGGAGGAAAAACTAGATGAAATATATTATATTATTAGAGAGAGATAGAGGAAAAGTCAGATGCAGTTCCAGCAAAAAGGTTGAGGATGTGACTCCTTTATTTTCTCATGAACACTAATATGATAGAAACTTCTTTTGGTTTAGAAATTTTAGGTTAACATAATAGTTAGAATTTCACATAAATATAGAGTGTTAAATCACTTTTGATTAATAATTTTAAAATATATATTTGAATGCAAGATTTTAAATAGTAGCCGTAATTATTAAAAACTCGTGATTATAAAATGTTGAGCATAGTTAAGTCGTGTATCTATTATAAATATAATAAAAAATATTGTACTATTAAAAATATTTTATTATCCAAGCTAATTTACTTTAATATCCTAACTTAGTATCATAATGGTAATTTCATCTACAGTAATTATCACTAATCCTAAATAATTGAAATATTAATATTAATTTAATATATAGCGTCATTTCCAATCCCATCATTTATTTCTTAGTTCCAATAGCGTGAATTATCTTCCTCGGAACCCTGAGAAATCCTTTCCAATTCCATGCTTCTTTTCAATTTTCAACTCAATTATTTTCAATTTCCTCTTATCGCAAATCAAGATTTCACTAATTCTCTTATAATTATTTTGTTTTCAGATCAACAAAAAAAAAAAAAAATGAAACCCATGAACATAATTGCAAAATCAAAGGAAGATGCTTTTACTTCCTAAAGGTATACATATTTTCTCCTTTTTATTCAAAAAATGAATTTTATGTCTCTCTTATTGACTCAAGATAACAAAAATTATTAAACAAATATTACGTCCAAATGTATGTTTCAAGATATACCCGATTGAATGTTGTATATATTGGTACACAAGAATAAAGATGATTGGAATAATGAGAGTATAATGAGAGAATGACAACTACACAAAGGAGAAAAAAATGAAGATTGTTGTTATAAATGACAACTAACACTAGTTTATTTATACACAAAGTAAATTGTCACATATGCCTTAAAAGGTAAACTTAATAACTAAGCAAACACTACAAACTAGAAAATACTAAAGTACCCTTAAAACTAAACTTATGGTACCTTTATCTCACTCCAAATTTTTTCATAGAAATAATTAAATATATAAATACACATGAATATTTAGAACAATCTCACTTACGTATCAATCATTAATTTTATATCCGGATAATTTGTCCAATCACCGTCAACCAAATTCATAATAGACTACTTCTTTTATAGGATCCATAGCAACCAACAACCAGTGACGTCTATAAATTAAAATAAAATTTTTGATGAGAATTTTCTACACAAAAAATACAAATATAAAATGAACTTAGAATGAAAATCTAACCCTGTAGGAATAGTATTATACGCCCAAAGATACAAGCTTTCTATACGGCTGACCATGAATCTCTCGACTAAGTGCTCTCTTACTGAATCCAGATCACTAACAATTGTCCGTCCGTTAACACGGGAGAAAGACACAAAATGGAATCTGTTTGACAATTGATTTCTGCGCATCAATTTGTCATACAAGAACCTTAAATAAAAACATAATAAACATTAGACTATTTTCATTGAAATGTGTAAATAAATTGTTCAGCTAATTAAATAATAGATTGATCGCATTATCAGATGTATAAGTGTACAATACCGATGCCTAATTCGTGATGCAAGAAAATTTGATCCATGTCCTCTTTTGCAATTGTTTCGGTGCTAGAAAAACCAAAGATACCTTCCTCCATATCCAATTGACAAATAGCATCATTCATCAAATCTGATGTTCCCACTAGTGTTTCAAGACACATCCGAAATCGAGGTACTATTTTTCTTGGCACGTTTTTTGGAAGATCTCTTTTCTTGCTGGGTTCACTACTAATTTGTTGGCTCACTTGTTGTGACTCTTGAGCAGGTACCTAAAAATCATATAACTTAAGGTAAATTATAAAATCATGCAGTTTTTGAATTCGGATCATAGAATTATATTAACACTTTCAATGTACCTCTATTTGCAATGCAACAGACTCGTTGTGTCGCAAAATCCTTTTATCCTTAGGTGCGAGTTTTGTAGGAGTCTAAAATTACCATATAAAAAAAGTAACATAACGGTTCATAATTGACATTTGAATACTTAAAGATTTATAATGGTTTTCAACATACCTAGTCATCTATGATAACGAGGTCTGAGGGCCATGCAACAAACGATCCTATTGCATATCGCAACAAGGTTGTCTCTGAGACAATGTCTGGTATCGGTAGCAAGGCATCCAAATCTAATGCAATATCAACCGATACTTTCAGATGTCTATCAGGGAGCGCTCTATGGTGAAATAAATCTCTCATAGTATTATGCACTTTTCCCTTGCCGACCATGTGATAAGTCGGTGACGACAAATATAACTGACATGATGAAATGCCCTAAACCAATAATAAATATGACACTATTAATGTGTGTGTGTATATATATATATATTTCTATTAAATAAATTACACAAATTTAATTGCATAATTATATATATTACCTCAGGAAATTTCGTTTGAAAATCACAATTGATACTGTTTTTCTCACTAGTATCCTTGATCCTTGAACCTTGCCCTTCTTCCTGGCCTCTTTCTTTATCCTTTTTCAGCTTATAAATTTTAACCTTTAACTTTTATAGCTCCTCCATCACTTCTTTGTTGCTATGAACTTTCCCCTTATTCTTGATACCCAAAGATGTTGGAGTCACCCCAAATCCCTTACCCCTCACACGACCGGAGTACTCAGGAACATTTAACACTCGACTAAGTAAGCTCCTGGAATCATGGTCTTCGCCTAGAGTTAAATATTGAGATAGTCTCTCCTGAAATTCATATGCATATCGAAATTATTGGTGATTAAGAAGCATGAATTATTTATATTAATTCAAGGAATAACAATATACTTACACATTTATGATAAACTTCTTGCACATCTTCCTTAACAACTCCTTCCTTGCCAACAAGGGCAGCCCACCACAAAACATGCTCCGGAAGAGATGTTTCTTGAATTTTCTCCTCATCCAACTACACGTCAAGAGAAATAAAGTAGTATTAAGATAAAAAATATAACACATGAGAAATAATAACATCAAGTATATCATAGCATTTAACAAGTACCTACTATTCTTTGTCTCTTCTTTTAGATAAAAGCACTATAAACCATTTCGTACTTTTCGAATCAGTGACATAGAAAACTGTTTAGCTTGAGAGGCTAGAATAAAGGGTTTATCTTTGTACCCCACCTTATTAATATCCACTTGTAAAAATTTTGATTTATTCATTCGTATGCCACCATTACGGACCCAATTGCAACCAAAGATGGGAATCTGAAACTTCTCATAATCAAACATCCAAATGTGTCGGATAACCCCAAAATATGACAAATTTGCATATTCGGGGTTTAAGTATTTCATATTGGAAATGTGCGTTGCTTCAGCTACCAGGGTGACACCACTATTTCGCATAATACTTTTATCATCCTGTTCTTTGGTATAAAATGTGTATCCGTTAATTGTATATGCACTATAAGAAAAAACAAGCGAACTCGGACCATATGCTAAACATCTCAACCTTTCTGTCACAGAAGTAGGATCTGAATCAATACTTGAATAAATATGATCCTTGAACCATTGTGTAAAACTATGATTGTGCTCTAGTAATATCCAACTTTCATTTCTATTCAGATTTAAACCCCGGAGTTCATGCTTGTGCATTTCAACATACGGCTCAACCTCATTGTCATTGTGCAGAACATACAAATATACTTGATCTCGTTCAACCCTTGACACTGTGACAATTTTATTTCCAATTAAATTTTTTCCTTCCTTGCTTTCGAAAGTATGAGATTTGGGTAGTCCAATGGATTGAACATTGGACAAATATTTAGTACAAAACTCAACTGCTTCTTCAACAATGTATCGTTTAACAATACAACCATATGGCCTACTTCGATTTTTCACGTACTCTTTTAATATTTTCATATAACGCTCAACAGGATACATCCATATCATATAAGCTGGTCCACACAGTTGTGTCTCTTTCACAAGATGAACAACAAGATGTACCATTATATTAAAAAATGAGGGAGGTAAATACATTTCAAGCTCACACAAAGTAATAACTATTTCTTTTTGCAATACCGGTAAGATCTTAGGATCGATCACCTTAATACAAATTGACTTGAAGAAAAAACACAATTTAGTTATGGCACTTCTTACTTTATTTGGAAAAATAGAACGTATACTTATTGGTAGAAAATGCTCCATTATAACATGACAATCATATATCTTTAAACTCTTTAACTTCAGGTCTTTCATAGACACAAGTCTTCTAATGTCTGAGGAGTAACCTTCTGGAACTTTAATTTCACTCAGAAACTTACATAATATTTTTTCTCCTTTCTAGATAGAGTATAAGCAGCAGGTGGTAAATATGTCCATCTTCCTTTCTTCACGAGTCCTAATTCAGTTCTTATTCTCATCTCTACCATGTCCTCCCTTGATTTAAGGCCATCCTTAGATTTTCCCTTTATATTGAGCAACGTGCCAATAACACTTTCAAATACATTTTTTTTCAATCTGCATAACATCAAGAAAATGTCTTACGTATAAAGATTTCCAATATGGCAATTCAAAAAAAATCGACCCCTTCTTCCACCCACCTGTGACAACTTTATGTGCAAAAGGTTTGCCAAACTGAATACTCACATCTTTCACCTTTTCAAAAATTTGATCACCTGTCAATCCAGGTGGAGCTCTACGTTGTTCGGTATCTCTGTTGAACGCTTTTCTCCATCCACGATATTGATGTTTAGAATTTAAGAATCTACGATTACCGAGAAAGACATTCTTCTGACAAAGATTCAATCGCGTCGTATTGGTTCCATCTTCACATACATGACACTTTTTCACCTTTAATGATATACCCGGATAGATTTCTGTATGCTGGAAAATCGTTAATTGTTCCAAACAACATCGCCCGCAAATTGAAATTTTCTTTCCTATATCCATCATAAACCTCCACACCGTTCTCCTACAAAATCTTCAAATCTTCGATTAAAGGTTTCAAGTATACGTCTATGTCATTCCCTAGTTGTTTACACCCAGAAATTAACATAAATAACATCATGTACTTACGCTTCATACATAGCCATGCAGGTAGGTTATAAATCATAAGAATCACAGGCCATGTGGAATGTGAGATACTTTGAAGACCATGCAGGTTCATTCCATCAGTAGATAACGCCAAGCGAAGGTTTCTTGTTTCTCCTCCAAAATCAGGATAATCATTATCAATTTTCTTCCACTGTGGTGCATCTTCCGGATGTCGAAAGTTTCCATCGATAATTATTTCATCTTCATGCCAAGTCAAGTGTCTTGCATCGGTTTCATTACGAAACATGCGTCTAAATCTCAGAATAATAGGAAAATACCATAAGACTTTTGCTGGAGATAATTTTTTCTTATATCGAGATAAACCGCACTTAGGGCACTCATTCAACGATGCATATTCGTTTCGAAACAAAATTCAATCATTTAGACAAGCATGTATCTTATCATATCTCATGCCAATAGAGCACAATATTTTTTTGGCCTCGTAGGTTCGATCAGGAAGAACATTATCATCTGGAAGCATATCTCTCAAAAGGGCTAATAACCCTGTGAAACTTTTATTCGACCATCCATTACGCGCCTTTTGTAACACCCCAATTCTACCCCCTCATAATTAATAATAAAATCAGAGTTTTAAAATTTCATCCAACAAAAATTGAGGCATCACATATTCGCATTTTCATCACTTTGCATTATAATGCACATCACAAACATCAAAAGTCGGATATACCGATTCATATCATAATTCATCATATACACATATGACTATTCACAGCACATCAGATGTGTTCACAAAATATACATATCATCATGTTATCATCAATACACAAAGTTATAACATCATAAGATAATATATATAAACTATCCTATCAAAATAATAACGTCGCCCAAATCCCGAGTGTTACTACGACCAGAGCAGAGCGACTCAAAATAAAGAGACTCGAGCTAATCCTCATCATCCTCATGGATCACCTGCACATTACCAATATAAAGGCAACGGCGAAACAAGTAAAGGGTGAGATACTCCAAAACATATAATTAAAAGCATGATAGAATATATAAATAGTTTTGGAATTATAAATGATATAAGTTAAATAGAGTATGTCAACATATATTAAAAGCTTACATACTTTAAATTAGCATTTAGTGTATAAATTAACACTTTAACTTCGTCACATAATCATTATACTCGCATCAACACAAAGTATCATTATCATTGCAATTCAACATCATTCATCAATTAAAACCCAACGCCAAACAACTCAAACATAAACATAACCGACTCCATGAGACACGACTATGTTATGCATGTGGTATCCGTCGCTCTGTCCATAATTAGGAACACTTGGCATAAAGTCCATCGTCGGTTGGCATAAAAGCCCTTGTCGCCAATGCAATGTATGTGACTCGACAATAAAGACAACACAACAACACATAATCATCGCTCATAAAAATTGACATAAAGTCCACATCGCTATATTTATCCACATCAAGATAAACATATCATCGCATCACATATCATCAAGTATTCATTAATAAATACACCGTCGCAAACATCATGTTTAATCACACCACATCATTATCAATTCATTAACTAAATTCCAAATACGGAAAAATAGTCAAACACCTATAATCGTCGCGAAAGCCATTCTTAATAATCGGCATTAATCATAATCGTCAACATCGCAATCGGATTGTCCACACGTGTCTTAAATCGACTAAAACGCAATCCGATTCAATTTAACCGTAATTTGGCCTATTTTGGATCGTTTCGTAAAAACTCATAATTTCGAAAAACTAACCTCACCACTACGTTCTACACGTCAAACTTAGCTAGCACGTCAATTTTCATTGAATTCGGAGCAACTTGCTCCGTCGTCGAATTTATCGAAATCGGAAAATCAGAACATAATCGGGTTCTAAATTTAATCGGATAACTTATGTCCTAATTATATTTTATTAATATAAACTATTACTAGGTGAAATTGGAAAAAATTAACGAAACAGAAGCTATCTTAAAGAATTATGCAGGAACCATTCTGCAGAAAACAGAAAACCAAAAACACAGTATACAGAAAACCAAAACACAGTTTTCCGTTCCACCCCTCCAGCCACCAGGGACAATCGTCCCTTGCTTGTTTAAGGAAAGGAGGCGGGGGCCTTGAAGTGGGGGACGGACACCCCTCAAGCTGAGGTGGGTGCCTCCCCCTTCATCCACTCTCCACGAAACTTCTCTTCTTCTTCCATGTGCAAAATGGTTTTTCTGGTTTTTAACAGTTACAATTTTTTATAAGTTCTTCATTCCATAACTTCTAATTTCTACTACTAGCAATGAAACACCCAATAATCCATACTCCTAACTCAACCTTTCTAAGTTATTTCAACAATCAACCAACCAAACTCATAAATCAACCTATCAATTTTTCCTAAATCCAAAATATATCAACCAAACCCCTAACTATATGAGATGGAGAATCAAACCCCTTACCTCTAGTGATTGGATGATCCTTGATGATTCAACAAACCTAATCCTGAATCTCTTCTCTTGCTCTTCTTCTTCTTCTTCTTCTACCAAAACCCTCTCTTTGCTTCTAAGCTTCTATGTTGGTTTATGGTGTTATGTTGGAAAGAAAATGAGGAAAGTGTTTTTATGATATTTCTTACTAGTAAACTAAGGGTGTAAACCCAATCCTAAGCCATTTGTCCTCACACCCCTAACTTAATTAATTAATTAACACCTTAATAATATCTAATAATATTATTAACTCAATTAATTAAAATAATTCTGGGGAATTAAATATCGGTCCGAATAATATTTTACCGAACCGAACGAAACGTCGCCAAATATATTAATAGATATATCGATTAATATAAATATTCTCGTCGCCAAAACAATCGTCAAACGGTAACTCGAAAATATTAATATAATATAATATTAAATAAAACGGGGCGTTACACCTTTAAGTTGTACAACTTTAATACCGCATACAGTTTTGTGAATTTGGTGCAATCTTTATACATCGGTTTCTCTGTATCGCTTACCAATCTCTCAAACATTTTTGAACAATCCTGAAGATCTTCTTCAAGTTCTTTTGCAATCTCTTCGACTCGATCACAATCGTATATATTTGTGACATTGTCGTATGAAGCATAGGTCGCATTACTTTTCACCCCCGGTTCAACATTCTCGCTGCTTTTCTCACCATGAAATATCCAACACGTATAACTTTGATCAATTCCATGCATCATTAAATGCGATTTCAATCCGCACGATCCACATAACAACAACCCAAGCAAGGACATTTTATTCTAATGCGATCTTCAGCATGTTCAATAACAAACTTAACGAACTCTATCACCCCATTCTTGTACTCTTTTGACAATCAATCGGCAGACATCCATTTTTTATCCATGGTTTTACTACTAAGTAAGCTAAACAAAAACACTAATTAGGGAACAAAATGGTATAATGCGTTTCTGTCAAAACACAAAGTATACACGAAATGGATTCGGAGCTAGCAAACACAAACATATTCATGCAATTCCATACAAATTCATCACAATACCAGTAATTTGAGGAAGAAATTTACCTCGGATTTCCCGAACAACAACATCGAGAAGTCGAAACGAGAAGGTCGAACTCACGAAAACATAGGGAATGAGTGACATACATATAAAACAACATCCGGGATAAGTCATAGCATATAAAACAACATCCGAGATAAGTCATAACCTCTAAAATAATATCCGGGAAGCCACTTATCTTACATGAGAGATCTTAATAATTTTGACTAAATCATGCTCAATGAAATTATCTCGAACTAAGATTGCTCAAACCATAAACAAGTTAGTAATCACAAGGTATACAATCGAAATGAAACTTATATGATGCACATGAACAATTCAAGAACCAAGTAATCGATCGTTCAATAATTTCAATTCACAAATGAAACTAAAACCAAAGAAACTCAAGTTATTATTCAATTCACATTCGAAACATGGAAAATCGAATTCAAAGTACGTTATAAACCCCTAAACCAAAATCCGGGCAGCAACAACCTAAATCAGACCATGCTCAATGAAATTATCTCGTACTACGATTGCTCAAACCATAAACAAGTTAGTAATCACAAGGTATACAATCAAAATGAAACTTATACAATGCACATGAAAAATTCAAGAACCAACCAAGTAATCGATCGTTCAATAATTTCAATTCACAAATGAAATTAATACCAAAGAAACTCAAGTTATTATTCAATTCACATTCAAAACATGGAAAATTGAATTCAAATTATGTTCTAAACCCCTAAACCAAAATCCAGGCAACAACTACCTAAATCAAATCATGCTCAATGAAATTATCTCGAACTAGTGTTCAACGCAAACGAAATTCAAAACGTCACCATAACCGAACTCACAGTTCCAAGTTCATAACCAATCAATTAAAAATTTCCAGAACAATAGTAATTGGGAGATATGATAGTTACTTTTATGCTATCTACTATGCTATCTACTTTTATTAACATTTTATTCCAGAATCTTATAACAAGCATTAACTGAAGGACAAGAGTTTCAACTTTGGTTAATATTAAACTAACTATTACATTAAGTGATTCAACATGTTGCTTGCGACACGACTAAATAATTTTAGAGGTTAAAAATAACATGTATTTTATGATGGAGTTCATGGCATATCCACTGTCTCTTACACATAAGGAAGTTAGTAGCAACATGTTAGGGCCTCAATTATGTAAGTTTGAAGTAGAAGAAAAATGAGGTCCAAATTAGAGAAGCATGGCTCTGTTAATAGGCTATGTGGCTACGAGAATGAGTGAAAATAGAAAAATAGTTAGGGTAGTTAAGGGGATAATAAATAGGGAATTGGCGGATAATGAGTTGGTTTTAGGAAATCACTACAGGTAGAGGCATGACTCTCAAGTTACTGGTGGGTGTTTTGTAACTATTTTCTTCTTGAGGACATGTTCCAAACGAGTTCAGTGGATAGAGACTCGCTATTTTCTTTCTATCGCAACCATACCACTCCTAACTCAACAATTATAACATTCTCTTGCAAAATCATTAGACAGTAATTCCAGTTCCACTAACTCGGTAAAAGGAAACACTAAAGCCAGTTATACAAACTACAGGAAAACATTTTGTTTATTTGGATTCTCTTTGTTTTGATGTTCTATATTATCCTTACCGTGACACTAATTACCTTCCTCAATTGGTATTACAACACGCACGTTGATCTCTCATCTCCTTGAAGCAACTTATACAAGCAGAAAATAAGGGTACTGAGATGTAATTAAAGATAAATAATCTAAAAGTTCAGAAAAGTTAAGAAAAAATCGTAACACTGAAGAATATAAAAACACGAAACGTCCTTCCCAACTGACCTCTCTATCACGGAAGAAAGTTTCTCCGTAGAGCTTGAATATATCAGCTACAGAGTTTCCTTCAACCTCTTCCCCAATCAATGTATCACTATAACATACACATGTGAAAAAAAAACATCTGCAAGACTTATAAAACGACCATAAATCAGAGTAATGGTTCTGTAATAAACTGATGTAGATTTGATTATATACAAATTTCAATTAAAACTGTCGTATAAAAATGTAGACCAAAATCGCCCAGAGGGAGAGTTAAAACTGTTGTATTTTAACCTACCGATTGAAAATGGCGATGAAGTTGATGGTGATGAACAAAGGGAGAGTTATATGGAGACTGTGAGGTTTGAGATATGTCGGAGAGAATGATGGAGCGGAGGGTCGTGTTACGGTGGCAGAGGGTCATGTGTTACGGTGGCAGAGGAAAATGTGAAGACGGAGGGTGTTAGAGAAGATGAAGAGATGAAGGTCGTGTGAGGTTTAGTATGAGGAAGGAGCTGAGGAAGGAGGGTGTGTGAGGTTCAGTATGAGGAAGGAGATGAATGAATAAGAGAATTCCAGAACGAACGAAGAATAACAAAAATAGGGTTTACGTTTTAATTTTTTTTAAAAAAGACCTTAGGCAGTGCTTTTTCAGAAAACACTGTCTAAGGTGGGGCCTCTGGCAGCGCTTTCTGAAAACGCTGCCTAAGGGGAGCCTCTAGCAACGCTTTCTGAATAACCTTAGGCAGCGCTTTTTCTATATCTTCCGTACTTTTTTCGTGTTTTTTTTTTGCTTTAGGCAGCACTTTCTGGAAAAAGAGCTGCCTAAAGTACGCTGTCTAATGTACTTTTTGGGGTAGTGCATTGCTTAGAAAAGTGGAGGCTCAACACTTTATAAGTTAGATGACCCATACACCTATAATCTTAAAGTTTTGGGTGAATATGTGACATCTCTCACACTTATGTATTGCTCTTGACCCAATATAGATGTTTTTCGGACGGTCCAACACTGTTAGTATAGTAGAGTCCATTTGGTGAACAAATTTTTTATGCATTTTACTATTTGAAAAGTGGTAGAGCTATCAAGTCCAACAAATATTTCATCCATAAATAATACATTTCTTAGTCCACTTTTACTCATATTTTTAAGGAAGTTGCAATTTTTTTTAAGGGTGGCAATATTTTTACAAAAGTTTATCTATCAATATCAGAGATGCATTTTCAGAAATTTTTTTTAGGCAAAACATAGGTGATTCAGTTACGAAGTGCTAAAATGTATATGCTTCTGTATATACTTATCAAAAATTTAGCGGCATATTTGAATTTTGCTTTGGTGAAGGAGCACACGAAGAAGATCTAGCAAGGAGTTTTGAAGAAGGCGTACGAAATAGATAAACCCTCGTCAGTTAAACTTTCCATCATATCTCTCACTATTGAATATAATCGAACGACAATTCGCACAAGACAATGAATCACACATAAACAGTTTTAACCAGACATTATATAAATATTACTTTGTTCTATGTTAGGTATTCAATTAATCTATTCTCACGTTAAAACTAGTCTTCAGTCATCCACTTACCCAGGTATTAGAGTGTTAATCTTCCAGGTTCACCCTCTCTAGCCCACCAGAAGGCTGACCCACCACACCAGAAGATTGACCCATTGCATTTGAGCTACATTCCATCACTTCACGACCTATCTCTAGTTCTTGAATGGAACAATGACGCCATCTTTGGGTATCGAATGTTGATTCCTGCCATTTTCCACGAAAAATCATCGTCTTTTTTGCTAAAGACTTGGGTAACCAATCTCTTTCTCGAATGAATCAAATATCAAACTCGCAAATTCATGGTGACATAGAATATAACTAAATCCTCATCTCAACGTCACATCACTCCTCCAAATGCTGAAGCTAAGAAGGCTCCACCTCCTTCTCTGATTTAAGATGATCAAGTTCTAGTGACCTCTCAATTCATTCTTGAACAATAATATTTTGTTCCTCCAAGATCTGACTGAGGAACTTTCCATGCCCTTCCATTTTTCCAATTTTTGCAACAAATTTGCTAAGGAGAACCTTCAAAGAAACCTCAGTTGCAACCTTGTACATGAGATGCTCCCAAATATTAAGCAACTAAAACGTAACCTAGGTATGCAAGGAATTACCAATCTGCTGAACAATGTCTACAAATTAGTACAACAATAAAACTCTCAAGCCTTGGCGGGCATGATACTCAGGATTGAAGAGAACCTGTAGTGCAGTCCTATGATAACTAGTAGCATGCGCTAAAATATTCACGTAACAACTAATGAGTCATACCATAATCAACTTCAATAGACACAACTTTAATGTATGGAGCAATCCCGAGATTGCCAGCTCATTGCTGAAACAGTGGACACCAAAATATTCCACCCAACTCCATAGTGAGTAGTGGCGACCATACTCCATTAGAGATTATCCGTCGTTGTAGCTCGCCAACAAACCAATCCTAAAGAGGAAAAGTAACAGCACAAATGCATCAGTCTTTGATCAAAAGAGGAACTTCATTTCCATAAACATTCTTGACATCAAGATTATGAGGTCCCTTGAGATGCCCTTAAAGTTAGAAAGTTATGCATGTTTGGAGGACCTGGACCAATATGTTGAACATGTGGACAATATATTAGATTATTAACACATATTAAAGCTTAAGAGAGATGTTATTACCTAGTTTAAAGTCCTCTTATATGAGAGCATAGATTCAATGAAGGAACTATGTTACTCGTTCACTGCTTAAATTACCCCCTCAGAAAATGGAATCCGTTATTATAATTGTATCCAATAGGATCATGTAGAAGAAGAAAGAGACCCTATAGGAGTACATTGATCAATTTACAAAGGTCGCAGTGGAAGTATGAGTTAAAGACGGTGGATTAAAATTTTGAATATTCAAAAAGGGGTTGAGATAAGATTGCATGTTCTAAGAAAAAGTAGGGCTAGAAAAAGCTTGTACATTAAGTGACATGTTGATTAGGGCTCAATATTATATCAACTATTAGGAAGAGATTAAGGTTGGTCATGGTACCCCATACCAGTACACCTAAAGGACAATAAGCAGCGATCACACTAGTTAATTAAATTTCTCTTTTATCTCATGCACACCTTTCCTTATAATGTAATACTTTTTTCAATATCAATCAATTAAGGATGATGTCGCAAACACCATAATAGTACAACTAAAGCAATCAAAATCCCACATAAAACCACTTAAGGGTATTATCACAAATGCCACAGGAGAATGACTAAAGCAATAAAAAACTCGCAACGAAAGTCACATGGATAAATATAGCCGACCATAAAGTGGGTGATTAAGGGCTAACCTTCTCTTAGTAGCTAACCACTCCATAACACATGAGGTGCTTTCGTATTATGTTGTCCTCGAACCAAGTGTGAACAAGAGGATCAAGATAGTAAAGGGAACTCATTTTTACTTTGATTGAATAATGAAAGTAATAATCTGTCTCTTACATTGGTGATTAGGAGCTTATATATACTGCTAGGTAATAAAGCTAATTACAGTAAATAACTAATTACCAAAGAGTAAAAACAGTAAAAACTATGCTAACTATAGTAATGTTGACAACCCTCCTCAAGTTGGATGGTGGATGGAACACAATCCCAACTTGGACACCATGGATGAAAAAATAGGAGAGTGAAGTGGTTTTGTAAACACATCAGCCAGCTGCGATTTTGAAGGAACAGAAAGAAGATGAATTAACTTGGACTGCAACTTTTCCCGAATAATGTGACAATCCAGTTCTATATGCTTGCTATGCTCATGGAGTGTTGGATTGCGAGCAAGATAAATGGCAGACTTGTTGTCACAATAAACCGAAGCCGGTTGCGAAAAGGAAACTTGAAAATCGTTGAACAAATATTGAAGCCATTGTAGCTCACATGTTAAAGATGCCAAAGCACGGTATTCTACCTCAGTGGAAGAGCGAGAAACCATATTTTGCTTCTTAGATTTCCAAGAGACCAATGAAGTTCCAAACAATACGCAGAGCCAAGAATAGATCGGGTATTAAGAAGCCCAGAATCTCAAAACCATGCAACAGAATGGAGTCCGATCGAGAAGAAAATGCCTTTAGCCGGACAGGATTTCAAGTAGCGCAAAACGCGAGTAGCAGCATTATAATGAGGGACTAAGGGCTTGGAAACATACTGACTGAGATGTTGGACAGCAAAAGAGATATCAGGCCTAGTATGAGTCAAGTAGAAAAGTCTGCCAATTAAGCGTCTATAGCCGGATGGATCAGATAGGATCACCATCAAGAGTCGGCTTGGTGGGTCAACTGCACAGAGCGTGCTTAGCACCAAGGAACCAAGTGTCTTCAAGGAGTCAGAGAACATACTCCGCTGATTTAGAAAAATACCGAGGAGGAACGAGCAATTTCTAAGCCAAGAAAAAACCTGAGTTGGCCAAGGTCTTTGATCTTGAACTGTTGATCAAGAGACTGTTTGACAAGCTTAATTTCCTCAATAGACGTACATGCCAAGACGATGTCATCAACATAAACAAGTAAAGCTGTAAAGGAAGAACCATGAGACTTTACATAGAAGGAGGGGTCAGCTTGAGAGGGTTTGTAACCCATAGACACAAGGGCAGTAGCGAGTTTGAAGTACCATTGGCGACTGACCTGTTTCAAGCCATAGAGTGACTTGTTCAGTTTGCATACCTTCGAAGAGTTCGTAGCATAACCAGGGGGAAGGGTCATGTAAACATCTTCATGTAGGTCACCATGAAGAAAGGCGTTATTCACATCCAATTGTTCTACAAACCACCCTTTAACAGAAGCAAGAGCTAATAAAACACGCACAGTAGTCATCTTAGCTACTGGAGAAAAAGTGTCAAAGTAATCCACCCCTTCCATTTGTGTATAACCTTTGGCCACAAGGTGAGCTTTGTACCTTTTTATGGATCCATTAGCATGATATTTGATCTTATACACCCATTTACAACCTATTGGAGTCTTGCCACAAGGAAGATCCACAACAGTCCATGTATTATTTACCTCTAGAGCTGCAATCTCAGCATTCATTGCCTCCTTCCAACAGTAAAACTTGGAAGCTTGGTTGTAAGTTTTGGGCTCAATGTTAGATGAAATAGAGCAGCAAAACAATTTATAGGCAGGAGAACAATGATTATAAGTCAAAACAGATGAAAGAGGATAAGCAATAGAAGTGGAATTTTGATTAGTACAACTAGATATAGTATTGCAGTGATAGTCCTGCAAATAGCTTGGAAGTCGTTTAATACGAGTTGAGACTCTAAGAGGGGTAGAGGTACTGGCTTCAGTACTAGCATGAGCTGGAATATAGGTTGAGTTGGGTTCAGCTAAAGATGAGGTAGGGTGAGAATAACCTATAGGTGACTGAAGTGGAGTAGAAGGGTGAACTGGTGCAGAATTAACAGGTGGAGGGGTGATAGGTGACTGGTTTGCTATAGAAGCAGGGACAAAGGTGAGAGGGACCAAATTTTGGTCCACAACGTTTAGGTCTGCAGGGTTCTGGGCTGCAGCAGTAGGGTTGATGTTGGGAGCATGTAAGGGACCATTTGATAAAGGAGAGATGTCATCAATATCCAAAGATCCAACAGATATAGGAAAGTGCTGGGAGTCTTGGGAAGAAGACTGATTAGATAGTGATTGAAATGGAAGGGTATCCTCATAGAAAATGACATTTCGTGAAAGGAAAATATCATGAGATTGGAGGTCATAGAGGGTATAACCCTTGGTTCCATCTTTGTAGCCAATAAAGGCACATTTTCTTGCTCTGGGATCGAATTTAGACCTGTGAGCTTGAATAGTTGTTGCATAAGCTAAACAACCAAAGACTTTGAGGTGAAGAAGGGTAGGGGGATTGGTGTAGCAACTCATAAGGGGTTTTAGATTTAAGCAAGGGACTAGGAATTCTGTTTATGATGTGAACAACATGTTGAATGCAGAAGCTCCATAAGGAGAAAGGGATATGAGCATGGAAGTATAAGGATCTTGCAACATTTAAAATATGCTGATGTTTACGTTCAACTATGCCGTTTTGTTGTGGAGTTTCAATACAAGACCTTTGGTGAATTATACCTTTAGACCTAAGGAAATCAGTTAAGGTGACAAATTCAGTCCCATTGTCGGATCTGAGACATTTCAAAGAAGTATTGAATTGATTTTCTAGATAAGCCACAAAATTAATGATGCAATTTTTGGTTTCACTTTTGCTTTTAAGGAGGATTATCCATGTGAACCTAGAGTAATTGTCCACTAAGGTAAGGAAATACCTATGTCCAGAAATAGAAGTTGTGGCAAAGGGCCCCCACACATCAGCATGCAATATTTGAAAAGGAAATGTAGAATTGGTAATGCTATTAGGGAAAGGTAATTTCTTTTGCTTAGAAAAATGACAACTATCACAGGGTGTCATATTATTTTTACAAGGTATGTAAGGAAACTGCTTAGAAATAATTTGCATACCAGATTCAGAAATGTGACCTAATCTGGAATGCCATTTCTCAAAAGAATCAAGAGGAAATAGAATTGCAAGAAGAAAAACTAGTGGCAGTATCTATTACATACAATCCTCTTTGGAGCTTAGCTGTACCAATCGTTTCCAAGGAATGGTTCTGCAAGATTTGACAAGAGTTAGTGGTGAAACTCAAATGACACTTATTAGTGCTTGCTAACTTTGTGACAGAGATTAGGTTTACTTGAAAACAAGGAATGTAGAGGACTTGGTGGATAGTGATAGATGGGGATATAACCACACTACCCGAAATAGAAGCCAAGACTTGGGACCCATTTGGTAAAGACACAGAAACAGGGATAATATTTTGATATGTAGTAAAAAAAGAAAGATCAAAAGTGATGTGATCGGTAGCACCAGTATCTAATATCCAAAGATTGGAAGGCTTACCAAGTTGGGAAGAAGTAGGAGAATGCATAGCAAAAGGAGCAGTTGTTACAGCATTAACTGTTGGTTGGGAACCAAGTGTCGACTGTTGAAGAGCTTCAAGAATGCCTTGATACATTTCCTGAGTAAATTGAAACGGGGACTGTGCAGATGAGCCTTGTGAAACAGACTCCAAAACGGCAACATTTGAGGTATTGTTGGCTTGAGATGAAGGATTCTTTTGCTTGTGTGTCTTGTACCCAGGAGGATAACCAATCTTCTCAAAGCAGTTATCAACAATGTGGTTGTTCTTACCACAGTGAGTGCATGTACGATTACCCCCTTTGAAAGAACCTTGTCCCTTTCCCTTATAATAACTCCCTTTGTTGTTGGAATTGTGGTGATTAGAGCTAACTTGCATAGCTACGATGTGTTCGGCTTGCAATTTCAAGAGTAATTTTGGTTAGAGCTAGTCTTGTTGAAAAACCAATGAAAAGGCATGTTCAATATCAGGCAGAGGGTTCATCATCATGATTTGTGATTTGGAGTGCAAGAAACGTTCATTCAAGCCTTTTAGGAATCGAATAACAAAATCTTGTTCACGATAAGCTCTAACAGTTTCAATTGCGTCGCAAGAGCAAGGAATTGAACACTTACAGTAAAGAAGAGGACGATAATTCTCCAATTCGTCCCAATAAACCTTCAATTGAGTGAAGTAATCTGAAATATCAAGAGTTCCTTGACGAAAGCGATACAGATCCTCTTGCAAATCGGAAATGCGGAAGATATCACCCTGTGAGAAACGAACGCAAATTCTTCCAAACTCCCCGCAGTTGTCAATCCAGGACGTAATCGAGCAATGGATTCAGAGAGAGAACGATGAAGCCATGCCAATACCATCGTATTACATCGGATCCATGGCGCGTACATCGGATCGGAGACGGGAGGCTGCAGAAGGGAGCCATCAACGAACTTATCTTTGTTCTTCGAAATCAGCGCGATATGCATCGAACGTGACCAGGTATGGTAGTTCTTGGCACCTTCAAGGAGAAAGAGGAAAGGGATGAATCAAGATTCAGCCGGAGAAAACGGTTACAACTGGTGGCTACCAGAACTCAGATGAGCTCTGATACCATGTGGACAAGAGGATCAAGATAATAAAGGGAACTCATTTTTACTTTGATTGAATAATGAAAGTAATAATCTGTCTCTTACATTGATGATTAGGAGCTTATATATACTGCTAGGTAATAAAGCTAATTACAGTAAATAACTAATTACCAAAGAGTAAAAACAGTAAAAACTATGCTAACTATAGTAATGTTGACACCAAGTCTTAAGTTGGAGAAAGGGAAGATGAACATACCCTTTGTCAACCACGTCCTTCAGAGACGTCCAATAAAACATTAAGCAACACCTCGATAAATGATATATTTTTAGAGAAATGTACTCAGGTATTAAATCAACGCAGTAACCAATATAAACAAAAGTAAGTAAATGAAGTAAGATATATACCCCCAAGTGAGGACCATGAAAATTGTTTACCAAACAAAGTTACATTGGGTAAGAGCATCCTAGATTATAAGAAAAAGAGACAAGAGGCTCCAAATTTGTATGATCTTTAATAAAGACGATATTTTCATCATCCATTTCTTAATCAGGACAGATTTGTTTTTGAGAAATATTCACATTGGAATGAAAATATTTCACCTGCTGAAATGCGTTTTCAAAAGATACTTGCAGGATGGAGAAACCGTTTTCCACCGACTTCACATTGTCTTTAGATAAGGCTAAGGTTTTCAATAGGCGTATATCTAAGGTCATATTTAGATTTTTTTACAACCTTCCCAAGCCTCTCTCAAAGACAACTCCAACTTCTTCATTATTTTATGGGATGAATTCAACGTCGAGTTTGCTTAAGCAAGAGCAGCCTCGGCCTTGGTTAGGGCGGTCCGAGAAACATTTAGAAATTCATCCTTTATTTTAATCTCTTGCATAAGTGATTGCTATTTCTCAACCACGAAGTCAGGGTACCCGAAATTTTGTACATTATCCCATATTTTTGACAACAAGATAATCATCTGTTGTGCTTCTCAAGGTACTGTTCTTTCTCAATGGTGAAAGCATTGTCACATTTTTTAAGCGTTTATTTTTCCTTCTGGAGACGGTCGAGAAATAAACATTTCCTCTTCCGGTGGCACGAAAGGCCACAATGAATGCTTTCCGACGAGTTTAGTACGTCACTTGAACCAACCCCTCCGATGAATGACCTTGACCTTTCTTGAAAAATATATGTAATCCTCTTTAGAAATGGAAGATCAAAATTCCCTAGCCGTCCGCAATCCAAGACGAGCCTAAAGTGATGGTGGCAATGGAGTATCGTTTGAAGATAAACATACACTAGGAAGAGAAATTCCTAAGTCTTGCTCGAGCATCCAAAGTTAGATATATAATCCTTCATCACGAGTCACCCCAACAATATGCCTATAACAATCATCTTATCTTAAAAAATACCAAAGGAAAAAAGAAGAATATTTCATTAATCACCAAAGATCACTTGCTTATCCTCTTTTTATAGAAGTTTACAATATAAGCATATCTCTATGGAGTAGCGGTCGATGATGAGCATACACTAGGACAAGAACTTCCTAATTCTTGCTCAAGCATTCAAAGTCAGACACATAACCCTTCATCATTGAAATTCTGGTGACAACAGACTCAAGATGTCGTGACATCTGATCTGACATGATAAAAACAAACAAGGTAGAACATATATAATTAATAGTGCAGGAAACAAAAGAACACAAGGAATTGTTCACCCAGTTCGGTTCTAACCAACCTACATCTGGGGGCATACCAAGTTAGGAATGAAGTTCATTATCAACAATATTAATTTAGAGTTAAACCTTCCTGTTTACACTCCTCACTTAATCCCTACCCAATTTCCCTTGTACCTAAGTTACCTCCCTTAGATATGAGAACCTCTGATCACTTCCAATCACCACAGTGATGTCTAACAATCACATCCCAACAACTGCATCAACAACTTGGCTCCTACAACACATAAGAGTTTGAAGATACCTCACTCCAAACACAAAAAGTCAAACTTGTGACACAAACAAACTCGGAATTACTTCACAGTTTCTTCCAAGGACACAATGCACTCATTGCTTCACAACTTCTGAGTGAGTAAAATAAACCTCTTGCCTACAGGCTTCGAGGAACAAATCAGTGACCATCCCACAACCCGGGTGGTTCACTTACATGGCTAACCCTAAAGACTACATCTTTCTAAAACCGGCTAGCTTACTAAAATTAGATTACAACTGCTTATTTATAACATATTACCCAACTGGATTTGGGCCTTCAAATAACAACTTTGAAGCTGTAACAAACTTTGCAAAATTAAATACGTAGATAACTTCTGCTACAATCAAGGTCCTTGCTGATCTTTCTCCTTAGCTCTTGGACCTCCACAAAGCCTTCAATATAACGCCACATATTATGCATAATATTCCCATAATATTCTGCTCTAATTAAAACAGAATTGTAACAAACTTAACAGTTTCTGTAGCGTGATGTCCTGATGTCTAATGTCTCGACATCTCTTATGACATGTTGTTCAAGATGTTGAAAGTCTTCAACACAACATGTTTAGGCATTCTAGATACGATTATAAGTTAAGAATCTTATTGTACAAAACATTGTTGCTGCTATTATTTGTTTTATTAAAATTAAGTCAATCCATACAAATCAGGAACTTACAATCTCCCCCTTTGGCAAATTTTAACTAAAATAAATAAATACAATTACAAGCAGTTTAAGATAGCAGCAACAATTTACCACATATAATTAAAAATTGAAAGAGTCTTCAACAGTCTTCAGCAGTCTTCATGTCTCGATAGCAGGGGAGTAGACTTTAATTGGAGAGCAGACTTCAATTGGAATGTACAACAATGTTTTATGTTTTCTGCACTGCTGGTCTGTCAGTTTGAATGCTCACTTGTTGTTTGAGGATGGCTGAGATCTCGTATAAATAGGCCAGCAGTTCCTTAGGAATTAATGGCAGATTAATTCCTAGTCAATGGTGCATTAATTTAGGCCTAAAATCTATTACATGACTAGTTGTCCACCGTCCAGGCTATTCTTGAATGTCTTTAATAGCTTTTGACTGTTTCTTTTGAGATAAAACACTCCCAATGCATGAATTCTTCACTTCATTTATCCAGTCCATGCATAGACATGTTCTGTATAATTTCCTGACACTCAGTCAGACATTATTTGCTCTCTTTATGTGACTTACTTTATTAGATCATGTACTTTTTTATCATAAGTCACTCTTCACTTCTGCTCATATAATGCCATAACTCCTATTTCTAAGTGCACTGCTTCTCTAGGAAATTTAAGGCTATAGCAGTATTTTCTCCTCTTCTCATAAACTAAAGAACAATATCTGCCCATTGACATTAGCTCAATTTCAATATATACAACAACTCCTCCTTTCACAATTGCACTAGACATGGCAACTTTCACGATTAACAGTTGCTCTTCGTATATACAATTGCTTCTCAATAAGATCGTTGCTCCCCCTTAATATCAGAATTCCTCCTTTTAGCTTCTAATATGAAGCTTTTCATAAGGTTGTTGCTCCTACTCCCCATAAGTTATACAAAATAAGGACATCTTTGATGTTGATCCTTATATTATTATAAGTTTTCCTCTTCTGGAATTTGCCACAGTTTCCAAATTTGGAATCCTTATTTTACTTCATATACAAGATTCATATTTCCAAACTCTGTAACTTGTAATAGAAGAAACCATATAGTTAACCATGCGTATAACCAATGATACGTCTTCAAAAGATAAATCTGAATCTTATCTTCCTTCTTCAATCTCTGGTGTCTTAAATAGTTGTGATGTTATATCTTTATGTAGAACATTCTCCATTATTCATTACAGTCTTCATCTCTTCTTGATTCAGATTTCCATACAGCTATCACAAATATCCAGCTCCCATCAAGATATTTAACAACATCTGTATATATTTCCTTAGTTGAATCAGCTCTTCAAATAATCACCAGATAACATTGCCACACATTTTAAACTTGTGAAGATAATTGTGAACTTTAATATTGATTTTCAGTTCACACTATGCCATGAATTCATCATACAAACACTCATCTCCCGACAGAGTATATGAATTTTGCATTCAGGCTGCACATCTAAGCAGTACTTAGTCTCCCATCAAAGTACCTACCAGTTAGAATTAACTACTCACACTAGATCATCTTGACTGATTACATCTTCACACTTACTTCTTACTTCCTGACAACAATACAACTTTCAATAACTGAAGACTTTAAGATGATGTTTTAACATCTAATACAACATCATCCATTATGGTTCTGGGGGTAACATCCACAATACCTTCTTCATAACACTTGGGGGGAACATAGGAAGCACAACAACTACCAACTTTACATCCAAACAATTTACATATCAAGGAATAATATAAGACAAATCTCAATAATCTTTTCTTCAGACTTTCATTCTGATTTTGAGATGATGGACCATAGTCTGTACCTACAGAGGAGATTCCCTCAACTAGGTTTCTGGAACAAACTTACTTATGGCATGACACAAAAATATTCAAATTCTTCATAGCAATTTGTCTTCCTTGATTCTTATTGACAATACCCTTCCAGGAAAATATTTAGGACAATCAGATACCCTTGCTTTTACCTTCCCCTTCCCTTTGGAAGTTCCAACCTTTTGATCCTTTTCAGCTTCTTCTCTAACCTTGTTCTCAGGCCTAGCTTTCTCATGAACAACTTCAGTAGCCTTCTCTTTGGAGGGGCTTTAAGATTCGCTTTTCTTTTCACTCATCATCCTTCTTGCTATGCTAGGGTTGGCATTAGCAATTAAGTCATTGTCAGAAAATTCTTCATCAACATCAATGACAGAGGGTTCAACAGCCTTGTCAGTAGGGGTCTGGTGATCATCAGGTTTCTCTGAAGATTTCTCAATGTTGTCATCAGGTGTCTCAGGAGATTTCCTAATATTGTCATCAGGTGTCTCAACATTCTGAGTGACATTTGGATCACTTTCTAAATTAGGGCTAGCAGTTTCTTGGTTCAAAGGTACAGATACACCAAGAACAGAGTGATTTTCATTAATAATCCTAGTGACTAGTCTAGCAATAACTTGATGCACATAAGCAGAACCTTCCCTATTTTCTATCTCTGGAGGAACAGAAGATGATGGTTCAGCAGACTTACCAGAGGGAGAAGCTTGTGATCTTCTTGCATGTCTGGTTCGCAGCTTCTTGACCTTAGTAGGATCAGCTGCCATTGCACGAAAAGGAGTGACCTCAAGAACATCAGCATCCATGGGGTTTGCGTTTGCCCTAGGTTCTGAGTCAGTGGATGAAGAAGACGCGGTAGCCTTTGATGAAGATGATGACACAGATTTTTGAGACATCTTGAGAGATTGAAAATACAAGTGACAGCAAGTTTGAAGTTTTCTTTTGAGAGAATGAAGAGTGATACAGCAAACTGAGAGGAAGAAAATATAAGTGTGTCTATTCCTCTTCTTAAAACTTTGGAAATAAAGAGGGAAACGAATTATTTGCCCAATCAGAATAAACTTGATTAAAATATTTTTTTCAGCCCTTGTTTTAAGCAAAATTAATTGCTACAACTCTTCATATTGGCAAATACCCAGCTTGCCCCTTAAGTTCTCAAACTGACTAGCATCAAGTGCCTTGGTAAAAATATCAGCCAGTTGTAGTTCAGTGGCAACATGTTCCAGCTTAATCACCTTCTCCTCTACAAGATCTCCGATGAAGTGATGTCTAATGTCAATATGCTTAGTCCTGCTGTGTTGTATAGGATTCTTGGATATGTTAATAGCACTCAGGTTGTCACAGTACAATGTAATGACATCTTGTGTGACATTGTACTCAGTCAGCATCTGTTTCATCCAGATCATCTGAGAATAGCTGCTACCAACTGCTATGTGTTCAGCTTCAGCAGTGGATAAGGAAACACAATTTTGCTTCTTGCTGAACCAAGAGACAAGATTGTTTCCCAAAAAGAAGCATCCTCCAGAGGTGCTCTTTCTATCATCAGCACTACCAGCCCAATCAGCATCACAATAACTGCATGTAATTGGTTTACATCCATGAGAGTACAAGATACCATAATTGTAAGTTCCACTCACATACTGTAATTCTTTTCACCGATTGATGTGACTTACTTTGGTTCACCGTATCTTGCACATACTCCAATTGCAAAGGCAATGTATGCTTGTTAAGTATAAAGGCACTTCCTATCATACTTCTGTACAAGCTTTGATCCATATTTGTCCCACTTGTGTCTTTGGACAACTTTAGATGAGTAGGTGCAGGAGTCCTTTTATGACTGACATTATCCATCCCAAACTTATTGACAATATTCTTTGCATACTTGCTTTGAGAGAGAAAAATTGAGTCTTCCATCTGTGTGACTTGTAGTCCAAGAAAGTAGGTCAATTCTCTCATGAGACTCATTTCAAATTCAGCTTGCATCTGGTTAGCAAAATGTTTAACCATTTTATCTAACATTCCTCTAAACACTATGTCATCAACATAAATTTGAGCTACCATTATCTTTCCTCCTTCATCCTTGACAAAAAGAGTTTTATCCAAACCTCCTTTCCTGTATCCTTTGTCAGTGAGTAACTTTGTCAATCTTTAGTACCAAGCTCTAGGAGCTTGTTTCAGACCATATAATGCTTTCCTCAATTTGTAAACATGATCAAGAAAATTTGGATCCACAAACCCTTTAGGCTGTTCCACATACACTTCCTCATTTAAGTACCCATTTAGGAAGGCACTCTTCACATCCATCTAAAACAGCTTAAACTTTAGAAGACAAGCAACTCCCAAGAGAAGTCTGATTGATTTCAGTCTGGCTACCGGAGCAAAAGTCTCATCAAAATCAACCCCTTCAATTTGAGTGTATCCTTGAGCAATAAGCCTTGCCTTATTCTTGGTGACAACTCCTTCAGCATCTGACTTGTTCTTGTAGATCCACTTTGTGCCAATGATGTTTGTTCTTACTGGTCTAGGAACTAACTCCCATACTTCATGTTGTTTGAACTGGTTCAATTCATCTTGCATTGCTCCAATCCAGTATTCATCAGTCAAAGCCTCTTTAACATTTCTTGGTTCAATCTTAGACACAAAACAAGAGTTTGAGATGATTTCTCTAGATCTTGTAGTGACTCCACTGTTAGGATCTCCTATGATGAGTTCCTTAGGATGACCTTTCTGAATTCTGATGGAAGGATCTTTGTTAGCTTCCTTTGATTCATACTCTGGTGGAGTAGGGATAGGCACATCATCCTTTTTAGACACTTGTGGTGAAGTCTCAAAGAATGTCTCAACATCATATGGGACATTTGTTTCCTCATGGTGATCATCAACTATGACCTTTATAGATTCCATCAGAACTTTGGTCCCAAATTGAATACCCTATATGCTCATTGTTGGAGTATCCGTGAATATTCCTTCATCACTTTTAGAGTCCATCTTTCTCCTTTGTTCACGATCTGTAAGAATATAGCATTTGCTCCCAAAGACATGGAAATACTTCACAGTAGGCTTTCTTCTTTTCCATATTTCATAAAGGGTGGATGATGTTCCCCTTCTCAAGGTGACCCTGTTGTGGACATAACAGGCTATATTCATAGCTTCAGCCCAAAAATAAATAGGAAGCTTCTTGGCATGTATCATTGCTCTGGAAGATTCCTGTATAGTCATGTTTTTCCTTTCCACAACTCCATTTTGTTGAGGAGTTATAGGTGAAGAGAACTCATGATTGATTCCTTCTGAGGAACAGAACTCATCAAACTTACTATTTTCAAATTCCTTTCCATGATCACTTCTGATTCTGACAATGCATCCTTCCTTTTCTCTTTGAAGTCTTTTGCACAATTCCTTAAAGACATCAAATACATCAGATTTTTCCCTAATGAAGTTTATCCAGGTGAATCTGGAAAAATCATCCACAACAACATAGGCATATCTCTTTCCACCAAGACTTTCCAACTGCATAGGACCCATCAGATCCATATGTAGAAGTTCTAGCACCTTAGAGGTGGTCAGATGTCTAGTCTTTGGATGTGACATTCTAGTTTGCTTTCTAACCTGACATTCACCACAGACTCTCCCTTCATCAATATGAAGTCTTGGAACCCCTCTTACAACCTCCATGGATATGATCTTTTTCATCCCTCTAAGATGTAAATGACCAAGTTTTTGGTGCCACAGTTTCACTTCCTTTTCTTCTTTGGCTATAGAGCACACAAGAGTAGTTAGTGTTCTTGACTTCCATAAGTAACAATTGTCTTTGATCCGACTCCTCTCATTACAACTTGTTTTCATTAGTTACCGACATTCTGCACTTGGTGAAGTTGACCTTGAATCCTAGATCACATAGTTGATGATACTTATGAGATTAGCAACAAACCATTTAAAGAACACTTCATTTAGGTTTGGAACCCAGCAGTCCAAGTTTCCAACACCTTTGATTTCTCCTCTAGCTCCATCTCCAAAAGTGACATAACTGGTAGTATGAGGTTTGACATTATTCAGCAGATTCCTGATTCCAGTCATGTGTTTAGAACATCCACTGTCAAAGTACCAGTCTTCCTTGGCAGAAGCTCTAAGGGAGGTGTGAGCTATCAGGGCTGCAGTCTTTTTCTTCCACTGTGGTGTATATGGTGCTTTGTTGGTCTTAGGCTTGACATATGGGGTCTGATTAGGATATCCATATAATCTGAAGCAAAAAGGCTTTATGTGACCAAACCTTCCACAATAATGACATCTCCATCTTTGATACTTTTTCTTCATGTTTCTCTGTTCTTGATGTTGAGTCCTATGTTGTGACATCTGCTTTGACATTCGCTTATCAGACCTGGTTTTCTTCTTTTCAACAGCGGATTTCTTTGTAGCCACAAATCCTAGACCAGACATGTTTCTTGCATTTTGTCTAGTCTGAAGGATTTCTTCCAACTTGTCAATTCCAGTTGTTAACATCCTGACAGACTTAGTCATTTGATCAAGTTTGGTGTTCAACACTAGAACTTCACCTTTGAGATGACTTATAGTAGCACTGTCTGTCTTCTTCTCAGCCTCCATCTTCACTATGAGCTTTTTCTGTTTCTCATTTTGCTGACAGACTTCAGCACTTCTGATACACAGCTTCTTGTAGGAGTCAGCAGGTTCTTCAAATGTCACTTCCTCATCACTAGAATCATTATCAGAGTTACAAACACCAGATAGTGCAGTAACTAGTTTAGCAGATTCTTCTTCAGAGTCACTTTCTGAGTCACCATCAGACCAAGTAACAGACATTCCTTTCTTTTGTTTCTTTAGAAAGGTAGGACATTCAGATCGAATGTGCCCATATCCTTCTTATCCATGGCATTGGATTCCTCTGCTTTGATTTCCTTTTTCTTCAGACTTAGTTCTTCTGCTGGAGTCATGGGATCTGCTAATGCCAGAGGAAATGTTCTTGACATTTGACCTTGACTTTGGGTCCATCCTCTTGATGAGTTTGTTGAACTCCTTTCCAAGCATAACTATAGCTTCTGATATATTCTCTTCATCACTCTCCTTGCTTTCCTCTTCAGCATTGGATACCAGGGCTATGCTCTTGTTTTTCTTGTCAACATTGTCACTGATCCCCATCTCAAATGTCTGAAGTTACCCAATGAGTTCATCAACCTTCAAGTTGTATATATCCTGAGCTTCCTCTATAGCAGTCACTTTCATTGCAAACCTTTTAGGCAAGGATCTGAGAATTTTTCTCACCAAATTTTCTTCTGACATCTTTTCTCCCAATGCTCCTGAGGTGTTGAAAATCTCCAAGATATTCATGTGAAACTCATGAATGGTCTCATCTTCCTTCATCTTCAGATTCTCAAACTTGGTAGTGAGCATTTGAAGTCTTGAAATTTTTACCTTGGATGTACCCTCATGAGTGGTTTTGAGAGTGTCCCAAACATCCTTGGCCAGTTCACACTGATGTACTAGTCTGAAAATGTTTCTGTCAATTCCATTGAATAAGGCATTCAATGCTTTAGAGTTCCCCAGTGCTAGCTCTTCTTCTTATTTTCTCCATTCTTCCTCAAGTTTCAGACTAGTAGTCCCATCTTTATCAAGTTTGATGGGATGTTTCCATCCTCTGTCAGCTGCTCTCCAAGCTTTATTATCCAGTGACTTCAAAAAGGAAAGCATACGAGGTTTCTAATAATCATAGTTTGATCCATCTAGAATAGGTGGTCTGCTCCCAAATCCTTCTTCCTTGTCCATAGCGCCAGAAAATAATATCCCTAGATCTCACCCAGGAATAACAGGCAGGGTGCCTGCTCTGATGCCAATTGAAATTCTGGCAGCAGATACTTAATGTCAAAGTGAATGTTATGACACCGTATCTGACAAACTGTTAACAGTTCACACTGTAATATAAAGACAGTAAAGAACACAATCAATTGTTAACCCAGTTCAGTGTGTAACTACACCTACATCCGGGGACTACCAAGCCAGGGAGGAAATCCACTATAAGTAGTATTAATTCAGGAATAAACCAACCAGTTTATCTCCTTCACTTAAAACCTACCCAATGCAACTTCAATCTAAGTCCTACTTAGACCTGAGTTCATACTCACTCCCCCTCAATCACAACAGTGATACCAACCTATTGATTAATAGAATAGTGAACACATTCTTCAATAAACATACTTGATTTTGCTTCAAAGCTTTAATCAAGAGACACAACACTCGTGCTTCAAAGCTTTGAGTGGTAAACTACCCTTACAACCAAATCCTAGTCCAAGTCACTTATCACAAGATAATTTCTTGGCTCACAAGAATAACTAGAACACAAATTACAGTCTACTTCTCCTTCTTCACAGAAAAGGCACAACTCACAGTATAAGGGTTTCCTTCATATTATAGAAGCAGTAAAGTCTTAAACTTGGGCTTCCATAAAAATAGCTAGGGTTAACAAAAGTTACCCTAAAGACTTGGTCTCTTTAATATACCAAATTAGGGTTAAACAAGGTTAACCTTAAAACCATGTGAGCACATGATCCAATAAATTAGTCCATAATAAGACAGCTAAGCAGAATCCTGAAAACTCTCAGGAAAAGTAAATCTGCATAACAATGAATGTTGCACAGAATGTCATAACATTGGTCATGACATCAGTCATTCTTCTTGCATATTTCCAGCATAATAGTTCATAACCAATCTGAGCTGTACCTGTATAATTCTTTTTCTGCAGAATTTATCTTCAACTCAGAATGTCATGACATCAGTCAAGACATTGACATAAATTGGTTTTACCAAAAATTAAAGCCAACATAAAAACACTTACACTTATATTCACTTCAATTTTAACCAGAGTTTCTGAAGACTTATATTTACTTCAAATTTAATCTAATTTTTGAAGACTTATATTCACTTCAAATTTCACCAGATTTTCTGAAGACTTATATTCACTTCAAATTACACCAGATTTTCTGATGACTTATATTCACTTCAAATTTCATCATATTTTTTGAAGACTTGTATTCACTTCAATTTTAACTATATTTTGTTAAAACTTATATTCACTTCAAATTTCATCTAATTTTCTGAAGACTTATATTCACTTCAAGTTTCACAAGATTTTCTGAAGACTTATATTCATTTCAAATTTCAACAGATTTTCTGAACACTTATATTCACTTCAAATTTAATCAGATTTTCTGAAGATTTGTATTCACTTCAATTTTAACCAGATTTTCTGAAGAGTTATATTCACTTCAAATTTCATCTAATTTTCTGAACACTTATATTACTTCAAGTTTCACCAGAGTTTCTGAAGACTTATTCACTTCAAATTTCATCAGATTTTATGAGGACTTATATTCACTTAAATTTTCACCATATTTTCTGAAGACTTATATTCACTTCAAATTTCATCAGATTTTCTGAACACTTATATTCACTATGAGTTTCACCCGATTTTTTGGAGACTTATATTAACTTCAAATTTCATCAGATTTTCTGAGGACTTATATTCACTACAATTTTCACCATATTTTCTGAAGACTTATATGCACTTCAAATTTTATCAGATCTCTTGAAGACTTAAATTCACTTCAAGTTTCACCAGATTTTCTGAAGACTTATATTCACTTAAAATTTCATCAGATTTTCAGAAGACTTATATACACTTCAAGTTTCACATGATTTTCTGAAGACTTATATTCACTTCAAATTTCATCAGATTTCTTGAAGACTTATATTCACTTCAAATTTCATCAGATTTTCTGAAGACGTATATTCACTTCAAATTTCATCTAATTTTCTAAAGACTTATATTCATTTCATGTTTCACCAGATTTTTTGAAGATTTATATTCACTTCAAATTTCATCATATTTTCTGAAAACTTCTATTCACTTTAAATTTCATCTAATTTTCTAAAGACTTATATTCACTTCAAATTTCATCAAATTTATTAAAGACTTATATTCACTTATAATTTCATCAAATTTTCTGAAGACTTGTATTCACTTCAATTTTCACAAGATTTTCTGAAGTCTTATATTCACTTCAAATTTCATCGGATTTTCTGAAGACGTATATTCACTTCGAGTTTCACCAGATTTTTACTTATATTAACTTCAACTTTCGCCAGATTATCTGAAGACTTATATTCACTTTAAAGTTCATCAGACTTATTGAAGACTATTATTCACTTAAAATTTCTCCAGATTATCCGAAGACTTATATTCACTTTAAATTTATTCAGACTTTCTGAAGACTATTATTCACTTAAAATTACATCAGATTTTCTGAAGACTTATATTCACTTCAAATTACACCATATTTTCTGAAGACTTATATTTATATCAATTTTAACCAGATTTTCTGAAGACTTATTCACTTCAAATTTCATCATATTTTCTGAAGAATTATATTGACTTCAAATTTCATTAGATTTTCTGTAGACTTAAATTCACTTCAAATTTCACCAGATTTTCTGAAAACTTATATTCACTTCAATTTTAACCAGAGTTTCTGAAGACTTATATTCACTTCAAATTTCATCTAATTTTTGAAGACATATATTAACTTCAAATTTCAGGCTTTGTATTCACCGTGGGGAGCTCCTGTGTTATTAGTAAAGAAGAGAGATGGTAGCATGAGGCTTTGTATTGATTATCGTCAGTTGAATAAAGTAACTATCAAGAATAGGTATCCACTTCCTAGGATTGATGATTTGATGGACCGGTTGGTTGGTGCTCGCATGTTTAGTAAGATTGATTTGAGATCGGGTTACCATCAAATAAGAGTGAAAGAAGAAGATGTTCAGAAAACTGCTTTCAGGACGAGGTATGGACATTACGAGTATTCGGTGATGCCTTTTGGTGTCACTAATGCACCGGGAGTATTCATGGAGTACATGAACCGTATTTTCCATCCTTACTTGGATAGTTTCGTGGTTGTTTTTATTGATGACATTCTGGTTTATTCTAAATCGGAGGAAGAGCACGCAGAGCATTTGCACACTGTGTTAGAAGTTTTGAAAGAGAAGAAGCTTTATGCTAAGTTGTCGAAGTGCGAATTTTGGCTAGGTGAAGTGAGCTTTTTAGGGCATGTCATTTCTGGTGATGGCATTGCGGTTGATCCTTCTAAAGTTGATGCTGTGTTAAGATGGGAGACTCCTAAGTCTGTTACCGAGATTAGAAGTTTGTTGGGTTTGGCTGGTTACTATAGGAGGTTCATTGAAGGTTTTTCTAAGTTGGCACTTCCTTTGACAAAGTTAACTTGTAAAGGAGCTGCTTTTGTGTGGGATGTCAGTGTGAAGAAAGTTTTGTTAAATTGAAGAAGAGGTTGACAACGGCACCGATCTTGATTTTACCTAATCTCAAGAACCGTTTGTGGTTTATTCAGATGCTTCTATGATGGGTTTGGGTGGTGTGCTTATGCAAGGTGGCAAGGTGGTTGCTTATGCTTCGAGGCAATTGAAGATTCATGAGAGGAATTATCCTACTCACGATTTGGAACTCATGGCGTGTTGTTTTTGTGCTTAAGATTTGGAGGCATTATCTTTATGGTTCTAGATTTGAAGTGTTTAGTGACCATAAAAGCTTGAAATATTTGTTTGATCAAAAGGAGCTTAATATGAGACAAAGAAGGTGGCTTGAATTGTTGAAAGATTATGATTTCGGATTGAATTACCATCCTGGTAAAGCAAATGTGGTGGCCGATGCTTTAAGTCGAAAGACTTTGCATATGTCACTTTTGATGGTGAAGGAATTGGAAATGATTGAACAATTTAGAGATATGAGTCTTGTGATAGAAGTGACGCCGAAGAGTGTTGTCTTGGGGATGTTGAAGATCAATAATGATTTCCTTGATAGTATTAGAGAAGCTCAGAAGCTTGATGTGAGACTTGTGGATTTATTGGTTAGTATTGGACGAACTGAAAGTGAAGATTTCAAGTTGGATGCTCAGGGTGTTTTAAGATTCCGGAGTAGGATTTGTATTCCCGATGATGTTGATTTAAAGAGGATGATTTTGGAAGAAAGTCATAGGAGTAATTTGAGTATTCATCCCGGAGCGACTAAAATGTATCAAGATTTGAGGAAACTATTTTGGTGGTCGGGTATGAAAAGAGAAGTGGCTCAGTTTGTTTATGCCTGTTTGACTTGTCAGAAGTCTAAGGTGGAGCATCAGAAGCCTGCAGTTTCTGGTTGATGCAACCGTTGGAGATCCCGGAATGGAAAAGGGATAGCATTTCTATGGATTTTGTAATGGGGTTTCCGAATACACAAAGAGGACACGATGCGATTTGGGTGATTGTTGATAGGCTTACAAAGTCGACTCACTTTATTCCTATTAACATCACTTATCCCGTAGCTTAAGTGGCGGAGATTTATACGCATGATTGTTAGATTACATGGTATTCCTTTGTGTATTGTTTCGGATAGAGACCCGAGGTTCATCAATTTTGGAAAAGCTTGCAAGAGGCTTTAGGTTCAAAGTTGAGGTTGAGTTCGCTTATCATCCTCAAACCGATGGTCAAACGGAAAGGACGATTCAATCGTTGGAAGACTTGTCACGCTTGTATTCTCAAAGCGTGGTGGTTCATGGGATACATACCTTCCTTTGATTGAGTTTACATATAATAACAGTTTTCATGCTAGCATTGGAATGGCACCGCTTGAGGCATTATATGGTAGGAGGTGTAGAACCCTTCAGGTTGGTACAGTCGTGAGAGTGTAGTGCTTGGACCCAATTGGTTAGGAGACTACGGAGTATGTGAAGATGATTAGAGAAAAGATGAGGATTCTCAAAGTCACAAAAGAGTTATCATGATAAAAGGAGGAAGGAATTGGAATTTCAAGAGGGTGATCATGTGTTTTTGAGGGTTACCCTACAACCGTGGGACGAGCATGAAGTCGTAAGAAGCTAACTCCTCGCTTTATTGGTCCTTATCGATTACTAGTAGAGTGGAAAAGTGGTTTATCGGTATGCTACCGCCAAATCTTCAAACTTCACCATGTTTTCATGTATCACAACTTCGAAGTATGTCCCGGATCCTTCACATGTGATTGAGATGGATGACATTCAAGTTCGGAAAATCTACGGTGGAAACGATGCCTCTTGAGGATCGAGGATCGAGATGAGGTCCCTTCTGGCAAAGAGATTTCATTGGTTAAGGTTGTTTGATTGGAGCAAGGTGAAAGTGCAACGTGGGAGTTGGAGAGTAAGATGGAATTGCATCCCGAGCTTTTTCGAATGTGTTTTGAGGACTAAACTTTTAGTGGGGAGAGTTGTAACGCCTGCTTTATTTAATATTAATATTTATGAATTATGTTTGGTGATTGTTTTGACAACGAAAATAATTATATTAATCGGTAAAATATTAATTTAATGTATAATTAATTCTTGAATTAAATTAATAAATTAAGTTAATAATATATTTAGATGGTATATTTAGTGTATTAAGAATAGTTGAGGGCAACAGCAATTTTATTAAGTTTGGTTAGTAAGCATACTATATATATATCATTTCCTCCACTTTCCAAACAACACAAAACACTAAATATAGAAAGTTGGAGAAAAGCTATTTCTAGAAGAAGAAGAAGAGGAGAACAAGAAGAAGAACAAAGCTTGGTTGGAGAATCATCTTGAATACCCAAAGCTTGCTAGGTAAGGGGTTTGATTTATTTCATTTACCTAGGGCTTGATGGATTATAGTTCGTTTGAGGATGAAACTTGATAGTTGATTTCATAAGAGTTTGTTGGTCGATTGTAGAGTGGTTTAGAAAGGGTGGATTTGGAGTATGGTTGGTGGGTATGTTAGGTGTTAACTTGTAGAAATTAGAGTATGGGAATGGGAAGGAGAACCATGGTAGAAGAATGAGAAACCCAAAAGATGGAGTTTTCATCGGCGAAACACGGGCCGTGTTGCTCAACATCCGTGTTCCCTTTAAGAATGGAAGTTGAATTATGGCACTGCAACACGGGGGTTGTTGTCCACACGGTGCCCGTGTTGTTGCAACCGCTTGGGGAAATTTGCTGCTGAGCTTTACAACACGGGTCAGTGTTGTCCCACACCGGAAATTGTCAGGTTCATAGCCTTAAATTTTCTCGATTTTCTCACTTCCTTTCGAACCCGATTATATTCCGATTTTAAGGTTGATATTTATAACTTATATCGGTAATTAAGAATGACTTCCGTGATGATTATTTATGTTTTATTATCTTCCGCTTTCGGAAATTGAAGGATTAATTGATGATGATATTTATGATGGTGTATTTAATTATAAATACTTTATGTTTATGCTAAGCATGACATGTTTATGTGTGAATAAATATAAAGTAGACTTTATGTTTATGCCTTGATGACATGTTTATGTGATGTGAATAAATATGGCTATAGACTTTATGTCAATTGTGATGAGCGATGATGATATGTTGTTGAGTGGTCTTTATTTTGAGTCACATACATTTCATGTTTAAGAGGGCTTTATGCTGCTTTATGAAGGCTTTATGCTTGCTTAAGATGGGCTTTATGCTTGTGTCCCTAATTACGGACGTTTGGGTACCATATGCATAACATAGTCGTAGTCTCATGGAGTCCATTATGTTTATTTTGAGTTGGTTGCGTTTATGTTCGAGTGTTTATCATCGAGTCCTTAATTGATGAATGATAATTGAATAGCAATCGCTATATGGTGTTTGGTGTTGATGCGAGTTTAATGATTGTGTGATGGAGTTAAAGTGTTGGTTTATACACTAAATGTTAATTTAAAGTATGTAAGTTTAAATACATGTTGACATACCTTATTTACCTCATATCATTTATAATTTCATATCTATAAATTCCATTATTGCCTTGATGCATATGTTTTGGAATTATCTCACCCTTTATTTGTTTCACAAGTTACCTATATAATGGTAACGTGTGATCCCAGGATGAGGAGGATTAGCTCGAGTCAATTTATTTTGTGTCGCTCGCCCGGGTCGAGTAACACTCTGGATTTGGGCGATGACATTATTTTGATAGGATAGTTTGTATATACTATCTTATTATGTGATAACCTTATGTATTGATGACAACATGATGTTACGTATATTTGTAAAACATATCCGCTGTGTTGTGAATATTCATATGTACGTATGATGAATTATGTATGATTTGGTACATCCGATTTTTGATGAGCATTAAAATGCTAATTGCTAGAGATGCGATGATGTGATGCCTCAATTTTGTGTAATTGAATTTTGAAACTCTGATTCTATTATATGATTATGCGGGGTAGAATTGGGGTGTTACAGTTATATTCACTTCAAATTTCATCAGATTTTCTGAAGACTTATATTCATATCAATTTTAACCAAATTTTCTAAAGACTTATATTCACTTCTAATTTCATCAAATTTTCTGAAGACTTATATTCACTTCAAATGTCATCAGATTTTCTGAAGAGTCATATTCACTTCAAATGTCATCAGATTTTCTGAAGACTTGTATTCACTTAAAATTTCGTCTAATTTTCTGAAGACTTATATTCACTTCAAGCTTCACCTGATTTTCTGAAGACTTATATTCACTTCAAATTTCATCAGATTTTCTGAAAACTTATATTCACTTCAAATTTCATCAGATTTTCTGAAGACTTATATTCACTTCAAATTTCACCAGATTTGCTGAAGACTTGTATTGACTTCTATTTTAACCACTTTTTTTTGAAGACTTATATTTACCTCAAATTTCATCAAATTTTCTGAAGAGTTATATTTACTACAAGTTTCACCAGATTTTCTTAAGACTTATATTCACTTCAAATTTCATCAGATTTTATGAAAACTTATATTCACTTCAAATTTCATCTAATTTTCTGAACACTTATATTACTTCAAGTTTCACCAGAGTTTCTGAAGACATATATTCAATTGAAATTTCATCAGAATTTCTGAAGACTTATTTATATTCACTTCAAATTTCATCAGATTTTCTAAAGACTTATATTCACCTAAAATTTCTCCAGATATTCTGAAGACTGGTATTCACTTCAATTTTCACCAGATTTTTTGAAGACTTATATTCACTTCAAATTTCATCAAATTTTCTGAAGACTTATATTCACTTCAAGTTTCACCTGATTTTCTGAAGACTTATATTCACTTCAAATTTCATTAAATTTTTTGAAGACTTATATTCACTTTAAATTTCATCAGATTTTCTGAAGACTTGTATTCACTTCAATTTTAACCATAATTTCTGAAGACTTATATTCACTTCAAATTTCATCTAATTTTCTGAAGACTTATATTCACTTCAAGTTTCACCAGATTTTCGGAAGACTTATATTCACTTTAAATTTCATCAAACTTTCAGAAGAGTATTATTTACTTAAAATTTCATCAGATTTTCTGAAGACTTATATTCATTTCAAATTTCATCAGATTTTCTGAAGACTTATATTCACTTCAATTTTAACCAGATTTTCTAAAGACTTAAATTCACTTCAAATTTCATCAGATTTTCTGAAGACTTAAAGTCACTTCAAATTTCACCAGATTTTATGAAGACTTAAATTCACTCAAATGTCATCGATTTTCCAAGACTTGTATTCACTTCAATTTTAAATGATTTTCCAAGACTTATATTCACTACAAATTTCAACTAATTTTCTGAAGACATATATTCACTTCACGTTTCACCAGATTTTCTGAAGACTTATATTCACTTCAAATTTCAACAGATTTTCTGAAGACTAATATTCACTTCAAATTTAATCATATTTTCTGAAGACTTGTATTCACTTCAATTTTAACCAGAGTTTCTGAAGACTTATATTCACTTCAAATTTCATCTAATTTTTGAAGACTTATATTCACTTCCTGTTTCACTAGATTTTCTGAAGACGTATATTCATTTGAATTTTCAGCAGAGTTTTTGAAGACTTATATTCACTTCAAATTTCATCTAATTTTTTGAAGACTTATATTCACTTCAAGTTTCACCAGATTTTTTGAAGACTTATATTCACTTCAAATTTCATCAGATTTGTTGAAGACTTATATTCACTTCAAATTTCATCAGATTTTCGGAAGACTTGTATTCACTTCAATTTTAACCAGAGTTTCTGAACACTTATATTCACTTTAAATTTCATCTAATTTTTGAAGACTTATATTCACTTCAAGTATCACTAGATTTCCTGAAGACTTATATTCACTTCAATTTTCATCAGATTTTCTAAAGACTTATATTCACTTCAAATTTCATCAGATTCTCTGAAGACTTATATTCACTTCAAATTTCATCAGATTTTCTGAACACTTATATTCATAACAATTTTAACCAGATTTCCTGCAGACTTATATTCACTTCAAATTTAATCAAATTTTCTGAAGACATAGATTCACTTCAAATGTCATCAGATTTTCTGAAGAGTTATATTCACTTCAAATGTCATCAAATTTTCTGAAGACTTCTGTTCACTTCAATTTTAACCATATTTTCTGAAGACTTATATTCACTTCAAATTTCATCTAATTTTCTGAAGACTTATATTCACTTCAAGTTTCACCAGATTTTCGGAAGACTTATATTCACTTGAAATTTCTTCTTAAGACTTGTATTTACTTCAATTTTAACTAGAGTTTCTGAAGACTTATATTCACTTCAAATTTCATCTAATTTTTGAAGACTTATATTCACTTCAAGTTTGACTAGATTTTCTGAAGACTTATATTCACTTCAATTTTCATCATATTTTCTGAGGACTTATATTAACATCAAACTTCATCAGATTTTCTGAAGAATTATATTCACTTCAAATTTCATCAGATGTTCTGAAGACTTATATTCATATCAATTTTAACTAGATTTTCTGAAGACTTATATTAATTTCAAATTTAGACCGATATTCTGAAGACTTATATTCACTTCATATTTCATCAGATTTTCTGAAGACTTATATTCACTTCAAATGTCATCAGATTTTCTGAAGACTTGTATTCACTTCAATTTTAACAGGATTTTCTGAAGACTTATATTCACTTCATATTTCATCTAATTTTCTGTAGACTTATATTCACTTCAAGTTTCACTAGATTTTCTGAAGACTTATATTCACTTCAAATTTCATCAGATTTTATGAAGACTTATATTCACTTCAAATTTCATCAGATTTTATGAAGACTTATATTCACTTCAAATTTCCTCAGATTTTCTGAAAACTTATATTCACTTCAAATTTCCCCGATTTTTCAAGACTTATATTCAAATTTCAATACTTGTCAAGACTTGTATTCACTTCGAGTTTCACCAGATATTTTGGAGACATATATTAACTTCAAATTTCTCCAGATTATCTGAAGACCTATATTCACTTTAAATTTCATCAAACTTTCTGAAGAGTATTATTCACTTCAAATTTCATCAAATTTTCTGAAGACTTATATTCACTTCAAGTTTCACCATATTTCCTGAAGACTTATATTCACTTCAATTTTCATCAGATTTTCTAACGACTTATATTCACTTCAAATTTCATCAGATTTTCTGAAGACTTATATTAACTTCAAATTTCATCAGATTTTCTGAAGACATATATTTATATATATTTTAACCAAATTTTCGGAAGACTTATATTCACTTCAAATTTCATCAAATTTTCTGAAGAATTATATTCACTTCAAATGTCATCAGATTTTCTAAAGAGTTATATTCACTTAAAAAGTCATCAGATTTTCCGAAGACTTGTATTCACTTAAATTTTAACCATATTTTCTGAAGACTTATATTCACTTCAAATTTCATCAAATTTTCTAAAGACGTATATTCACTTCAAGTTTCACCATATTTTCTGAAGACTTATATTCACTTTAAATTTCATTAAATTTTCAGAAGACTTATATTCACTTCAAATTTCACCAGATTTTCTGAAGACTTATATTCACTTCAAATTTCAATGATTTTCTCACTTATATTCACTTCAATTTTAACCAGAATTTCTGAAGACTTATATTCACTTCAAATTTCATCTAATTTTTGAAGACTTATATTCACTTCAAGTTTCACTAGATTTTCTGAAGACTTGTATTCACTTCAATTTTCATCAGGTTTTCTGAAGACTTATATTCACTTCAAATTTCAGAAGATGTTCTAAAGACTTATATTCATATCAATTTTAACTAGATTTCTTGAAGACTTATATTCACTTCAAATGTCATCAGATTTTCTGAAGACTTGTATTCAGTTCAATTTTAACCAGATTTTCTGAAGACTTTTATTCAGTTCAAATTTCATCTAATTTTCTAAAGACTTATATTCACTTCAAATTTCATCAGATTTTTTGAAGACTTATATTCAATTCAAATTTCATCAGATTTTCTAAAGACTTGTATTCACTTCAATTTTAACCAGAGTTTCTGAAGACTTATATTCACTTCAAATTTCATCTAATTTTTGAATACTTATATTCACTTCAAGTTTCACTAGATTTTCTGAAGACTTATATTCACTTCAATTTTCATTAGATTTTCTAAAGACTTATATTCACTTCAAGTTTCACAAGATTTTCTGAAGACTTATATTCACTTTAATTTTCATCAGATTTTCTGAAGACTTATATTCACTTCAAACTTCATCAGATTTTCTGAAGACTTATATTCACTTCAAATGTCATCAGATTTTCTGAAGACTTGTATTCACTTCAATTTTAACCAGATTTTCTAAAGACTTATATTCACTTCAAATTTCATCTAATTTTCTGAAGACTTATATTCACTTCAAGTTTCACCAGATTTTCTGAAGACTTATATTCACTTCAAATTTCATCAGATTTTCTGAAGACTTGTATTCACTTCAATTTTAACCAGAGTTTCTGAAGACTTATATTCACTTCAAATTTCATCTAATTTTTGAAGACTTATATTCACTTCAAGTTTCACTAGATTTTCTGAAGTCTTATATTCCGTTCAATTTTCATCAGAGTTTCTGAAAACTTATATTCACTTCAAATTTCATCTAATTTTCTGAAGACTTATATTCACTTCAAATTTCATCAGATTTTCTGAAGACTTATATTCACTTCAAATTTCATCAGATTTTCTGAAGACTTGTATTCACTTCAATTTTAACCAGAGTTTTTGAAGACTTATATTCACTTCAAATTTCATCTAATTTTTGAAGACTTATATTCACTTCAAGTTTCACTAGATTTTCTGAAGACTTATATTCACTTCAATTTTCATCAGATTTTCTGAAGACTTATATTCACTTCAAACTTCATCATATTTTCTGAAGACTTATATTCACTTCAAATTTCATCAGATGTTCTGAAGACTTATATTCACTTCAAATTTCACCAGATTTTCTGAAGACTTATATTCACTTCAAATTTCATGATTTTCCGAAGATTTATATTCACTTCAAATGTCATCAGATTTTCTGAAGACTTGTATTCACTTCAATTTTAACCATATTTTCTGAAGACTTATATTCACTTCAAATTACATCTAATTTTCTGAAGACTTATATTCACTTCAAGTTTCACCATATTTTCTGAAGACTTATATTCACTTCAAATTTCACCGATTTTCCGAAGACTTATATTCACTTCAAATTTCATCAGATTTTCTGAAGACTTGTATTCACTTCAATTTTAACCAGAGTTTCTGAAGACTTATATTCACTTCAAATTTCATCTAATTTTTGAAGACTTATATTCACTTCAAGTTTCATTAGATTTTCTGAAGACTTATATTCACTTCAATTTTCATCAGATTTTCAGAAGACTTATATTCACTTCAAACTTCACCATATTTTCTGAAGACTTATATTCACTTCAAATTTCATCAGATGTTCTGAAGACTTATATTCATATCAATTTTAACTAGATTTTCTGAAGACTTATATTCACTTCAAATTTCATCAGATATTCTGAAGACTTATATTCACTTCAAATTTCATCAGATTTTCTGAAGACTTATATTCACTTCAAATGTCATCAGATTTTCTGAAGACTTGTATTCACTTCAATTTTAACCATATTTTCTGAAGACTTATATTCACTTCAAATTACATCTAATTTTCTAAAGACTTATATTCACTTAAAATTTCATCAGATTTTCTGAAGACTTATATTCACTTCAAATTTCATCAGATTTTCCGAAGACTTGTATTCACTTCAATTTTAACCAGAGTTTCTGAAGACTTATATTCACTTCAAATTTCATCTAATTTTTGAAGACTTATATTCACTTCAAGTTTCACTAGATTTTCTGAAGACTTATATTCACTTCAATTTTCATCAGATTTTCTGAAGACTTATATTCACTTCAAACTTCATCATATTTTTGAAGACTTATATTCACTTCAAATTTCATCAGATGTTCTGAAGACTTATATTCACTTCAAGTTTCATCAGATTTTCTGAAGACTTATATTCACTTCAAATTTCACAGATTTTCGGAAGATTTATATTCACTTCAAATGTCATCAGATTTTCTGAAGACTTGTATTCACTTCAATTTTAACCATATTTTCTGAAGACTTATATTCACTACAAATTACATCTAATTTTCTGAAGACTTATATTCACTTCAAGTTTCACCATATTTTCTGAAGACTTATATTCACTTCAAATTTCATCAGATTTTCTGAAGACTTATATTCACTTCAAATTTCATCAGATTTTCTGAAGACTTGTATTCACTTTAATTTTAACCAGAGTTTCTGAAGACTTATATTCACTTCAAATTTCATCTAATTTTTGAAGACTTATATTCACTTCAAGTTTCACTAGATTTTCTTAAGACTTATATTCACTTCAATTTTCATCAGATTTTCTGAAGACTTATATTCACTTCAAACTTCACCATATTTTCTGAAGACTTATATTCACTTCAAATTTCATCAGATGTTCTGAAGACTTATATTCATATCAATTTTAACTAGATTTTCTGAAGACTTATATTCACTTCAAATTTCATCAGATATTCTGAAGACTTATATTCACTTCAAATTTCATCAGATTTTCTGAAGACTTATATTCACTTCAAATGTCATCAGATTTTCTGAAGACTTGTATTCACTTCAATTTTAACCATATTTTCTGAAGACTTATATTCACTTCAAATTACATCTAATTTTCTAAAGACTTATATTCACTTCGAGTTTCACCATATTTTCTGAAGACTTATATTCACTTCAAATTTCATCAGATTTTCTGAAGACTTATATTCACTTCAAATTTCATCAGATTTTCTGAAGACTTGTATTCACTTCAATTTTAACCAGATTTTCTAAAGACTTATATTCACTTCAAATTTCATCTAATTTTATGAAGACTTATATTCACTTCAAGTTTCACCGATTTTCTGAAGACTTATATTCACTTCAAATTCATGATTTTCTCAAGACTTATATTCACTTCAATTTTAACAAAGATTTTCAAGACTTATATTCACTTCAAATTTCATCTAATTTTTGAAGACTATATTCACTTCAAGTTTCATTAGATTTTCTCAAGACTTATATTCGCTCAAATTTTCATCGATTTTCGAAACTTATATTCACTTCAAATTTCATCTAATTTTCTCAAGACTTATATTCACTTCAAATTTCACGATTTTCTCAAGACTTATATTCACTCAAATTTCACCGATTTTCCAAGACTTGTAATCACTTTAATTTTAACCAGATTTCAAGACTTATATTCACTTCAAATTTCATCTAATTTTTGAAGACTTATATTCACTTCAAATTTCACTAGATTTTCTAAGACTTATATTCACTTCAATTTTCATCGTTTCAAGACTTATATTCACTTCAAATTTCACCATATTTTCGAAGACTTATATTCACTTTAAATTTCAATGATTTTCAAGACATATATTCATATCAATTTAACTAGATTTTCAAGACTTATATTCACTTCCACCATCGATATTCAAGACTTATATTCACTTCAAATTCATCGATTTTCTCAAGACTTATATTCACTCAAATTCATCGATTTTCCTAAGACTTTATTCACTTCAAATTTAACTATATTTTCTCAAGATTTATATTCACTTCAAATTCATCTAATTTTCTAAAGACTATATTCACTTCTTAGATTCACCATATTTTCTCAAGACTTATATTCACTTCAAATTTCATCGATTTCAAGACTTATATTCACTTCAAATTTTATCGATTTTCCAAGACTTATATTCACTTCAATTTTAAACCGTATTTTCTAAAGACTTATATTCACTTCAAATTTCATCTTATTTTCCAAGACTTATATTCACTTCAAGTTTCACCGATTTTCAAGACTTATATTCACTTCAAATTTCATCGATTTTCTCAAGACTTATATCACTTCAATTTTAATCCGTAGTTTCAAGACTTATATTCACTTCTTCATCTAATTTTTGAAGACTTATATTCACTTCAAGTTTCACTAGATTTTCTCAAGACTTATATTCCTCAATTTTCATCGAGTTTCGAAGACTTATATTCACTCTAAATTTCATCTATTTTCTCAAGACTTATATTCACTTCAAATTTCATCGATTTTCCAAGACTTATATTCACTTCAAATTTCATCGATTTTCTCAAGACTTATATTCACTTAAATTTTCATCGATTTTCAAGACTTATTCACTTCAATTTTAACCATATTTTCTCAAGACTTATATTCACTCAAATTACATCTAATTTCTCTCAAGACTTATATTCACTTCAAGATTCACCATATTTTCAAGACTTATATTCACTTCAATTTTCATCGTTTCAAGACTTATATTCACTTCAAATTTCACGCATTTTCCAAAGACTTATATTCACTTCAATTTTCAATCCGTAGTTTCAAGACTTATATTCATATCAATTTTAACTAGATTTCAAGACTTATATTCACTTCAAATTTCATCTGATATTCTGAAGACTTATATTCACTTCAAATTTCATCAGATTTTCTGAAGACTTATATTCACTTCAAATGTCATTAGATGTTCTGAAGACTTGTATTCACTTCAATTTTAACCATATTTTCTGAAGACTTATATTCACTTCAAATTACATCTAATTTTCTGAAGACTTATATTCACTTCAAGTTTCACCATATTTTCTGAAGACTTATATTCACTTCAAATTTCATCAGATTTTCTGAAGACTTATATTCACTTCAAATTTCATCAGATTTTCTGAAGACTTGTATTCACTTCAATTTTAACCATATTTTCTAAAGACTTATATTCACTTCAAATTTCATCTTATTTTCTGAAGACTTATATTCACTTCAAGTTTCACCAGATTTTCTGAAGACTTATATTCACTTCAAATTTCATCTTTCAAGACTTATATTCACTAATTTTAATCGCATTTTCAAGACTTATATTCACTTCAAATTTCATCTAATTTTTGAAGACTTATATTCACTTCAAGTTTCACCAGATTTTCAGACTTATATTCACTCAATTTCATCCAGTTTCCTAAGACTTATATTCACTTCAAATTTCATCTAATTTTCTCAAGACTTATATTCACTTCAAATTTCATCGATTTTTGAAGACTTATATTCACTTCAATTTCATCGATTTTCCAAGACTTATATTCACTTAATTTTAACGATTTTTGAAGACTTATATTCACTCAATTTTAAACCATATTTCTCGAAGACTTATATTCACTTCAAATTTCATCTAATTTTCTCAAGACTTATATTCACTCAAGATTCACCATATTTTCTCGAAGACTTATATTCACTTCAAATTTCATCAATTTTCTAAGACTTATATTCACTTCAAATTTCACCGATTTGAAGACTTATATTCACTTCAAATTTCACGATTTTCTAAAGACTTATATTCACTTAAATTTAACCGTATTTTCAAGACTTATATTCACTTCAAATTTCATCTAATTTTGAAGACTTATATTCACTTCAAGTTTCACTAGATTTTCTCAAGACTATATTCACTTCAAATTTCATTAGATTTTCAAGACTTATATTCACTTCAAATTTCACAAGATTTTCAAGACTTATATTCACTCTTTAATTTTCATCGATTTTCTCAAGACTTATATTCACTTCAAATTTCATGATTTTCTAAGACTTATATTCACTTCAAATTTCATGATTTTCCAAGACTTATATTCATTCAATTTAACTAGATTTTCTAAAGACTTATATTCACTTCAAATTTCATCGACATCTCAAGACTTATATTCACTTCAATTTCACGATTTTCTCAAGACTTATATTCACTCAAATTTCATCGATTTTCTAAAGACTTATATTCTAAATTTTCATCGATTTTCTAAAGACTTATATTCACTTCAAATTTCATCTAATTTTTCTCAAGACTTATATTCACTTCAAGTTTACAAGATTTTCCAAGACTTATATTCACTTCAAATTTCACTGCATTTTCTCAAGACTTATTCACTTCAATTTTAACCGTAGTTTCAGACTCTATATTCACTCTAAATTTCATCTAATTTTGAAGACTTATATTCACTTCAAGTTTCACTAGATTTTCTCAAGACTTATATTCCTTCTCAATTTTCATCGATTTCTCGAAACTTTATATTCACTTAAATTTCATCTAATTTTCTAAGACTTATATTCACTCAAATTTCACGATTTTCTCAAGACTTATATTCACTTCAAATTCTACGATTTTCTCAAGACTTATATTCACTTCAATTTTAACCGTAGTTTTTGAAGACTTATATTCACTTCAATTTAACCATATTTTCCAAGACTTATATTCACTTCAAATTTCATCTAATTTTCTCAAGACTTATATCACCTAAATTCACCATATTTTCTCAAGACTTATATTCACTTCAAATTTCATCGATATTCTTAAGACTTATATTCACTTCAAATTTCATCGATTTTTTTGAAGACTTATATTCACTTCAAATTTCACCGATTTTCTAAAGACTTGTATTCATTTCTTAAATTTTAACTGTTTTCAAGTATATTCACTTCAAATTTCATCTAATTTTTGAAGACTTATATTCACTTCAAATTTCACTAGATTTTCAAGAATTATATTCACTTCAATTTTCACCGATTTTCTAAAGACTTATATTCACTTCAAATTTCACAAGATTTTCTCAAGACTTATATTCACTTAATTTTCACCGATCAAGACTTATATTCACTTCAAATTTCATCGATTTTCTAAAGACTTATATTCACTTCAAATTTCATCGATTTCCTAAGACTTATATTCACTTCAATTTTAACTAGATTTCTAAAGACATATTCACTTCAAATTTCACCGATATCTTGAAGACTTATATTCACTTCAAATTCCATCGATTTTCTCAAGACTTATATTCACTTCAAATTTCACGATTTTCTCAAGACTTATATTCACTTCAATTTTCACCGATTTTCTAAAGACTTATATTCACTTAAATTTCATCTAATTTTCTCGAAGACTTATATTCACTTCAAGTTTCACAAGATTTTCCAAGACTTATATTCACTTCAAATTTCACTGATTTTCAAGACTTATATTCACTTCAATTTAACCGTAGTTTCTCAAGACTTATATTCACTTCAAATTTCATCTAATTTTGAAGACTTATATTCACTTCAAATTTCACTAGATTTTCTCAAGACTATATTCACTCAATTTTCATCGATTTTCCGAAGACTTATATTCACTCAAATTTCACCTAATTTTGAAGACTTATATTCACTTCAAATTTCATCGATTTCAAGACTTATATTCACTTCAAATTTCATCGATTTTCTCAAGACTTATATTCACTTCAATTTTCATCGTAGTTTTGAAGACTTATATTCACTTCAAATTTCATCTAATTTTGAAGACTTATATTCACTCAAATTTCACTAGATTTTAAGACTTATATTCACTTCAAATTTCATCCATTTTCTCAAGACTTATATTCACTAAATTTCATAATATATTTTTAAAGACTTATATTCACTTCAAATTTCATGATATTTTCAAGACTTATATTCACTCAATTTCATCGATTGAAGACTTATATTCACTTCAAATTTCACGTATTTCAAGATTATTCACTTCAAATTTCAATGATTAAGACTCATATTCACTCAATTAACCATATTTTTCAAGACTTATATTCACTTAAAATTTCATCTAATTTTCTGAAGACTTATATTCACTCTAAGTTTCACCAGATTTTCTCAAGACTTATATTCACTTCAAATTTTCGATTTTCTCAAGACTTATATTCACTTCAAATTTCACTGATTTTCTCAAGACTTATATTCACTTCAATTTAACCGATTTTCCAAGACTTATATTCACTTCAAATTTCATCTAATTTTGAAGACTTATATTCACTCAAATTTCACTTTAGATTTTCTCTTAAGACTCTTATATTCACTCAATTTAATGATTTTCCAAGACTTATATTCACTTCAAATTTCACCATTTTTAAAGACTTATATTCACTTCAAATTTCTCATCGATTTTCCAAGACTTATATTCATCAATTTTAACTAGATTTTAAGACTTATATTCACTTCAAATTTCATCAGATTTTCGAAGACTTATATTCACTTCAAATTCACCGATTTTCCTAAGACTTATATTCACTTCAAATTTCACGATTTTCAAGACTTATATTCACTTCAATTTTCACCATATTTTCCAAGACTTATATTCACTTCAAATTTCATCTAATTTTCTAAAGACTTATATTCACTCAAATTCACCATATTTTTGAAGACTTATATTCACTTCAAATTTCATCGATTTTCCAAGACTTATATTCACTTCAATTTTATCTATTTTCTCAAGACTTATATTCACTTCAATTTAACCGATTTTCAAAGACTTATATTCACTTCAATTTCATCTAATTTTTGAAGACTTATATTCACCTTCAATTGCATTTTCAAGACTTATATTCACTTCAAATCACCGATTTTCTCAAGATTATTCTTCAATTTTAACCGTATTTTCAAGATTTATATTCACCTAAATTTCATCTAATTTTGAAGACTTATATTCACTTCAAGTTTCACTAGATTTTCCTAAGACTTATATTCCTTCAATTTTTCATCGTATTTTAAGACTTATATTCACTTCAAATTTCATCTAATTTTCTCAAGACTTATATTCACTTCAAATTTCATGATTTTCAAGACTTATATTCACTAAATAATGATCAAGACTTTATATTCACTTCAATTTTCACCATATTTTCCAAGACTTATATTCACTTCAAATTTCATCTAATTTTCTCAAGACTTATATTCACTTCAAATTTCACCATATTTTCAAGACTTATATTCACTTCAAATTTCATCGATTTTCTCAAGACTTATATTCACTTCAAATTTCATCAGATTTCTCAAGACTTATATTCACTTTAATTTTAACCGATTTTCAAGACTTATATTCACTTCAAATTTCATCTAATTTTGAAGACTTATATTCACTTCAAATTTCACTAGATTTCTTAAGACTTATATTCACTTCAAATTTCATCGATTTTCTCAAGACTTATATTCACTTCAAATTCACCACTCAAGACTTATATTCACTTCAAATTTCACTCGATTTTCCAAGACTTATATTCATACTTAATCTAGATTTTCTAAGACTTATATTCACTCAAATTTCACTCAGATTCTTCAAGACTTATATTCACTTCAAATTCATCGATTTTCTCAAGACTATATTCACTTCAAATTTCATGATTTTTTTCAAGACTTATATTCACTTCAATTTTAACCATATTTCAAGACTTATATTCACTTCAAATTTCATCTAATTTTCAAAGACTTATATTCACTTCAAATTCACCATATTTTCTCTCAAGACTTATATTCACTCAAATTTCACCGATTTTCAAGACTATATTCACTCAAATTTCATCGATTTTTGAAGACTTATATTCACTTCAATTTTCACCAGATTTTCTAAAGACTTATATTCACTTCAAATTTCATCTAATTTTCTGAAGACTTATATTCACTTCAAATTTCATCAGATTTTCTGAAGACTTATATTCACTTCAAATTTCATCAGATTTTCTGAAGACTTATATTCACTTCAATTTTAAATCGATTTTCAAGACTTATATTCACTTCAAATTTCATCTAATTTTCAAGACTTATATTCACTTCAAATTTCACTAGATTTTCTTAAGACTTATATTCACTAATTTCACGATTTCTGAAGACTTATATTCACTTCAAATTTCACCATATTTTCGAAGACTTATATTCACTTTAAATTTACCGATTTCTTCAAGACTTATATTCATTCAATTTTCATCCGATTTTCTAAAGACTTATATTCACTTCAAATTTCATCTATTTTCCAAGACTTATATTCACTTCAAATTTCACCCATTTTCCAAGACTTATATTCACTTCAAATTTCATCGATTTTCTCAAGACTTATATTCACTAATTTTCACCGATTTTCAAGACTTATATTCACTTCAAATTTCATCTAATTTTGAAGACTTATATTCACTTCAAATTTCACTAGATTTTCCGAAGACTTATATTCACTTCAAATTTCATCGGATTTTCAAGACTTATATTCACTTCAAATTTCATCTAATTTTTTCAAGACTTATATTCACTTCAAATTTCATCGATTTTCTGAAGACTTATATTCACTTCAAATTTCATCGATTTTCTCAAGACTTATATTCACTTCAATTAACCGTATTTTTGAAGACTTATATTCACTTCAAATTAACCATATTTTCTCAAGACTTATATTCACTTCAAATTTCATCTAATTTCTGAAGACTTATATTCACTTCAAATTCACCAGATTTTCTCAAGACTTATATTCACTTCAAATTTCACTCATATTCTCAAGACTTATATTCACTTCAAATTTCACTTATTTTTTGAAGACTTATATTCACTTCAAATTTCATCAGATTTTCTAAAGACTTATATTCACTTAAATTTCACCGATTTCTCAAGACTTATATTCACTTCAAATTTCATCTAATTTTTGAAGACTTATATTCACTTCAAATTTCACTAGATTTTCCAAGACTTATATTCACTTCAAATTTCATCGATTTCAAGACTTATATTCACTTCAAATTTCACAAGATTTTCCGAAGACTTATATTCACTTCAAATTTCAATGATTTTCCTCAAGACTTATATTCACTCAAATTTCATACGATTTTCTAAAGACTTATATTCACTTCAAATTTCACTCGATTTTCAAGACTTATATTCATATTTCAATTTTTCATCTAGATTTTCTAAAGTTTATATTCACTTCAAATTTCACTTATTTTCAAGACTTATATTCACTCAAATTTCATCGATTTTCCAAGACTTTATATTCACTTCAAATTTCAATGATTAGACTTATATTCACTTCAATTTCATCCGATTTTCTAAAGACTTATATTCACTAAATTTCATCTAATTTTCTCAAGACTTATATTCACTTCAAATTTCACAAGATTTTCAAGACTTATATTCACTCAAATTTCATCGATTTTTCTGAAGACTTATATTCACTTCAATTTTCACCGTATTTTCAAGACTTATATTCACTTCAAATTTCATCTAATTTTTGAAGACTTATATTCACTTCAAATTTCACTAGATTTTCCAAGACTTATATTCACTTCAATTTTCATCGTTTTTCGAAGACTTATATTCACTTCAAATTTCATCTAATTTTCTGAAGACTTATATTCACTTCAAATTTCACCAGATTTTCTGAAGACTTATATTCACTTCAAATTTCATCAGATTTTCTGAAGACTTGTATTCACTTCAATTTTAACCAGAGTTTTTGAAGACTTATATGCACTTCAAATTTCATCTAATTTTTGAAGACTTATATTCACTTCAAGTTTCACTAGATTTTCTGAAGACTTATATTCACTTCAATTTTCATCAGATTTTCTGAAGACTTATATTCACTTCAAACTTCAATATATTTTTGAAGACTTATATTCACTTCAAATTTCATCAGATGTTCTGAAGACTTATGTTCACTTCAAGTTTCATCAGATTTCCGGAAGACTTATATTCACCAAATTTCATCGATTTTCTCAAGACTTATATTCACTTCAAATTTCAATGATTTTCTCAAGACTTATATTCACTTCAATTTTAACCATATTTTCAAGACTTATATTCACTTCAAATTTCATCTAATTTTCTCAAGACTTATATTCACTTCAAATTTCCATATTTTCTCAAGACTGTCACTTCAAATTTCACGATTTTCTCAAGACTTATATTCACTTCAAATTTCATGATTTTCTCAAGACTTATATTCACTTTAATTTTAACCGATTTCTCAAGACTTATATTCACTTCAAATTTCATCTAATTTTTGAAGACTTATATTCACTTCAAATTTCAATAGATTTTCTTAAGACTTATATTCACTTCAATTTCATCGATTAAGACTATATTCACTTCAAATTTACCATATTTTCTAAGACTTATATTCACTTCAAATTTCATCGTTTTTAAGACTTATATTCATTCAATTTTAACTAAATTTTCAAGACTTATATTCACTTCAAATTTCATCGATTTTCCTAAGACTTATATTCACCAAAATTCACGATTTTCAAGACTTATATTCACTTCAACACACGATTTCAAGACTTATATTCACTTCAAATTTAACCATTTTCTCAAGACTTATATTCACTTCAAATTTCATCTAATTTCTAAAGACTTATATTCACTTCAAATTCATTACATTTTTCAAGACTTATATTCACTTCAAATTTCATCGATTTTCTCAAGACTTATATTCACTTCAAATTTTCATGATTTTCTCAAGACTTATATTCACTTCCAATTTCACCGATTTAAAGACTTATATTCACTCAAATTTCATCTAATTTTGAAGACTTATATTCACTTCAAATTTCACCAGATTTTCTAGACTTATATTCACTTCAAATTTCATCGCATTTTCTCAAGACTTATATTCACTTCAACCGTATTTTCAAGACTTATATTCACTTCAAATTTCATCTAATTTTTGAAGACTATATTCACTTCAAATTTCACTAGATTTTCTGAAGACTTATATTCACTCAATTTCATCAGATTTTAAAGACTTATATTCACTTCAAATTCATCTAATTTCTCAAGACTATATTCACTTCAAATTTCATTTTCTCAAGATTTATTCACTTCAAATTTCATCGATTTTCTCTCAAGACTTATATTCACTTCAATTTAATCCATATTTTCTAAAGACTTATATTCACTCAAATTTCATCTAATTTCCTCAAGACTTATATTCACTTCAAATTTCACCACATTTTCCTAAGACTTATATTCACTCAAATTTCACCGACTGAAGACTTATATTCACTTCAAATTTCATCGCATTTTCTCAAGACTTATATTCACTTCAATTTTAACCGATTTTCCGAAGACTTATATTCACTTCAAATTTCATCTAATTTTTTCAAGACTTATATTCACTCAAATTTCACAGATTTTCTTTTAAGACTTATATTCACTCAAATTTCACACGATTTTCTCAAGACTTATATTCACTTCAAATTTCACTCATTTTTCAAGACTTATATTCACTTCAAATTTCACTGATTTCTTAAAGACTTATATTCATTCAATTTTCACTAGATTTTTTCAAGACTTATATTCACTTCAAATTTCATCGATATTCTCAAGACTTATATTCACTTCAAAATTCATCGATTTTCTCAAGACTTATATTCACTTCAAATTTCATCGATTTTCAAGACTTATATTCACTTCAATTTAACTATTTTCTCAAGATTTATATTCACTTCAAATTTCATCTAATTTTCTAAAGACTTATATTCACTCAAATTCACCATTTTCCCAAGACTTATATTCACTTCAAATTTCACCCATTTTCTCAAGACTTATATTCACTTCAAATTTTATTCATTTTCTCGAAGACTTATATTCACTTCAATTTCATCAGATTTTCTAAAGACTTATATTCACTTCTAATTTCATCTAATTTTCTGAAGACTTATATTCACTTCAAATTTCACCGATTTTCTCGAAGACTTATTCACTTCAAATTCTAATGATTTTCAAGACTTATATTCACTTCAATTTTCACCGATTTTCCGAAGACTTATATTCACTTCAAATTTCACCAATTTTGAAGACTTATATTCACTCAATTTCACTAGATTTTCTTAAGACTTATATTCACTTCCAATTTCATCGATTTCAAGACTTATATTCACTCAAATTTCACCATATTTTCTAAGACTTATATTCACTCTTTAAATTTCATCGATTTCTCAAGACTTATATTCATTCAATTTTAACTAGATTTTCCAAGACTTATATTCACTTCAAATTTCATCGAATTTCTCAAGACTTATATTCACTTCAAATTTCATCGACCAAGACTTATATTCACTTCAAATTTCACCGATTTTCAAGACTTATATTCACTTCAAATTTTCACCATATTTTCCTAAGATTTATATTCACTAAATTTCATCTAATTTTCTAAAGTTTATATTCACTTCAAATTCACCATATTTTCCAAGACTTATATTCACTTCAAATTTCATCGATTTTCCAAGACTTATATTCACTTCAAATTTCACCATTTTCTCAAGACTTATATTCACTTCAATTTTCACCGTATTTTCTAAAGACTTATATTCACTTCAAATTTCATCTAATTTTTGAAGACTTATATTCACTTCAAATTTCACCGATTTTCTCAAGACTTATATTCACTTCAAATTTCACGATTTTCTCAAGACTTATATTCACTTCAATTTTAACTTATTTTCAAGACTTATATTCACTTCAAATTTCATCTAATTTTGAAGACTTATATTCACTTCAAATTTCATCAGATTTTCTCAAGACTTATATCACTCAATTTCACTCGAGTTTCCTCGAAAGACTTATATTCACTTCAAATTTCATCCAATTTTCTAAGACTTATATTCACTTCAAATTTCATCGTGATTTTCTCAAGACTTATATTCACTTCAAATTTCACTGATTTTCCAAGAAGACTTATATTCACTTTTAATTTCACCGATTTTCTCAAGACTTATATTCATCAAATTTCATATCTAATTTTGAAGATTCACTTCAAGTTTCACAGATTTTCTTAAGACTTATATTCACCAATTTTCACTGCATTTTCAAGACTTATATTCACTTCAAATTTCACCATTTTTTGAAGACTTATATTCACTTCAAATTTCACCGATTTCTAAGACTTATATTCACTTCAATTTTAACTAGATTTTCTCAAGACTTATATTCACTTCAAATTTCATCGATATTCTCAAGACTTATATTCACTTCAAATTCATCGTTTCAAGACTTATATTCACTTCAAATTTCATCGATTTTCTCAAGACTTATATCACTTCAATTAAATCCGATTTTCTAGACTATATTTCCTACTCAAATTTCATTCATTTTCCTAAGACTATATTCACTCAAATTTCACCTGATTTTCCAAGACTTATATTCATCAAATTTCATCGCATTTTTCTAAGACTTATATTCACTTAATTTTAACCGATTTTCGACTTATATTCACTTCAAATTTCATCTAATTTTTGAAGACTATATTCACTTAAATTTCACTAGATTTTCCAAGACTTATATCACTCAATTTCATCGATTTCCAAAACTTATATTCACTTCAAATTTCATCTAATTTTTCAAGACTTATATTCACTTCAAATTTCATCGTATTTTCAAGACTTATATTCACTCAAATTTCACTCATTTTCTCGAACTTATATTCACTTCAAATTTAATCGTATTTTCCGAAGACTTATATTCACTTCAAATTTCATCTAATTTTAAAGACTTATATTCACTTCAAATTTCACTAGATTTTCAAAGACTTATATTCACTTCAAATTTCACCGCTTTTCAGACTTATATTCACTTCAAATTTCATCATATTTTCAAGACTTATATTCACTTCAAATTTCATCGATTTCTCAAGACTTATATTCACTCACCCATCAATTTCCGAAGACTTATATTCACTTCAAATTTCATCATATTTTCTCAAGACTTATATTCACTTCAAAATTCATCGATATTCTCAAGACTTATATTCACTTCAAAATTCATCGATTTTCTCAAGACTTATATTCACTTCAAATTTCAATGATTTTCAAGACTTATATCACTCAATTTTAACCATATTTTCTCAAGACTTATATTCACTTCAAATTTCATCTAATTTTCTAAAGACTATATTCACTTCAAATTCACCATATTTTTTGAAGACTTATATTCACTTCAAATTTCATCGATTTTCTAAGACTTATATTCACTTCAAATTTCATCGAGATTTCAAGACTTATATTCACTTCAATTTTCACCTAGATTTTCTAAAGACTTATATTCACTTCAAATTTCATCTAATTTTTTGAAGACTTATATTCACTTCAAATTTCATCGATTTTCTCAAGACTTATATTCACTTCAAATTTCATCGATTTTCCAAGACTTATATTCACTTCAATTTTAACCGTATTTTCAAGACTTATATTCACTTCAAATTTCATCTAATTTTGAAGACTATATTCACTCAAATTTCACTGATTTTCTCTCAAGACTTATATTCACTCAATTTTCATCAATTTTCGAAGACTTATATTCACTTCAATTTCATCCAATTTTCCAAGACTTATATTCACTTCAAATTTCACAGATTTTCTCAAGATTTATATTCACTTCAAATTTCATCGATTTTCAAGACTTATATTCACTTCAATTTTAATCATATTTTCTAGACTTATATTCACTTAAATTTCATCTAATTTTCTCAAGACTTATATTCACTTAAATTTCAATTATTTTCTCAAGACTTATATTCACTTCAAATTTCATCAGATTTCAAGACTTATATTCACTTCAAATTTCATCGCATTTTCTCAAGACTTATATTCACTTCAATTTTAACTGTAGTTTCTCGAAGACTTATATTCACTTCAAATTTCACTCCATTTTGAAGACTTATATTCACTTCAAATTTCACTAGATTTTTTAAGACTTATATTCACTCAATTTTCATCGACGGAGACTTATATTCACTCAAATTTCACCATATTTTCGGAAGATTATATTCACTTTAAATTCTACCGATTTTCTAAGACTTATATTCATTCAATTTTAACTAGATTTTCTCAAGACTTATATTCACTTCAAATTTCATCAGATATTCTCAAGACTTATATTCACTCTCAAATTCATCGATTCTCAAGACCTTATATTCACTTCAAATTTCACGATTTTTCAAGATTTATATTCAACTTCAACCATATTTTCAAGATTTATATTCACTTCAAATTTCATCTAATTTTCTAAAGATTATATTCACTTCAAATTCACCCATTTTCTCAAGACTTATATTCACTTCAAATTTCATCGATTTTCCAAGACTTATATTCACTTCAAATTTCATCAAATTTTCTCAAGACTTGTATTCACTCAATTTTAACCGCATTTTCTAAAGACTTATATTCACTTCAAATTTCATCTCCATTTCTCAAGACTTATATTCACTTCAAATTTCATCGCATTTTCCAAGACTTATATTCACTTCAATTTCATCGATTTTCTCAAGACTTATATTCACTTTAATTTCTAATCAGATTCTCAAGACTTATATTCACTTCAAATTTCATCTAATTTTGAAGACTTATATTCACTTCAAATTTCACTAGATTTCTTAAGACTTATATTCACTCTTTCACTACCGATCTCAAGACTTATTCACTTCAAACTTCACCATATTTCTCAAGACTTATATTCACTTCAAATTTCATCGCATTTTCTCAAGACTTATATTCACTTCAATTTTAACTAGATTTTCAAGACTTATATTCACTTCAAATTTCATCCAGTATTCTCAAGACTTATATTCACTTCAAATTTCATCGATTTTCAAGACTTATATTCACTAAAATTACTTTCACTTCACCTTAACCATATTTTCCTAAGATTTTATATTCACTCAAATTTCATCTAATTTTCTAAAGACTTATATTCACTTCAAATTTCACCATATTTTCCTAAGACTTATATTCACTTCAAAATTCCATAGATTTTCCAAAGACTTATATTCACTCAAATTTCATCGCATTTTTCTCAAGACTATATTCACCAATTTTAAATCCGATTTTCTAAAGACTTATATTCACTTCAAATCACCAATTTTGAAGACTTATATCACTCAATTTCACTGATTTTCAAGACTTATATTCACTTCAAATTTCATCGATTTTCTCAAGACTTATATTCACTCAAATTTTAACCATACTTTCCAAGACTATATTCACTCAATTTCATCTAATTTTCTAAAGACTTATATTCACTTCTTTAGATTCACCATATTTTCCTAAGACTTATATTCACTTCCAAATTTCACTGATTTTCCAAGACTTATATTCACTTAAATTTCATATTTCAAGACTATATTCACTTCAATTTTCACCATGATTTAAAGACTTATATTCACTTCAAATTTCATCTAATTTCAAGACTTATATTCACTTCAAATTTTCATTTTATTTTCTCAAGACTTATATTCACTTCAAATTTCATCGACCAAGACTTATATTCACTAATTTTCACCATATTTTCCAAGACTTATATTCACTTCAAATTTCATCTAATTTTTGAAGACTTATATTCACTAAGTTTCACCAGATTTTCTTAAGACTTATATTCACTTCAATTTTCATCGATTTTCTCAAGACTTATATTCACTCAAATTCTACCATTTTCTAAGACTTATATTCACTTCAAATTTCATCGTATTCTCCAAGACTTATATTCATATCAATTTTAACTAGATTTTTCCAAGACTTATATTCACTTCAAATTTCACGATATTCTCAAGACTTATATTCACTTCAAAATTCATCGATTTTCTCAAGACTTATATTCACTTCAATTTCAATGATTTTCTCAAGACTCTATCACTCAATTTTATCCATTTTCCTAAGACTTATATTCACTTCCAAATTTCATCTAATTTTCTAAAGACTTATATTCACTTCTTAAAATTCACCATATTTTCTCAAGACTTATATTCACTCAAATTTCACTGACCAAGACTTATATTCACTTCAAATTTCATCTGATTTTCTCAAGACTTATATCACTCAAATTCAACCATTTTCTAAAGACTTATATTCACTCCAAATTTCATCTAATTTTCAAGACTTATATTCACCAAGTTTCACTGTGATTTTCCTCAAGTCTTATTCACTTCAAATTTACCCATTTTCCCGAAGACTTATATTACTTCAATTTTTAACCAGATTCAAGACTTATATTCACTTCAAATTCACCTAATTTCAAGACTATATTCACTTCAAATTTCACCAGATTTTCAAGACTTATATTCCACTCAATTTTCACTTCTATTTTCCAAGACTTATATTCACTTCAAATTTCATCTAATTTTCTCAAGACTTATATTCACTTCAAATTTCATCGACCAAGACTTATATTCACTTCAAATTCTTCACCGATTTCAAGACTTATATTCACTTTAATTTAAACTGATTTTCAAGACTTATATTCACTCAAATTTCATCTAATTTTTTTGAAGACTTATATTCACTTCAAGTTTCACCAGATTTTCTTAAGACTTATATTCACTTCCAATTTTCATCGACTAAGACTTATATTCACTTCAAATTTCACCAGATTTTCAAGACTTATATTCACTTCAAATTTCATCGATTTTCAAGACTTATATTCATCAATTTTCACTAGATTTCTAAGACTATATTCACTTCAAATTTCATCGACATTCTCAAGACTTATATTCACTTAAAATTCATCGATTTTCTCAAGACTTATATCTTACCAAATTTTACTCATTTTTCTCAAGACTTATATTCACTCATTTTAACCATTTTAAAGACTTATATTCACTTCAAATTTCACCAGGTTTCAAGACTATTCACTTCAAGTTTCACCTGATTTTCCAAGACTTATTCACTTCAAATTTCATCGCTCAAGACTTGTATTCACTTCAATTTTAACCAAGATTTCGAAGACTTATATTCACTTCAAATTTCATCTAATTTTGGAAGATGATATTCACTTCAAGTTTCACTAGATTTTCTCAAGACTTATATTCACTCAATTTTCACGTATTTTCAAGACTTATATTCACTTCAAATTTCATCTAATTTTCCAAGACTTATATTCACTCAAATTTCACTTCCATTTTCTCAAGACTTATATTCACTTCAAATTTCATCGATTTTCCTCAAGACTTATATCCACTTCAATTTCACCGATTTTCAAGACTTATATTCACTCTAAATTTCATCTAATTTTTGAAGACTTATATTCACTTCAAATTTCACTAGATTTTCTAAAGACTTATATTCACTTCAAATTTCACTAGATTTTTCCAAGACTATATTCACTTCAAATTTACCATATTTTCCAAGACTTATATTCACCTAAATTTCATCGACATTCTCAAGACTTATTCACTTCAAATTTCATCAAATTCTTCAAGACTTATATTCACTTCAAACTTTCACTATATTTCAAGACTTATATTCACTTCAAAATTCATCGATATTTTGAAGACTTATATTCACTTAAAATTCATCAGATTTTCAAGACTTATATTCACTTCAAATTTCATCGACTTTTCAAGACTTATATT
>CM038797.1:110416513-110451678 GCA_021764765.1 Vicia sativa
AATAGGTAATATTAAATTTTATGATTTATAATATTTATAAATCATGTTAGATACAAAACCAATGAATAACTTTAAAAATAATAACTTACACTAATATTATTAATGAATATCATTCGATCAAAATTATCTGGCTTTGATTTCATAAAAATTTAGACTATTTAAAATGAATTGAATCCTACCATGAGAACTGAGTAAAGAAAATTCACCTATAAATATATATTTACATCATAAATCACCATACATGTTGATCTAATTCTAAAATAATCTGCACATCATCTTCTACTAAACTTAACCCAATTATTTTTGTTGTTTAAAATTATTATTAGTTTATTGACCTTTTACATTATAAATCATCCGACATATGTTATCTAATTCCTCAAATAAGCAACAACATCATCTCTACTAAATTTAACCTAATTATTTTCCGTTGTTTAAAAATCAATATCACTTGTTATAAAACAAGAAACTATTAACTCTTATTATTTAAAGTTTAATTTTCTAGATTTATTATATATAAATTTAGTATTTCATGGTTCATAATATAGACTACCATGAAATTATTGAACATGTTTGTTTGTATTTAAAAAAACGTTTATATATTTTAAATTCATATATAAAATTAGATAAAGTTATGTTTATTATTTACTTTAAAAAGACATTATATAGTTTAGAAGATTGAAAATTTTAATATGAGTATGTTTGATGAGTATATTAAAATCTATATATTTATGTCATGGTATTATTCTATTTTATTCATGTTTAGTATCATTCACATTATTGTCTTTAAAATTTTATCTAAATTCATAGATGTATCATTAATTTTACTTTTTACATTTACATGTATTGAAATGATAATTATAAAGACTAATCTAATTTATTTAATAAGTTTTATTAAAAGTACATGTGCAACCTTTTAATAAACAATTGAAGTTATAAAATTTAAATAATCTCATGTAGATTGATTTGATCGGATTTATTCTTATCCTTCCTATAAGAAGATTCTAAATGCTAAATATTCAAATAAAATGGTTAATGATATGTGACCTAATTTGGTTGGAGTTGATTTATATATTTTATAACCAAGAAGTGCACTGGACTGATTAACTTTAAAAAATTAACTGGCATTTTAATATTTATTAATGAATATCATTCATAAAAATTATCCGCTTTGATTTTCAATAAAAATTTAGACTATTTAAATGAATTGAATTCTAAACATGAGAGAACCGAGTAAAAGAAAATCACTCATAAATATATATTTTACATCATAAATCACCCTCCACATGTTGATCTAATTCCAAAATAATTCACAACATCATCCCACTAAACTTAACCTAATTATTTTCTTTTGCTTGTCGAAAATTACACATTTTATTGACCTTTTATATTATAAATCATCCTACATGTTGATCTAATTCTCAAATAGCCACAACATCATCTTCTACTAAATTTAACCCAATTATTTCCGTTGTCAAAAACTGAATATCACTTGTTATAAAACAAGAAAGTATTAACTTCATTATTTAAAGTTAAATTCTAGATTTATTTATATATATAATTTAGTATTTCATGGTCTATAACATAGACTACCATGAAATTATTGAATATGTTTGTTTGTATTTAAAAACGCTTATATATTTTTAAATTCATATATAAAATTAGATAAAGTTATGTTTTATTATTTAATTTTAAAAAGACATTAATATAGTTTTTAGATTGAAAATTTTAATATGAGCATGTTTATATGAGCATATTAAACTCATATTGTATATGGTCTATATTATTCATTATTCATGTTTAGTATCATTCAAATTATTGTCTTTTGAAAATTTTAACTAAATCAAATATTAAATGTATCACGATTTTACTTTTACTTTAGACATGTATTGAAATGATAATTATAAAGACTAATCTAATTTATTAAATAAGTTTATTAAAAGTATATGTGCAACCTTTAATAAATAACTAAAGTTATATAAAATTTAAATAAATCCATGTAGATTGACTTGACGGATTTTGAATGATTCAATTAAATAGACTGAAAGGAACTTAATATTAATAAAATTTTATTAGATTTATAATATTTTGCAATCAAGTTAGATATGCACCGGACCGATTAACTTCAAAAATTAATAACTTATACTCAATATTATTAATGAATACTATTCATCAAACATCTGGGCTTTTTGATTTTCAATAAAAAAATTTAGACTATTTAAAATGAATTGAATTCAACTTTAGGAACTGAGGAAAGAAAATTCACTATAAATATATATTTTACATCATAAATCACTTAAACATGTTGATCTAATTTAAAATAATTCAACATCATCTCTCACTAAACTTAATCAATTATTTTTTGTTGTCGAAAATTATTATTATTTATTGACCTTACATTATAAATCATCCTTACATGTTGATCTAATTCTCAAATAAGCCACAACATCATCTTCACTAAATTTAACCTAATTATTTTCCGCTGTCGAAAACCGAATATCACTTGTTATAAAACAAGAAACTATTAATTTCTTATTATTTAAAGTTTAATTTCTAGAGATTTATTATATATAATTTAGATTTCATGGGTTCATAAATAGACTACCATGAAATTATTGAATATGTTTGTTTGTATTTAAAAAACATTTATATATTTTTAAATCTATATAAAATTAGATAAAGTTATGTTTTTATTATTTTACTTTTAAAAGATTAATATAGTTTATAAAGATTGAAAATTTTTAATATGAGCATGTTTATATGAGCATATTAAAATTATAATAGATAATCATACATTATTCATTATCATGTTTAGTATCATTCACAATTATTGTCTTTTAAAATTTAATTTAAATATTATAAATGTATCATTATTTTACTTTTACTTTAGACATGTATTGAAATGATAATTATAAAGACTAATCTAATTTATTAAATAAGTTTTATTAAAAGTACATGTAACCTTTTAATAAATAAATTAAAGTTATGTAAAATTTAAATAAATCATGTAGATTGATTTGATTTGAATTTATTCTTATCCTTCCCAAATATAAGAAGATTCTAAATGATAAACATCAAATAAAAAGAATGTATAAGACCTAATTTGGTTGGAGTTTTTTTATTATTTATGAAATAGGTTTTTAAAAGGGCAAGTCCCAAATCATATAAAAAACTAAAAACCTCTAAGAATATTACATTAATAGAACATTAAGGTAATATTTAAATTTTATTAGATTTATAATATTTTAAATCATGTTAGATTGTATCAATTGGATTAACTTTTAAAAAATTAATAACTTACACTAATATTTAATGAATATCATTCGATCAAAATTATCAGCTTTTGATTTTAAATAAAAAATTTAGACTATTTAAAATGAATTGAATCTCAAAATATGAAAACTTATAAAAAGAAAATCACTCATAATATATATATTTTATATCATAAATCACCCACATGTTGATCTAATTCTAAAATAATCACAACATCATCTTCACTAAACTTAACCCAATTATTTTTGTTGTCAAAATATTATTACTTTATTGACCTTTACATTATAAATCATCCTACACATGTTGATCAATTTCCAAATAAGCCAAACATCATCTTCACTAAATTTAACCTAATTATTTTCCGCTGTCGAAAACTAAATATCACTTGTTATAAAACAAGAAACTATTAACTTCTTATTATTTAAAGTTTAATTTTCTAGAGATTTATTATATATAATTTAGAATTCTTTTGTTCATAACATAGACTACAATGAAATTATTGAATATGTTTGTTTGTATTTAAAAATATTATATATTTTTAAATTCAGTATAAAATTAGATAAAGTTATGTTTTTATTATTTTACTTTAAAAAGACATTAATATAGTTTAAAAATTGAAAATTTAATATGAGCATGTTTATATGAGCATATTAAATCATAGTATGGTATTACATTATTCATTATTCATGTTTAGTATCATTCGTCAATTATTGTCTTTTGAAAATTTTAACAAATCTTCAAATATTATACATCACAGATTTTACTTTTACTTTGACATGTATTGAAATGATAATTAAAAGATTAATCTAATTTATTAAATAAGATTTATTAAAAGTACATGTGCAACCTTTAATAAAACAATTATGTAAAATTTAAATAAATTCATGTAGATTGATTTGATGGACTTATTATTATCCTTCAAATATAAGAAGACTAAATGCTAAATATTCAAATAAAATGGTTAATGATATGCAAGACCTAATTTGTTGGAGATTTTTAATTTATGAAATAGTTTTAAAAGGGCAAGTCCAAAATCATATAAAAAACTAAAACATCTCAAGAAATATTAATAGGAACATTAATAGGTAATATTTAAATTTTATTAGATTTATAATATTTTACAATGTTAGATATGCACGAACGATTAACTTTTAAAAATAATAACTTACACTAATATTATTAATATATCATTGATCAAAATTATCCGGCTTTGATTTTCAATAAAAATTTAGACTATTTAAAATGAATTGAATCTCAACATGAGAACCGAGAAAGAAAATTCACTCATAAATATATATTTTACATCATAAATCACCTCACATTTTGATCTAATTCTAAAATAAGTCACAACATCATCTCTACTAAACTTAACCCAATTATTTTTTCGTTGTCGAAAATTATTATTAGTTTTGTGACCTTTACATTATAAATCATCCGACACATGTTGATCTAATTCTCAAATAAGCCACAACATCATCTCTACTAAATTTAACCCATTATTTTTCCGTCTCGAAACCAATATCACTTGTTATAAAACAAGAAACTATTAACTTTCTTATTATTTAAAGTTTTTTCTAGATTTATAATATAAATTTAGTATTTCATGGTCTCAAAATAGACTACCATGAAATTATTGAATATGTTTGTTTGTATTTAAAAAACATTTATATTTTTAAATTCATACATAAAATTAGATAAAGTTATGTTTTTATTATTTTACTTTAAAAGACATAATATAGTTTAAAGATTGAAAATTTGAATATGAGCATGTTTATATGAGTATATTAAAATTCATACGTATGGTCATACATTATTCATTATTCATTATTCAGTTTAGTATCATTCAATAATTATTGTCTTTGAAAATTTTAACTAAATTCAAATATTATAATGTATCACATTTTACTTTTACTTTAGACATGTATTGAAATGATAATTATAAAGACTAATCTAATTTATTAAATAAGTTTTATTGTGCAACCTTTTAATAAACAATTAAAGTTATGTAAAATTTAAATAAATTCATTTAGATTGATTTGATTGACTTATTCTTATCCTTCTCAAATATAGAAGATTCTAAATGCTAAAATTCAAATAAATGGTTAATGATATGCAGACCTAATTTGGTTGGAGTTTTTTAATTTATGAAATAGGTTTTAAAAAGGCAAGTCCCAAATCATATAGAAAAACTAAAAACCTCAAGAACATTATAATAGGAAAATAATAGTGTAAGATTTAAATTATTAGATTTATACATTTTACAACTGTTAGATACAAATCAATCGAATAACTTTAAAAAATAATAACTTAATTAATATTATTAATGAATACTATTCATCAAAATTATCTCGCTTTGATTTCAATAAAAAATTTAGACTATTTAAAATGAATTGAATCTCACTCATGAGAACTGAGTAAGAGAAAATTCACTCATAAATATATATTTTACATCATAAATCACTCTCACACATGTTGATCTAAATTAAAATAATTCACAACATCTCTACTAAACTTAACCCAATTATTTTTATGGTCAAATTATTACTTTATTGACCTTTACATTATAAATCAATACATGTTGATCTAATTTCAAATAAGCCATAAACATCATCTTCACTAAATTTAACCCAATTATTTTCCGCTGTCGAAACCAATATCACTTGTTATAAACAAGAAACTATTAACTTTCTTATTATTTAAAGTTTAATTTCTAGATTTATTATATATAATTTAGTATTTCATGGTTCATAATATAGACTACCATGAAATTATTGAACATGTTTGTTTGTATTTAAAAAACATTTATATATTTTAAATCATATATAAAATTAGATAAAGTTATGTTTTTATTATTTTACTTTAAAAAGACATTAATATAGTTTAAAGATTGAAAATTTTATATGAGCATGTTTATATGAGCATATTAAAATCTATACGATGGTCATACATTATTCATTATTCATGTTTAGTATCATTCACAATTATTGTCTTTTAAAATTTAACTAAATTCAAATATTATAATGTATCACGATTTTACTTTACTTTAGACATGTATTGAAATGATAATTATAAAGACTAATCTAATTTATTAAATAAGTTTATTAAAAGTACATGTGCAACTTTTAATAAACAATTAAAGTTATGTAAAATTTAAATAAATTCCGGATTGATTTGACGGACTTATTCTTATCCTTCCAAATATAAGAAGATTCTAAATGATAAATATTCAAATAAAATGGTTAATGATATAAGACCTAATTTGGTTGAGTTTTTTATTATTTATGAAATAGGTTTTTAAAAGGTCCAAAATCATATAAAAACTAAAAACCTCTCAAGAACATTAATAGGAAATTAATAGGTAATATTTAAATTTTATTAGATTTATAATATTTTAAACATGTTAGATATGATCACCGATTAACTTTAAAAAAATAACTTACACTAATATTATTAATGAATATCATTCGATCAAAATTATCTCGCTTTTGATTTCAATAAAATTTTGACTATTTAAAATGAATTGAATCTCAATGATGAACCGAAAGAAAATCACTCATAAATATATATTTTACATCATAAATCACCTCACCATGTTGATCTAATCTAAAATAAGTCACAACATCATCTTCACTAAACTTAACCCAATTATTTTCATGTCAAAAATTATTAGTTTTGTGACCTTTACATTATAAATCATCCTGATACATGTTGATCTAATTTCAAATAAGCCAACATCATCTCTACTAAATTTAACCCAATTATTTTCCGTTGTCAAAAAACAGAATATCATTGTTATAAAACAAGAAACTATTATTTCTTATTATTTAAAGTTTAATTTTCTAGAGATTTATTATATATAAATTTAGTATTTCATGTCATAAATAGACTACCATGAAATTATTGAACATGTTTGTTTGTATTTAAAAACGCTTATATATTTTAAATTATATATAAAATTAGATAAAGTTATGTTTTTATTATTTTACTTTTAAAAGACATTAATATAGTTTAAAAGATTGAAAATTTTAATATGAGCATGTTTATATGAGGTACAAAATTCATATGATGGTCATACATTATTCATTATTCATGTTTAGTATCATTCACACAATTATTGTCTTTGAAAATTTAATTAAATCTAAATATTATAATGTATCACGATTTTATTTTACTTTAGACATGTATTGAAATGATAATTATAAAGACTAATCTAATTTATTAAATAAGTTTTATTAAAAGTACTGTGCAACTTTAATAATCAATTAAATTTAAATAAATTTCGTAGATTGATTTGACGGACTTATTCTTATCTCTTCAAATAAGAAGATTCTAAATGATAAATATTCAAATAAAATGGTTAATGATATGCAAGACCTAATTTGGTTGGAGTTTTTTATTATTTATGAAATAGGTTTTAAAAGGGCAAGTCCAAAATCATATAAAAACTAAAACCTCCTAAGAACATTAATAGGTAATATTTAAATTTTAAGAATATATATTTTAAAATCATGTTAGATATGCATCACTTATTAACTTTAAAAATAATAACTTACACTAATATTATTAATGAATATCATCTCGATAAAATTATCTGGCTTTGATTTCAATAAAAATTTAGACTATTTAAAATGAATTGAATCTCACCATGAGAACTGAGTAAAAAGAAATCTACCTATAAATATATATTTTACATCATAAATCACCTCACACATGTTGATCTAATTCTAATGTCACAACATCATCTCTCACTAAACTTAACCTAATTATTTTCGTTGTCGAAATTATTAGTTTCAGGACCTTTTACATTATAAATCATCCACATGTTGATCTAATTCTTCTAAAATAAGCCACAATATCACCTCTACCTAAATTTAACCCAATTTATTTTCCGCTTTGTCGAAAACTAAATATCACTTGTTATAAAACAAGAAACCAAATTATCTTCTGTATTATAGAATATTTGAACCATTTATAGATTTATTATATATAGTGTAACTATATTATCTCCATGTGGTCCAGCATACAGATCACCACCATGAAATTAATACTTTTGGTTTGCATTTTAAAAATCAGACTATACAATTTTAAATCCATATATAAAAATTAGATAGTTATGTTTTATTATCTTTAATTTTAAAAAGACACTGAATATAGTGATTGATTAGAATTGAGATCATATAGAGAAGATTCTAAATGCCAACATTCAAATAAAATGGTTAATGATATGCAAGACCTAATTTGGTTGGAGTTTTAATTTATGAAATAGGTTTTTAAAAAGGGCAAGTCCCAAATCATATAAAAACTAAAACTCTCAAGAACATTAATAGGAACATTAATAGGTAATATTTAAATTTTATTAGATTTATAATATTTTAAAATCATGTTAGAAAGGCACTGATCGATTAACTTTAAAAATAATTTATACTAATATTATTAATGAATATCATTCGACAAAATTACTATTTTGATTTTCATAAAAAATTTTAGACTATTTAAAATGAATTGAATCTCACACCATGAGAACCGAGTAAAAGAAAATTCACTCATAAATATATATTTACATCATAAATCACCACACATGTTGATCTAATTCTAAAATAAGTCACAACATCATCTTCACTAAACTTAACCCAATTATTTTTCGTTGTTTAAAATTATTATTAGTTTTGACCTTTACATTATAAATCATCCATAACATGTTGATCTAATCTGCCACAACATCATCTTCACTAAATTTAACCTAATTATTTTTCCGTTGTCTAAAACCGAATATCACTTGTTATAAAACAAGAAACTATTAACTTTCTTATTATTTAAAGTTTAATTTTCTAGAGATTTATTATATATAAATTTAGTATTTCATGGTTCATAACATAGACTACCATGAAATTATTGAATATGTTTGTTTGTATTTAAAAACGCTTATATATTTTAAATTCATATATAAAATTAGATAAAGTTATGTTTTTATTATTTTACTTTAAAAAGACATTAATATAGTTTAAAAGATTGAAAATTTTAATATGAGTATGTTTATATATATTAAAATTCACGATATATACATTATTCATTATTCATGTTTAGTATCATTCATTAATTATTGTCTTTTGAAAATTTTAACTAAATTCAAATATTATAATGTATCACGATTTTACTTTTACTTTAGACATGTATTGAAATGATAATTATAAAGACTAATCTAATTTATTAAATAAGTTTTATTAAAAGTACATGTGCAACCTTTTAAAAAACAATTAAAGTTATGTAAAATTTAAATAAATTCATGTAGATTGATTTGACGGACTTATTCTTATCCTTCTCAAATATAAGAAGATTCTAAATGCTAAATATTCAAATAAAATGGTTAATGATATGCAAGACCTAATTTGGTTGGAGTTTTTTTTAATTTATGAAATAGGTTTTTAAAAAGGGCAAGTCCCAAATCATATAAAAAAACTAAAAACCTCTCGAAGAACATTAATAGGAACATTAATAGGTAATATTTAAATTTTATTAGATTTATAATATTTTACAATCATGTTAGATACAGATCATCGATTAACTTTAAAAATAATAACTTACACTAATATTATTAATGAATATCATTCGATCAAAATTATCTGCTTTTGATTTTCAATAAAAATTTAGACTATTTAAAATGAATTGAATCTCATATGAGAACTGAGTAAAGAAAATTCACTCATAAATATATATTTTACATCATAAATCACCTCTCACATGTTGATCTAATTCTAAAATAAGTCACAACATCATCTTACTAAACTTAACCTAATTATTTTTCGTTGTCAAAATTATTATTAGTTTTGTGACCTTTACATTATAAATCATCCATACATGTTGATCTAATTCTCAAATAAGCCACAACATCATCTTCTAAATTTAACCTAATTATTTTTCCGTTGTCGAAAACTAAATATCACTTGTTATAAAACAAGAAACTATTAACTTTCTTATTATTTAAAGTTTAATTTTCTAGGATTTATTATATATAAATTTAGTATTTCATGGTTCATAACATAGACTACCATGAAATTATTGAATATGTTTGTATTTAAAAAACGCTTATATATTTTTAAATTCATATATAAAATTAGATAAAGTTATGTTTTTTATTATTTTAAAAAAGACATTAATATAGTTTAAAAGATTGAAAATTTTAATATGAGCATGTTTATATGAGCATATTAAAATCATACGTATGGTCATACATTATTCATTATTCATGTTTAGTATCATTCATAATTATTGTCTTTTGAAAATTTTAACTAAATTCAAATATTATAATGTATCACGATTTTACTTTTTACTTTAGACATGTATTGAAATGATAATTATAAAGACTAATCTAATTTATTAAATAAGTTTTATTAAAAGTACATGTGCAACCTTTTAACAAACAATTAAAGTTATGTAAAATTTAAATAAATCATGTAGATTGATTTGACGGACTTATTCTTATCCTTCTCAAATATAAGAAGATTCTAAATGCTAAATATTCAAATAAAATGGTTAATGATATGCAAGACCTAATTTGGTTGGAGTTTTAATTTATGAAATAGGTTTTAAAAGGGCAAGTCCCAAATCATATAAAAACTAAAAACCTCTCAAGAACATTAATAGGAATATTAATAGGTAATATTTAAATTTTATTAGATTTATAATATTTTACAATCATGTTAGATATGTATCGATCGATTAACTTTAAAAATAATAACTTATACTAATATTATTAATGAATATCATTCGATCAAAATTATCGCTTTTGATTTTCAATAAAAATTTAGACTATTTAAAATGAATTGAATCTCACCATGAGAACCTAGTAAAAGAAAATTCACTCATAAATATATATTTTACATCATAAATCACCTCACATGTTGATCTAATTCTAAAATAAGTCACAACATCATCTTCACTAAACTTAACCCAATTATTTTTCGTTGTCGAAAATTATTATTAGTTTTGTGACCTTTTACATTATAAATCATCCACACATGTTGATCTAATTCTCAAATAAGCCACAACATCATCTTCACTAAATTTAACCCAATTATTTTTCCGTTGTCGAAACCGAATATCACTTGTTATAAAACAAGAAACTATTAACTTTCTTATTATTTAAAGTTTAATTTTCTAGGATTTATTATATATAATTTAGTATTTCATGGTTCATAACATAGACTACCATGAAATTATTGAACATGTTTGTTTGTATTTAAAAACGCTATATATTTTAAATTCATATATAAAATTAGATAAAGTTATGTTTTTATTATTTTACTTTAAAAGACATTAATATAGTTTAAAAGATTGAAAATTTTAATATGAGCATGTTTATATGAGCATATTAAAATTCATATGTATGGTCATACATTATTCATTATTCATGTTTAGTATCATTCACAATTATTGTCTTTTGAAAATTTTAACTAAATTCAAATATTATAATGTATCACGATTTTACTTTTACTTTAGACATGTATTGAAATGATAATTATAAAGACTAATCTAATTTATTAAATAAGTTTTATTAAAAGTACATGTGCAACCTTTTAACAAACAATTAAAGTTATGTAAAATTTAAATAAATTCATGTAGATTGATTTGACGGACTTATTCTTATCCTTCTCAAATATAAGAAGATTCTAAATGCTAAATATTCAAATAAAATGGTTAATGATATGCAAGACCTAATTTGGTTGGAGTTTTTTTATTTATGAAATAGGTTTTTAAAAAGGGCAAGTCCCAAATCATATAAAAAAAAAACCTCTCAAGAACATTAATAGGAATATTAATAGGTAATATTTAAATTTTATTAGATTTATAAATTTTAAATCATGTTAGATAAGACACTGATTAACTTTAAAAATAATAACTTACACTAATATTATTAATGAATATCATTCGATCAAAATTATCCGCTTTTGATTTTCAATAAAAATTTAGACTATTTAAAATGAATTGAATCTCATCATGAGAACTGAGTAAAAGAAAATTCACTCATAAATATATATTTTACATCATAAATCACCTCACATGTTGATCTAATTCTAAAATAAGTCACAACATCTTCTACTAAACTTAACCCAATTATTTTTCGTTGTCGAAAATTATTATTAGTTTTGTGACCTTTACATTATAAATCATCTGACATGTTGATCTAATTCTCAAATAAGCCACAACATCATCTTCACTAAATTTAACCCAATTATTTTTCCGTTTCGAAAACTAAATATCACTTGTTATAAAACAAGAAACTATTAACTTTCTTATTATTTAAAGTTTAATTTTCTAGATTTATTATATATAAATTTAGTATTTCATGGTTCATAACATAGACTACCATGAAATTATTGAACATGTTTGTTTGTATTTAAAAAAATATATATTTTTAAATTCATATATAAAATTAGATAAAGTTATGTTTTTTATTATTTTACTTTAAAAAGACATTAATATAGTTTAAAAGATTGAAAATTTTAATATGAGCATGTTTATATGAGCATATTAAAATTCATACGTATGGTCATACATTATTCATTATTCATGTTTAGTATCATTCGTCAATTATTGTCTTTTGAAAATTTTAACTAAATTCAAATATTATAATGTATCACGATTTTACTTTTACTTTAGACATGTATTGAAATGATAATTATAAAGACTAATCTAATTTATTAAATAAGTTTTATTAAAAGTACATGTGCAACCTTTTTAACAAACAATTAAAGTTATGTAAAATTTAAATAAATTCATGTAGATTGATTTGACGGACTTATTCTTATCCTTCTCAAATATAAGAAGATTCTAAATGCTAAATATTCAAATAAAATGGTTAATGATATGCAAGACCTAATTTGGTTGGAGTTTTTTTTAAATTTATGAAATAGGTTTTTAAAAAGGGCAAGTCCCAAATCGTATAAAAAAACTAAAAACCTCTCGAAGAACATTAATAGGAACATTAATAGGTAATATTTAAATTTTATTAGATTTATAATATTTTACAATCATGATAGATACAAACCGACTGATTAACTTTAAAAAATAATAACTTACACTAATATTATTAATGAATATCATTCGATCAAAATTATCTGGCTTTTGATTTTCAATAAAAATTTTAGACTATTTAAAATGAATTGAATCTCAGTCATGAGAACTGAGTAAAAGAAAATTCACTCATAAATATATATTTTACATCATAAATCACCTCACACATGTTGATCTAATTCTAAAATAAGTCACAACATCATCTTCACTAAACTTAACCCAATTATTTTTCGTTGTCGAAAATTATTATTAGTTTTGTGACCTTTTACATTATAAATCATCTGACACATGTTGATCTAATTCTCAAATAAGCCACAACATCATCTTCACTAAATTTAACCCAATTATTTTTCCGTTGTCGAAAACCGAATATCACTTGTTATAAAACAAGAAACTATTAACTTTCTTATTATTTAAAGTTTAATTTTCTAGAGATTTATTATATATAAATTTAGTATTTCATGGTTCATAACATAGACTACCATGAAATTATTGAACATGTTTGTTTGTATTTAAAAAACATTTATATATTTTTAAATTCATACATAAAATTAGATAAAGTTATGTTTTTTATTATTTTACTTTAAAAAGACATTAATATAGTTTAAAAGATTGAAAATTTTAATATGAGCATGTTTATATGAGCATATTAAAATTCATACGTATGGTCATACATTATTCATTATTCATGTTTAGTATCATTCGTCAATTATTGTCTTTTGAAAATTTTAACTAAATTCAAATATTATAATGTATCACGATTTTACTTTTACTTTAGACATGTATTGAAATGATAATTATAAAGACTAATCTAATTTATTAAATAAGTTTTATTAAAAGTACATGTGCAACCTTTTTAACAAACAATTAAAGTTATGTAAAATTTAAATAAATTCATGTAGATTGATTTGACGGACTTATTCTTATCCTTCTCAAATATAAGAAGATTCTAAATGCTAAATATTCAAATAAAATGGTTAATGATATGCAAGACCTAATTTGGTTGAGTTTTTTTTAATTTATGAAATAGGTTTTAAAAAGTCCCAAATCATATAAAAAACTAAAAACTCTCAAGAACATTAATAGGAACATTAATAGGTAATATTTAAATTTTATTAGATTTATAATATTTTACAATCATGTTAGATATGCATCACTCGATTAACTTTAAAAATAATAACTTACACTAATATTATTAATGAATATCATTCGATCAAAATTATCCTGCTTTTGATTTTCAATAAAAATTTAGACTATTTAAAATGAATTGAATCTCACATGAGAACCGAGTAAAAGAAAATTCACTCATAAATATATATTTTACATCATAAATCACCTCACACATGTTGATCTAATTCTAAAATAAGTCACAACATCATCTTCACTAAACTTAACCCAATTATTTTTCGTTGTCGAAAATTATTATTAGTTTTGTGACCTTTACATTATAAATCATCTACACATGTTGATCTAATTCTCAAATAAGCACAACATCATCTTCACTAAATTTAACCCAATTATTTTTCCGTTGTCGAAAACGAATATCACTTGTTATAAAACAAGAAACTATTAACTTTCTTATTATTTAAAGTTTAATTTTCTAGGATTTATTATATATAAATTTAGTATTTCATGGTTCATAACATAGACTACCATGAAATTATTGAACATGTTTGTTTGTATTTAAAAAACGTTTATATATTTTTAAATTCATATATAAAATTAGATAAAGTTATGTTTTTTATTATTTTACTTTAAAAAGACATTAATATAGTTTAAAAGATTGAAAATTTTAATATGAGCATGTTTATATGAGCATATTAAAATTCATACGTATGGTCATACATTATTCATTATTCATGTTTAGTATCATTCATCAATTATTGTCTTTTGAAAATTTTAACTAAATTCAAATATTATAATGTATCACGATTTTACTTTTACTTTAGACATGTATTGAAATGATAATTATAAAGACTAATCTAATTTATTAAATAAGTTTTATTAAAAGTACATGTGCAACCTTTTTAATAAACAATTAAAGTTATGTAAAATTTAAATAAATTCATGTAGATTGATTTGATTGACTTATTCTTATCCTTCTCAAATATAAGAAGATTCTAAATGCTAAATATTCAAATAAAATGGTTAATGATATGCAAGACCTAATTTGGTTGGTTTTTTTTATTTATGAAATAGGTTTTTAAAAGGGCAAGTCCCAAATCATATAAAAAACTAAAACCTCTAAGAACATTAATAGGAACATTAATAGGTAATATTTAAATTTTATTAGATTTATAAATTTTACAATCATGTTATACATCGATCGATTAACTTTAAAAATAATAACTTACACTAATATTATTAATGAATATCATTCGATCAAAATTATCGGCTTTTGATTTTCAATAAAAATTTAGACTATTTAAAATGAATTGAATCTCACCATGAGAACCGAGTAAAAGAAAATTCACTCATAAATATATATTTTACATCATAAATCACCTCACACATGTTGATCTAATTCTAAAATAAGTCACAACATCATCTTCACTAAACTTAACCCAATTATTTTTCGTTGTAAAATTATTATTAGTTTTGTGACCTTTACATTATAAATCATCTGACACATGTTGATCTAATTCTCAAATAAGCCACAACATCATCTTCACTAAATTTAACCCAATTATTTTTCCGTTGTCGAAAATAATATCACTTGTTATAAAACAAGAAACTATTAACTTTCTTATTATTTAAAGTTTAATTTTCTAGAGATTTATTATATATAAATTTAGTATTTCATGGTTCATAACATAGACTACCATGAAATTATTGAACATGTTTGTTTGTATTTAAAAACGCTTATATATTTTTAAATTCATATATAAAATTAGATAAAGTTATGTTTTTATTATTTTACTTTAAAAAGACATTAATATAGTTTAAAGATTGAAAATTTTAATATGAGCATGTTTATATGAGCATATTAAAATTCATATGTATGGTCATACATTATTCATTATTCATGTTTAGTATCATTCATCAATTATTGTCTTTTGAAAATTTTAACTAAATTCAAATATTATAATGTATCACGATTTTACTTTTACTTTAGACATGTATTGAAATGATAATTATAAAGACTAATCTAATTTATTAAATAAGTTTTATTAAAAGTACATGTGCAACCTTTTAACAAACAATTAAAGTTATGTAAAATTTAAATAAATTCATGTAGATTGATTTGACGGACTTATTCTTATCCTTCTCAAATATAAGAAGATTCTAAATGCTAAATATTCAAATAAAATGGTTAATGATATGCAAGACCTAATTTGGTTGAGATTTTTTTTAATTTATGAAATAGGTTTTAAAAAGGGCAAGTCCCAAATCATATAAAAAACTAAAACCTCTCAAGAACATTAATAGGAATATTAATAGGTAATATTTAAATTTTATTAGATTTATAATATTTTACAATCATGTTAGATACACGATCGATTAACTTTAAAAATAATAACTTACACTAATATTATTAATGAATATCATTCGATCAAAATTATCCGGCTTTTGATTTTCAATAAAAATTTAGACTATTTAAAATGAATTGAATCTCACCATGAGAACCGAGTAAAAGAAAATTCACTCAAATATATATTTTACATCATAAATCACCTCACACATGTTGATCTAATTCTAAAATAAGTCACAACATCATCTTCACTAAACTTAACCCAATTATTTTCGTTGTCGAAAATTATTATTAGTTTTGTGACCTTTACATTATAAATCATCCGACACATGTTGATCTAATTTCAAATAAGCCACAACATCATCTTCACTAAATTTAACCCAATTATTTTTCCGTTGTAAAACCAATATCACTTGTTATAAAACAAGAAACTATTAACTTTCTTATTATTTAAAGTTTAATTTTCTAGATTTATTATATATAATTTAGTATTTCATGGTTCATAACATAGACTACCATGAAATTATTGAACATGTTTGTTTGTATTTAAAAACGCTTATATATTTTTAAATTCATATATAAAATTAGATAAAGTTATGTTTTTATTATTTTACTTTAAAAAGACATTAATATAGTTTAAAAGATTGAAAATATGAGCATGTTTATATGAGCATATTAAAATTCACGTATGGTCATACATTATTCATTATTCATGTTTAGTATCATTCACAATTATTGTCTTTTGAAAATTTTAACTAAATTCAAATATTATAATGTATCACGATTTTACTTTTACTTTAGACATGTATTGAAATGATAATTATAAAGACTAATCTAATTTATTAAATAAGTTTTATTAAAAGTACATGTGCAACCTTTTTAACAAACAATTAAAGTTATGTAAAATTTAAATAAATTCATGTAGATTGATTTGACGGACTTATTCTTATCCTTCTCAAATATAAGAAGATTCTAAATGCTAAATATTCAAATAAAATGGTTAATGATATGCAAGACCTAATTTGGTTGGAGTTTTTTTTTAATTTATGAAATAGGTTTTTAAAAAGGGCAAGTCCCAAATCATATAAAAAACTAAAACCTCTCAAGAACATTAATAGGAACATTAATAGGTAATATTTAAATTTTATTAGATTTATAATATTTTACAATCATGTTAGATACGACCAACGATTAACTTTAAAAATAATAACTTACACTAATATTATTAATGAATATCATTCGATCAAAATTATCCGCTTTTGATTTTCAATAAAAATTTAGACTATTTAAAATGAATTGAATCTCACCATGAGAACCGAGTAAAAGAAAATTCACTCATAAATATATATTTTACATCATAAATCACCTCACACATGTTGATCTAATTCTAAAATAAGTCACAACATCATCTTCACTAAACTTAACCCAATTATTTTTCGTTGTCGAAAATTATTATTAGTTTTGTGACCTTTACATTATAAATCATCCGACACATGTTGATCTAATTTCAAATAAGCCACAACATCATCTTCACTAAATTTAACCCAATTATTTTTGTTGTTTAAAACAATATCACTTGTTATAAAACAAGAAACTATTAACTTTCTTATTATTTAAAGTTTAATTTTCTAGATTTATTATATATAAATTTAGTATTTCATGGTTCATAACATAGACTACCATGAAATTATTGAACATGTTTGTTTGTATTTAAAAAACGTTTATATATTTTTAAATTCATATATAAAATTAGATAAAGTTATGTTTTTTATTATTTTACTTTAAAAAGACATTAATATAGTTTAAAAGATTGAAAATTTTAATATGAGCATGTTTATATGAGCATATTAAAATTCATACGTATGGTCATACATTATTCATTATTCATGTTTAGTATCATTCGTCAATTATTGTCTTTTGAAAATTTTAACTAAATTCAAATATTATAATGTATCACGATTTTACTTTTACTTTAGACATGTATTGAAATGATAATTATAAAGACTAATCTAATTTATTAAATAAGTTTTATTAAAAGTACATGTGCAACCTTTTTAACAAACAATTAAAGTTATGTAAAATTTAAATAAATTCATGTAGATTGATTTGACGGACTTATTCTTATCCTTCTCAAATATAAGAAGATTCTAAATGCTAAATATTCAAATAAAATGGTTAATGATATGCAAGACCTAATTTGGTTGGAGTTTTTTTAATTTATGAAATAGGTTTTAAAAAGGGCAAGTCCCAAATATATAAAAACTAAAAACCTCTCAAGAACATTAATAGGAACATTAATAGGTAATATTTAAATTTTATTAGATTTATAAATTTACAATCATGTTAGATGATACGAACGATTAACTTTAAAAATAATAACTTACACTAATATTATTAATGAATATCATTCGATCAAAATTATCCGCTTTTGATTTTCAATAAAAATTTAGACTATTTAAATGAATTGAATCTCACCATGAGAACTGAGTAAAAGAAAATTCACTCATAAATATATATTTTACATCATAAATCACCTCACACATGTTGATCTAATTCTAAAATAAGTCACAACATCATCTTCACTAAACTTAACCCAATTATTTTTCGTTGTCGAAATTATTATTAGTTTTGTGACCTTTACATTATAAATCATCCATACATGTTGATCTAATTCTCAAATAAGCCACAACATCATCTTCACTAAATTTAACCCAATTATTTTTCCGTTGTCGAAAACCGAATATCACTTGTTATAAAACAAGAAACTATTAACTTTCTTATTATTTAAAGTTTAATTTTCTAGAGATTTATTATATATAAATTTAGTATTTCATGGTTCATAACATAGACTACCATGAAATTATTGAACATGTTTGTTTATATTTAAAAAACGTTTATATATTTTTAAATTCATATATAAAATTAGATAAAGTTATGTTTTTTATTATTTTACTTTAAAAAGACATTAATATAGTTTAAAAGATTGAAAATTTTAATATGAGCATGTTTATATGAGCATATTAAAATTCATACGTATGGTCATACATTATTCATTATTCATGTTTAGTATCATTCACAATTATTGTCTTTTGAAAATTTTAACTAAATTCAAATATTATAATGTATCACGATTTTACTTTTACTTTAGACATGTATTGAAATGATAATTATAAAGACTAATCTAATTTATTAAATAAGTTTTATTAAAAGTACATGTGCAACCTTTTTAACAAACAATTAAAGTTATGTAAAATTTAAATAAATTCATGTAGATTGATTTGATTTGACTTATTCTTATCCTTCTCAAATATAAGAAGATTCTAAATGCTAAATATTCAAATAAAATGGTTAATGATATGCAAGACCTAATTTGTTGAGTTTTTTTTTAATTTATGAAATAGGTTTTAAAAAGGGCAAGTCCCAAATCATATAAAAAACTAAAACCTCTCAAGAACATAATTAATAGGTAATATTTAAATTTTATTAGATTTATAATTTTACAATCATGTAGATATGATACTGATTAACTTTAAAAAAAATAACTTACACTAATATTATTAATGAATATCATTCGATCAAAATTATCCGCTTTTGATTTTCAATAAAAATTAAAAATGAATTGAATCTCACCTAAGAAAATTACTCATTTATATATTTTACATCATAAATCACCTCACATGTTGATCTAATTCTAAAATAAGTCACAACATCATCTTCACTAAACTTAACCCAATTATTTTTCGTTGTCGAAAATTATTATTAGTTTTGTGACCTTTACATTATAAATCATCTCGACACATGTTGATCTAATTCTCAAATAAGCCACAACATCATCTTCACTAAATTTAACCCAATTATTTTTCCGTTGTCGAAAACCGAATATCACTTGTTATAAAACAAGAAACTATTAACTTTCTTATTATTTAAAGTTTAATTTTCTAGAGATTTATTATATATAAATTTAGTATTTCATGGTTCATAACATAGACTACCATGAAATTATTGAACATGTTTGTTTGTATTTAAAAACGCTTATATATTTTTAAATTCATATATAAAATTAGATAAAGTTATGTTTTTTATTATTTTACTTTAAAAGACATTAATATAGTTTAAAAGATTGAAAATTTTAATATGAGCATGTTTATATGAGCATATTAAAATCATACGTATGGTCATACATTATTCATTATTCATGTTTAGTATCATTCACAATTATTGTCTTTTGAAAATTTTAACTAAATTCAAATATTATAATGTATCACGATTTTACTTTTACTTTAGACATGTATTGAAATGATAATTATAAAGACTAATCTAATTTATTAAATAAGTTTTATTAAAAGTACATGTGCAACCTTTTAACAAACAATTAAAGTTATGTAAAATTTAAATAAATTCATGTAGATTGATTTGATTTGGACTTATTCTTATCCTTCTCAAATATAAGAAGATTCTAAATGCTAAATATTCAAATAAAATGGTTAATGATATGCAAGACCTAATTTGGTTGGAGTTTTTTTTTTTTATGAAATAGGTTTAAAAGGGCAAGTCCCAAATCATATAAAAAACTAAAACCTCTCAAGAACATTAATAGGAACATTAATAGGTAATATTTAAATTTTATTAGATTTATAAATTTTACAATCATGTTAGATACGATCGATGATTAACTTTAAAAATAATAACTTACACTAATATTATTAATGAATATCATTCGATCAAAATTATCCGCTTTTGATTTTCAATAAAAATTTAGACTATTTAAAATGAATTGAATCTCACTATGAGAACCGAGTAAAAGAAAATTCACCATAAATATATATTTTACATCATAAATCACCTCACATGTTGATCTAATTCTAAAATAAGTCACAACATCATCTTCACTAAACTTAACCCAATTATTTTGTTGTCGAAAATTATTATTAGTTTTGTGACCTTTACATTATAAATCATCTACACATGTTGATCTAATTCTCAAATAAGCCAACATCATCTTCACTAAATTTAACCCAATTATTTTTCCGTTGTTAAAACCGAATATCACTTGTTATAAAACAAGAAACTATTAACTTTCTTATTATTTAAAGTTTAATTTTCTAGATTTATTATATATAATTTAGTATTTCATGGTTCATAACATAGACTACCATGAAATTATTGAACATGTTTGTTTGTATTTAAAAAACGCTTATATATTTTTAAATTCATATAAAAATTAGATAAAGTTATGTTTTTATTATTTTACTTTAAAAAGACATTAATATAGTTTAAAAGATTGAAAATTTTAATATGAGCATGTTTATATGAGTATATTAAAATTATAATATGGTCATACATTATTCATTATTCATGTTTAGTATCATTCGTCAATTATTGTCTTTGAAAATTTTAACTAAATTCAAATATTATAATGTATCACGATTTTACTTTTACTTTAGACATGTATTGAAATGATAATTATAAAGACTAATCTAATTTATTAAATAAGTTTTATTAAAAGTACATGTGCAACCTTTTAACAAACAATTAAAGTTATGTAAAATTTAAATAAATTCATGTAGATTGATTTGATGACTTATTCTTATCCTTCTCAAATATAAGAAGATTCTAAATGCTAAATATTCAAATAAAATGGTTAATGATATGCAAGACCTAATTTGTTGGAGTTTTTTTAATTTATGAAATAGGTTTTAAAAAGGGCAAGTCCCAAATCATATAAAAACTAAAACCTCTCAAGAACATTAATAGAACATTAATAGGTAATATTTAAATTTTATTAGATTTATAATATTTTACAATCATGTTAGATACAATCGATCGATTAACTTTAAAAATAATAACTTACACTAATATTATTAATGAATATCATTCGATCAAAATTATCTGCTTTTGATTTTCAATAAAAATTTAGACTATTTAAAATGAATTGAATCTCATGAGAACCGAGTAAAAGAAAATTCACTCATAAATATATATTTTACATCATAAATCACCTCACATGTTGATCTAATTCTAAAATAAGTCACAACATCATCTTCACTAAACTTAACCCAATTATTTTCGTTGTCGAAAATTATTATTAGTTTTGTGACCTTTACATTATAAATCATCCGACATGTTGATCTAATTCTCAAATAAGCCACAACATCATCTTCACTAAATTTAACCAATTATTTTTCCGTTGTCAAAATCTAATATCACTTGTTATAAAACAAGAAACTATTAACTTTCTTATTATTTAAAGTTTAATTTTCTAGATTTATTATATATAAATTTAGTATTTCATGGTTCATAACATAGACTACCATGAAATTATTGAACATGTTTGTTTGTATTTAAAAACGCTATATATTTTTAAATCATATATAAAATTAGATAAAGTTATGTTTTTTATTATTTTACTTTAAAAAGACATTAATATAGTTTAAAAGATTGAAAATTTTAATATGAGCATGTTTATATGAGTATATTAAAATTCATACGTATGGTCATACATTATTCATTATTCATGTTTAGTATCATTCGTCAATTATTGTCTTTGAAAATTTTAACTAAATTCAAATATTATAATGTATCACGATTTTACTTTTACTTTAGACATGTATTGAAATGATAATTATAAAGACTAATCTAATTTATTAAATAAGTTTTATTAAAAGTACATGTGCAACCTTTTAACAAACAATTAAAGTTATGTAAAATTTAAATAAATTCATGTAGATTGATTTGATTGGACTTATTCTTATCCTTCTCAAATATAAGAAGATTCTAAATGCTAAATATTCAAATAAAATGGTTAATGATATGCAAGACCTAATTTGGTTGAGTTTTTTTTAATTTATGAAATAGGTTTTTAAAAAGGGCAAGTCCCAAATCATATAAAAAACTAAAAACCTCAAGAACATTAATAGGAACATTAATAGGTAATATTTAAATTTTATTAGATTTATAAATTTTACAATCATGTTAGATATAATCACTGATTAACTTTAAAAATAATAACTTACACTAATATTATTAATGAATATCATTCGATCAAAATTATCTCGCTTTTGATTTTCAATAAAAATTTAGACTATTTAAAATGAATTGAATCACCATGAGAACTGAGTAAAAGAAAATTCACTCATAAATATATATTTTACATCATAAATCACCTCACACATGTTGATCTAATTCTAAAATAAGTCACAACATCATCTTCACTAAACTTAACCCAATTATTTTTCGTTGTCGAAAATTATTATTAGTTTTGTGACCTTTACATTATAAATCATCCGACATGTTGATCTAATTTCAAATAAGCCACAACATCATCTTCACTAAATTTAACCCAATTATTTTTCCGTTGTCGAAAACCGAATATCACTTGTTATAAAACAAGAAACTATTAACTTTCTTATTATTTAAAGTTTAATTTTCTAGGGATTTATTATATATAATTTAGTATTTCATGGTTCATAACATAGACTACCATGAAATTATTGAACATGTTTGTTTATATTTAAAAACGCTTATATATTTTAAATTCATATATAAAATTAGATAAAGTTATGTTTTTTATTATTTTACTTTAAAAGACATTAATATAGTTTAAAAGATTGAAAATTTTAATATGAGCATGTTTATATGAGCATATTAAAATTCATACGTATGGCATACATTATTATTATTCATGTTTAGTATCATTCACAATTATTGTCTTTTGAAAATTTTAACTAAATTCAAATATTATAATGTATCACGATTTTACTTTTACTTTAGACATGTATTGAAATGATAATTATAAAGACTAATCTAATTTATTAAATAAGTTTTATTAAAAGTACATGTGCAACCTTTAACAAACAATTAAAGTTATGTAAAATTTAAATAAATTCATGTAGATTGATTTGACGGACTTATTCTTATCCTTCTCAAATATAAGAAGATTCTAAATGCTAAATATTCAAATAAAATGGTTAATGATATGCAAGACCTAATTTGGTTGAGTTTTTTAATTTATGAAATAGGTTTTAAAAAGGGCAAGTCCCAAATCATATAAAAAACTAAAAACCTCTCAAGAACATTAATAGGAACATTAATAGGTAATATTTAAATTTTATTAGATTTATAATATTTTACAATCATGTTAGATACAATGACTCGATTAACTTTAAAAATAATAACTTACACTAATATTATTAATGAATATCATTCGATCAAAATTATCCGCTTTTGATTTCAATAAAAATTTAGACTATTTAAAATGAATTGAATCTCCATGAGAACCGAGTAAAAGAAAATTCACTCATAAATATATATTTTACATCATAAATCACCTCACACATGTTGATCTAATTCTAAAATAAGTCACAACATCATCTTCACTAAACTTAACCCAATTATTTTTCGTTGTCGAAAATTATTATTAGTTTTGTGACCTTTTACATTATAAATCATCTGACACATGTTGATCTAATTCTCAAATAAGCCACAACATCATCTTCACTAAATTTAACCCAATTATTTTTCCGTTGTAAAACCAATATCACTTGTTATAAAACAAGAAACTATTAACTTTCTTATTATTTAAAGTTTAATTTTCTAGGATTTATTATATATAATTTAGTATTTCATGGTTCATAACATAGACTACCATGAAATTATTGAACATGTTTGTTTGTATTTAAAAACTTTATATATTTTAAATTCATATATAAAATTAGATAAAGTTATGTTTTTTATTATTTTACTTTAAAAAGACATTAATATAGTTTAAAAGATTGAAAATTTTAATATGAGCATGTTTATATGAGCATATTAAAATTCATACGTATGGTCATACATTATTCATTATTCATGTTTAGTATCATTCACAATTATTGTCTTTTGAAAATTTTAACTAAATTCAAATATTATAATGTATCACGATTTTACTTTTACTTTAGACATGTATTGAAATGATAATTATAAAGACTAATCTAATTTATTAAATAAGTTTTATTAAAAGTACATGTGCAACCTTTAACAAACAATTAAAGTTATGTAAAATTAAATAAATTCATGTAGATTGATTTGATTGACTTATTCTTATCCTTCTCAAATATAAGAAGATTCTAAATGCTAAATATTCAAATAAAATGGTTAATGATATGCAAGACCTAATTTGGTTGAGTTTTTTAATTTATGAAATAGGTTTTAAAAGGGCAAGTCCCAAATCATATAAAAAAAACTAAAAACCTCTCGAAGAACATTAATAGGAACATTAATAGGTAATATTTAAATTTTATTAGATTTATAATATTTTACAATCATGTTAGATACAGACCGACTGATTAACTTTAAAAAATAATAACTTACACTAATATTATTAATGAATATCATTCGATCAAAATTATCTGGCTTTTGATTTTCAATAAAAATTTAGACTATTTAAAATGAATTGAATCTCAGTCATGAGAACCGAGTAAAAGAAAATTCACTCATAAATATATATTTTACATCATAAATCACCTCACACATGTTGATCTAATTCTAAAATAAGTCACAACATCATCTTCACTAAACTTAACCCAATTATTTTTCGTTGTCGAAAATTATTATTAGTTTTGTGACCTTTTACATTATAAATCATCTGACACATGTTGATCTAATTCTCAAATAAGCCACAACATCATCTTCACTAAATTTAACCCAATTATTTTTCCGTTGTCGAAAACTAAATATCACTTGTTATAAAACAAGAAACTATTATCTTTCTTATTATTTAAATTTTAATTTTCTAGAGATTTATTATATATAAATTTAGTATTTCATGGTTCATAACATAGACTACCATGAAATTATTGAACATGTTTGTTTGTATTTAAAAACGCTTATATATTTTTAAATTCATATATAAAATTAGATAAAGTTATGTTTTTTATTATTTTACTTTAAAAGACATTAATATAGTTTAAAGATTGAAAATTTTAATATGAGCATGTTTATATGAGTATATTAAAAATCTACATGATGGTCATACATTATTCATTATTCATGTTTAGTATCATTCACAATTATTGTCTTTTGAAAATTTTAACTAAATTCAAATATTATAATGTATCACGATTTTACTTTACTTTAGACATGTATTGAAATGATAATTATAAAGACTAATCTAATTTATTAAATAAGTTTTATTAAAAGTACATGTGCAACCTTTTAACAAACAATTAAAGTTATGTAAAATTTAAATAAATTCATGTAGATTGATTTGACGGACTTATTCTTATCCTTCTCAAATATAAGAAGATTCTAAATGCTAAATATTCAAATAAAATGGTTAATGATATGCAAGACCTAATTTGGTTGAGTTTTTTTTAATTTATGAAATAGGTTTTAAAAAGGCAAGTCCCAAATCATATAAAAAACTAAAACCTCTCAAGAACATTAATAGGAATTAATAGGTAATATTTAAATTTTATTAGATTTATAAATTTTACAATCATGTTAGATACGATCGATCGATTAACTTTAAAAATAATAACTTACACTAATATTATTAATGAATATCATTCGATCAAAATTATCTCGCTTTTGATTTTCAATAAAAATTTAGACTATTTAAAATGAATTGAATCACCATGAGAACCTAGTAAAAGAAAATTCATCATAAATATATATATTTTACATCATAAATCACCTCACATGTTGATCTAATTCTAAAATAAGTCACAACATCATCTTCACTAAACTTAACCCAATTATTTTTCGTTGTCGAAAATTATTATTAGTTTTGTGACCTTTACATATAAATCATCTACACATGTTGATCTAATTCTCAAATAAGCCACAACATCATCTTCACTAAATTTAACCCAATTATTTTTCCGTTTAAAAATCTAATATCACTTGTTATAAAACAAGAAACTATTAACTTTCTTATTATTTAAAGTTTAATTTTCTAGAGATTTATTATATATAATTTAGTATTTCATGGTTCATAACATAGACTACCATGAAATTATTGAACATGTTTGTTTGTATTTAAAAACGCTTATATATTTTTAAATTCATATATAAAATTAGATAAAGTTATGTTTTTATTATTTTACTTTAAAAAGACATTAATATAGTTTAAAAGATTGAAAATTTTATATGAGCATGTTTATATGAGTATATTAAAATTACGATATTTCATACATTATTCATTATTCATGTTTAGTATCACAATTATTGTCTTTTGAAAATTTTAACTAAATTCAAATATTATAATGTATCACGATTTTACTTTTACTTTAGACATGTATTGAAATGATAATTATAAAGACTAATCTAATTTATTAAATAAGTTTTATTAAAAGTACATGCAACCTTTTAACAAACAAAGTTATGTAAAATTTAAATAAATCATGTAGATTGATTTGACGGACTTATTCTTATCCTTCTCAAATATAAGAAGATTCTAAATGCTAAATATTCAAATAAAATGGTTAATGATATGCAAGACCTAATTTGGTTGGAGATTTTTTTTTAATTTATGAAATAGGTTTTTAAAAGGGCAAGTCCCAAATCATATAAAAAACTAAAACCTCTCGAAGAACATTAATAGGAACATTAATAGGTAATATTTAAATTTTATTAGATTTATAATATTTTACAATCATGTTAGATACAGACCGACTTATTAACTTTAAAAAATAATAACTTACACTAATATTATTAATGAATATCATTCGATCAAAATTATCCGCTTTTGATTTTCAATAAAAATTTAGACTATTAAAATGAATTGAATCTCATCATGAGAACCGAGTAAAAGAAAATTCACTCATAAATATATATTTTACATCATAAATCACCTCACACATGTTGATCTAATTCTAAAATAATTCGCAACATCATCTTCACTAAACTTAACCCAATTATTTTTTGTTGTCGAAAATTATTATTAGTTTTGTGACCTTTACATTATAAATCATCCGACACATGTTGATCTAATTCTCAATAAGCCACAACATCATCTTCACTAAATTTAACCCAATTATTTTTCCGCTGTTTGAAACCTAATATCACTTGTTATAAAACAAGAAACTATTAACTTTCTTATTATTTAAAGTTTAATTTTCTAGAGATTTATTATATATAAATTTAGTATTTCATGGTTCATAACATAGACTACCATGAAATTATTGAACATGTTTGTTTGTATTTAAAAACGCTTATATATTTTAAATTCATATATAAAATTAGATAAAGTTATGTTTTTATTATTTTACTTTAAAAAGACATTAATATAGTTTAAAAAGATTGAAATTTTATTATGAGCATGTTTATATGAGTATATTAAAATCATACGTATGGTCATACATTATTCATTATTCATGTTTAGTATCATTCGTCAATTACTGTCTTTTGAAAATTTTAACTAAATTCAAATATTATAATGTATCACGATTTTACTTTTACTTTAGACATGTATTGAAATGATAATTATAAAGACTAATCTAATTTATTAAATAAGTTTTATTAAAAGTACATGTGCAACCTTTAACAAACAATTAAAGTTATGTAAAATTTAAATAAAGTCATGTAGATTGATTTGACGGATTATTCTTATCCTTCTCAAATATAAGAAGATTCTAAATGCTAAATATTCAAATAAAATGGTTAATGATATGCAAGACCTAATTTGGTTGGAGTTTTTTAATTTATGAAATAGGTTTTTAAAAGGGCAAGTCCCAAATCATATAAAAAACTAAAAACCTCTCAAGAACATTAATAGGAACATTAATAGGTAATATTTAAATTTTATTAGATTTATAATATTTTACAATCATGATAGATAATCGATCGATTAACTTTAAAAATAATAACTTACACTAATATTAATGAATATCATTCGATCAAAATTATCCGCTTTGATTTTCAATAAAAATTTAGACTATTTAAATGAATTGAATCCAGCTATGAGAACCGAGTAAAAGAAAATTCACTCATAAATATATATTTTAACATCATAAATCACCTCACACATGTTGATCTAATTCTAAAATAAGTCACAACATCATCTTCACTAAACTTAACCCAATTATTTTTCGTCGTAAAATTATTATTATTTTGACCTTTACATTATAAATCATCCGACACATGTTGATCTAATTCTCAAATAAGCCACAACATCATCTCTACTAAATTTAACCTAATTATTTTTCCGCTGTCGAAAACGAATATCACTTGTTATAAAACAAGAAACTATTAACTTTCTTATTATTTAAAGTTTAATTTTCTAGAGATTTATTATATAGAATTTAGTATTCTGGCATCATAATAGACTACCATGAAATTATTGAATATGTTTGTTTGTATTTAAAAATCTTATATATTTAAATATATATATAAAATTAGATAAAGTTATGTTTTTATTATTTTACTTAAAAAGACATTAATATAGTTTAAAGATTGAAAATTTAATATGAGCGTTTATATGAGCATATTAAATCTATCATATGGTCATATATTATTCATTATTCATTATTCATGTTTAGATCATCACATTATTGTCTTTGAAATTTTTAATTAAATTCAAATATTATAATGTATCACGATTTTACTTTACTTTAGATATGTATTGAAATGATAATTATAAAGACTAATCTAATTTATTATAAGTTTTATTAAAAGTATGTGCAACCTTTAAGAAACAATTAAAGTTATGTAAAATTTAAATAAATTCATGTAGATTGATTTGACGGACTTATTCTATCCTTCCCAAATATAAGAAGATTCAAATGAATATTCAATAAAATGGTATAATATATGCAAGACCTAATTTGTTGAGCTTAATTTATGAAATAGGTTTTAAAAAGGCAAGTCCCAAATTATATAAAAACTAAAAACCTCTCAAGAATATTAATAGAATATTAATAGGTATTATTTTAAATTTTTTATATTAGATATATAATATTGAATTAAGATAATCACCTAATTAACTTTAATAACTTGATAATATTATATTAATGAATATTATCTGATCAATTACTGATTTTGAATTAAAATTAGATTATTTAAATGAATTGAATCAACAGGAATCCAAAAGAAAACATAATATATATTTTACATTAAATCACACATGTTGATCTTAAATAAGTCATAACATCTATCAACTAACTAACCATATTTTTCATTAATAAAATTATATTATTATTTCAGAATTTTCATTATAAATTATCCATATCTAATTTCAAATACTAAATTTAACCAATTATTTTCCGGTCAAAGAAACTATTAACCTCTAATTAAATTTATTATATAATATAAATATAGATCTACTAAGAAATTATTTAATATAATTTAAAAATTATATTTTAAACATATATATAAATTTTGAAAGAATATAGTTTAGATTGTTTTCCGAGTTATATGATATATTAAACAAATTATATATTATTCATTATCATAATATAATTATCTTTGAAATCTAAATACGATTTTACTTGAATAAATTGAAATGAACATAACTAATTAATAATAAGTTTGACAAACCTGACAAAACCAAAAATTAAATAAATTAGACTGAGATGAATGATCCTAAATATAAGAAGATTCAGAAATGAAATATCAACAAAACAAGATCCTAATTTGGTTGATTTTTTATTATAGAAATATTTTAAACTATAATATTAATAGAACATTAGGTATATTTAAATTATTGATAGAAGATTTAAATATATTATTTAAAATAATAATCAATAATGATTTTAAAATTAGAATTATTTGAAAATGAACGAATCTCAATATTAGAATGAGTAAAAGAAATTCACTGAAAAGAAATTAAGATCTAATCAGAATAAATAATATCTCTACTAAATTAATCCCAATTATTTTCTGCCATTCAAAATGTTGGTTTAGAATTAGCATTAAATCATCCATACATGTTATCTAATTTCAAATAAGCCATAAATATCATCTGTAATGTTAACTCCAATTATTTTCCTGTCAAAAATCATGTTTATCACTTTGTTATAAAACAAGAAACTATTACTTTCTTATTATTTAAAGTTTAATTCTAGAGATTTATTATATAATTTATTTCTATGGTTCAATATAGACTACCATGAAATTATTGAATATGTTTGTTTGTATTTAAAAACGCTTAGTATTTTTAAACATATATAAAATTAGATAAGTTATGTTTTTATTATTTTACTTTAAAAAGACATTAATATAGTTTAAAAAAGATTAAACCTGTTATGAGCATGTTTATATGATATAAAATTCATATGATATTTATATACATTATTCATTATTCATGTTTAGTATCATCTCAATTATTATTCTTTGAAAATTTTAACTAAATTAGTTAATGTATACATTTTACTTTACTTTAGATATGTATTAAATGATAATTATAAAGACTAATCTATTTATTAAATGTTTTATTAAAGTAAGTAACCTTTTAATAAACAATTGTTATGTAAACTTAAATAAAATTGGAGATTGATTTGAATTTTATCCTTCTCAAATATAAGAAGATTCTAAATGCTAAATATTCAAATAAATGGTTAATGATAAGACCCTAATTGTTGAGCTATTATTTATAGGGTTTTAAAAAGGCAAGTCCCAAATCATATAAAAACTAAAACCTCCTAAGAAATTAATAGGAATATTAATAGGTAATATTTAAATTTTATTATTATATATTTACAATCATGTTAGATAATAATGGACTGATTAACTTTAAAAATTAATAACTTATACTATTTAATAATATCTATCTGATCAAAATTATCTCGTTTTGATTTCTAAATAAAATTTAGACTATTTAAAATGAATTGTCTAGTCATGAGAACTGAAAAGAAAATTCACCATAAATATATATTTTACATCATAAATCACCTCACATGTTGATCTAATAAAATACATCATCAACTTAACCTAATTATTTTCACATTTAAAATTATTATTAACTGTGACTTTTTACATTATAAATCATATCCATACAGATGTTGATCTAATTCTCAAATAAGCTACAAACATCATCTTCAACAAATTTAACCTAAATTTTTCCGTTGTCAAAAACAAATCGAATCACTTGTTATAAAACAAGAAACTATTAATTTCTTATTATTTAAAGTTTAATTCTAGAGATTTATTATATATTTAGTATCATGGTTCATAATATAGACTACCAAGAAATTATTGAACATGTTTGAGTATTTAAAATGCTTATATATTTTAAATTATATAAAATTAGATAAAGTTGTTATGTTTTATTATTTTACTTTAAGACATAATATAGTTTAAAGATTGAAAAAATTTGAGATGTATATATATATTAAAATTTACGATGGTCATACATATCTATTATTCATGTTTAGTATCATTAATTATTGTCTTTGAAATGAATTAAAATTATAATGTATCACGATTTTACTTTTACTTTAGATATGTATTGATAATTAAAGACTAATCTAATTTATTAAATAAGTTTTATTAAAAAGTACATGTGCAACCTTTTAACAAACAATTATGAAAATTAAATAAATCTATGTAGATTGATTTGACTTATTCTTATCCTTCTCAAATATAAGAAGATTCTAAATGCTAAATATTCAAATAAAATGGTTAATGATATGCAAGACTAATTTGGTTGGAGTTTTTTTAATTTATGAAAATAGGTTTTAAAAAGGGCAAGTCCTAAATCATATAAAAAAACTAAAACCCTCAAGAATATTAATAATATTAGGTAATATTAAATTTTATTAGATTTATAATATTTTATAAACTGTTAGATAGACCATCGATTAACTTTTAAAAATAATAACTTCATACTATTAATGAATATCATCGATCAAAATATTCTGCTTTTAATTTCAATAAAAAAATTAGACTATAAATGAATTGAATCCACCTGAGAACCGAGTAAAAGAAAATTACCAAATATATATTTTACATCATAATCACTCACATATGTTGATCTAATTCTAAAATAAGTCACAACATCATCTCTACTAAACTTAACCTATTATTTTCTGTCGGAAATTATTATTAGCTTATAGACCTTTACATTATAAATCATCCATACATGTTGATCTAATTCTTCAATTTGCTGCCACACATCTTCTACCAAATTCAACCCAATTATTTTCCCTTGTTTAAAAATCTAATATCACTGTTATAAAACAAGAAACTATTAACTTTCTTATTATTTAAAGTTTAATTTTCTAGAGATTATTATATATAGAATTTAGTATTTCATGGTTCATAAATATAGACTACTATGAAATTATTGAATATGTTTGTTTGTATTAAAAATCGCTTATATATTTTTAAATTCATATATAAAATTAGATAAAGCTAGTTTTTATTATTTTATTTTAAAAAAGACATTATTATAGTTTCAAGATTGAAAATTTTAATATGAGCATGTTTATATGATATATTAAACTATACGTATGCAATTATCCATTATCATTATTCATGTTTAGTATCATCCAATTATTGTCTTTGAAAAATTTAATCCAACCCAAATATTATAAATGTATCACTATTTTACTTTTACTTTAGACATTATTGAAATGATAATTATAAAGACTGAATCAATTATTAAATAAGTTTTATTAAAAGACAAAACTCTTTAACAAACAATTGAAAGTTATGTAAAATTTAAATCATTCATGTAGATTGATTTGATTGACTTATTCTTATCCCTTCCCAAATATAAGAAGATTCTAAATGTTAAACATTCAAATAAATGGTTAATGATGCAAGACTCTGGTTGAAGTCATTTACCAATTTATGAAATAGGTTTCCTTTTAAAAAGGCAAGTCCCAAATATAAAAAACTAAAAAACCTCTTAAGTAAAGTTACTTAATAGGAAATACTTAATAGGTATATTTGAAATTTTATTAGATTTATAACATTTAAAATCAGCAAGATAAACAACTGTACTTATTAACTTTAAAAAATAATAATCAAACATACGAATACAATAAATACTATCTGATCAAAATTATCAGCTTTGATTAAAAACTGATTATCAAATGAATTGAACTCAAGAGGAACCAGGTAAAAAGAAAATTCACTCATAAATATGGGCATTTTACACTTAAATCACCTCAGTATATGTTGATCTAACCCCAAAATAAGTCTGCACATCATCTTACTTTAAACTAATTATTTTGCCACAAAAACTTACATACTTTTAATACCTTTTTACCATTATAAATCACACATGTTGATCTAATTTCAAAAATAAGTTACAAATATCATCTCTCTTCACTGAAATTCTAACCCAATTATTTTTCCGCTGGTCGAAAAAATCTAAAGCATCACTTGTTATAAACAAGATAATTATTAACTTTCTTATTATTTAAATTTT